>JADLZN010006134.1:0-43676 GCA_018155175.1 Sinocyclocheilus anophthalmus
GAGATGCAGTCTTGGTCTGACGCAAGAAGCAAGTCAATTGTAATTTTAACAAGTGCAGTTTCTGTGACTCTATTCTTCATAGAGATCTTTTTTGCAGGAAGGAGCACAATTGAGCAGACACAACTTTTTCTAAAATTTAGACATAAAAGGAAGATTTGAAATGGGTCTGTAATTTGCCAGTTCAGTAGGATCTAGTTGTGGTTTCTTAATAAGAGGATGGGACGGACCTAAAGACAACCGACGAGTTAATAATATTGAGAAGCGGTTCTTCTGCTGCAGGTAACAACTCTTTCAGTAATTTAGTGGGTACAGGATGTAACAGGCATGTTGTTGGTTTAGATGCAGTGATAAGTTTATTAGCTCTTCCTGTCCTATAGCTGTAAAACACTGCAGTTTATCTTTTGGTGCGATGAATGAAAGCTAAAGTATTATACGCTGTAGAATCTGCATTTGTTATTGTATTTCTGATTTTATCTATTTTATCAGTGAAGAAATTTATAAAGTCATTACTAATAAACTGTGATGAAATATTTAGATTGGGTGGTGTCTGGTCATTTGTTAATCTAGCCACTGTGCTAAATAAAAACCTAGGATTGTTTTGGTTATTTTCTATGAGTTTGTGGATATGCTCGGCCCTGGCAGCTTTTAGAGCCTGTACTATAGCCATTTTTTTTTCTTTTTTTTTTTCTGTTTTTGACATATGTTTTCCACGCAATTCTAAAAACTTCCAAGTTAATTTTTCTCTATTTGCACTCAAGACTATGATTTTTTTTCATGAGAGAATGGGTATTACTGTTGTACCATGGCGCAGTATCTTTTTCTCTAACCTTTTTCAATTTGATGGGGGCAACAGCTTCTAATGTATTAGAGAAGATAGTGCTCATGTTGCTAGTCATTTCGTCTAGTTCATGTGTATTTATGGGTACACAGAGCAGTTGAGATAAATCAGGCAGGTTATTTGTGAATCTGTCTTTGGTGGCTGGAACAATAGTGCTGCATGCACGATACAAGGAAATGGTCAGTAACATCATCACTTTGAGGTACGATATCTATATCAGTAAGATCAATTCCATGCGATATAATTAAATCTAGCATATGATTAAAATGATGAGGGGGGGGTGGGGGGGTGGGGGGGGGGGGGGGGGGGGGCGGGGGGGGGGGGGGGGGGGGGCGGGGGGGGGGGGGGGGGGGGAGGGGGGGGGCCCTGTATGGAAAGCCATTGTAACATTTAATCTATAAGCCATACTAGTATCTATTTTCATGGTACTAGTACCTATTTTTTAGATACTAGTATCTTTTCCATTAAGTACTAGTACTTATTCATTAGGTACTAGTGCTTATTCTTTAGCTACTAGTGCTTATTCTTTAGGTACTAGTGTTTATTCTTTAGGTACTAGTGCTTATTCTTTAGTTACTAGTACTTATTCATTAGATACTAGTACTTATTCATTAGATCTAGTGATATTTATAGGTTACTATTACTTTTCATTAGATACTAGCTCCTATTTAATAGATACTAGTAGTTGTTCATTAGGTACTAGTACTTATTTATTAGATACTAGTATTTATTTATTAGATACTAGTACTTATTCAATAGATACTAGTACTTATTTCAATATTGACTAGTAACTATTATATTGTTACTAGTAATAAAAAAAAATTTTTTGCCATTGACTTCTATGGGGATCCGTCATTGAGATATCAACTATTCAGTTTTGACTAGTATGTATTCCACTAGTGACTAGTACTTAATTTTTATGCACTAGTAGTTATTCATTAGGTACTAGTACATATTGTGTTAGATACTAGGACTCATTCATTGATTACTAGACGATTAAATGACACTAGTACGATTAATCAGGCACATAGTACTTATTATAGCTACTAGTACTTAATTTTAGATACTAGTACTTTATTAGATACTAGTACTTATATGTATATGATTATTTATAGAAATAGTACACATTCATTAGATACTAGTACACACTTATTAGATACTAGTGCACATTTATTAGATACTAGTACACATTTATTAGATATTAGTACTTATTCGAAATGTTACTAGTATAATTTTTTATTTTACTAGTAAATTTTTTAATTGAACTCTACTGTAGCCATTTTGGCTAGTCATAACATAAGACGAGTAAAAAAAAGCAGATCTGACTAGTAAGATAAAAATTTTTACTACACTATAATTACAAAAGAACTAGTGTCTAATAAATAAGTACTAGTACCTAATGAATAACTACTATATATTAAATAGGTACTAGTATCTAATGAATAAGTACCAGTATCTAACAAATAAGTACTAGTATCTAATGAATGCTTACTAGTAATATTTAAATAGATACTAGTCACTATTGCAATAATTAGTAGTCAGAAATTAAAAGATGATATCAAAACCAAAATGACTACTTCTCCTTGTTCATTTGGAGATATATTCAACCTCATAAAGAACTAGTGAGAACGTATTTGGAGCTATCTTCAATTAAACAGATCATTACATAAACATGAGTACCTCTCATGAGCACAGATAAAACCATATGTTGTCGCAATCATTGTTTATTTTCTTCATGTTTCATCAGTAAAACGTCTATCTGCATGTTATTCAGCTAGGCTACATCTACAGCGAAAGCTGAATTTCCTGGAACATCATCAGTGAGTCTCACTTGTGGAGTTTCTGCGCGAGGGCGCCCTCCAGCTTCCAGTATGAATTAAAAAGTCAATACATTACGTGTGTACTCAGTAATGCTCACAACACCCTATTTTGGGTAAAAACTGCACAAAAATAATTACGAACATTGAGGTAAACATTTGCAAATCCTTACGTTTTTCTCTAAAAAAATTTTTCTTGCAGATATATTTATTATTATGTTTATTCTTAAATACTCAGTTTTGTATATTATAGTGAAATAGTGTTATTACAAAAATAATATTCCTTATTTTGTGTAATGTTTTTATTTAGAAATAATAACCATAATCATTATTCGTTTTATTGATAGATAAAAACAAATTTTTTGGCCAAATTGTGCGGCCCTACAAGTACAGCAAACCTGTTGTTTCTTTTTTAATTTATTAATAATTGTTGGCCTTTTTTCCAAATAAAGAAAATGTTTGTCTGAAAAACATAAGGTTTGGATTTTGTGTGCCTTGTAAAGAACATTAATGTAAAAACATTGTGTCTGTAGCACCAGTGTGACCCTGTACAGAGCATTAATGTAAAAACATTCACTGTCTGCAGCATCAGTGTGACGTGTACAGAGCATTAATGTAAAAACATTCACTGTCTTTTTCTTCTTGTTTTACCAGCATCAGTGTGACCGTAAAAGCATTAAGGTAAAAACACATTTCACGGCTGCAGCCTCAGTGTGACCTGTACAGAGCATTAAGTAAAACATTCACTTCTGCGCATCAGTGTGACCTGTACAGGATTAATGTAAAAAACATTCACTGTCAGCAGCAACTGTCACGGTACGTGCGGGGAGAGAAGCGAGGACTCAATCGCTGGAGAAATGGTATTTTATTTTAGTAAAAAAATGAAACAAAAACAAACTCAAACAACCCCGAGGGGGAAAAACAGACAAGCACGCTAGGAACTGCACTGCATGCAGACATAACACACACAATGAAAAAACGACGGATCAGCACAGGATTACAGACACCAGGAGAATAAATAGGAAACCAAACGAGGAGGATAACGAGGGAGACACAGGTGGAGCAACTAAAACAAAAACGAGGTAACAAGATGGGAGGGGCCAGACAATAGACAAGAGAGAGCACAAGGCAACAGACAAACACAACACAAGCCATGTGCTCCCAGAACACAGTCATCTGGTGGCCCTCCTGGGCACACCGGCTGAAGACTGTCTGCAGCACCAGTGTGACCTGTACATAACATTACTGTAAAAACATTCAGTGTCTGCAGCACCAGTGTGACCTGTACAGCACATTAATGCAAAAACATTCACTGTCAGCAGCACCAGTGTGACCTGTACAGAACATTAATATAAAAACATTCACTGTCTGCAGCATCAGTATGACCTGTACAGAACATTAATGTAAAAACATTAAATGTCTGTAGCACCAGTGCTATATGCAAAAAAAAAACATTAAAGACCTGGTATGTATGTTTGTTTTACTGGAGGAAAAATGGAAGTAACAGACAATAGAATTGGTGTTTTTCTCCATCTGCCACTAAGGCACGCAGAGGACCAACAAACACATTCGGCTACGATGTTTACGAAAGTACAGTGTTTACAAAACTGACAAAACAGTGTTTTTCTATCGTGTTGTGTACAAATAATGTTCTTTTCTATGTGGTTTCCCAAAAAGACTCCATCTGCTTGTTTCTGATTCTGTCTCAATCTCTCTCATATATGGTCCGGCTCATTAATATACCAAACATACGATTACCATACAGGCAGAAATGCTAATTTTAAAAAGTAATAGTATCTATTAGGTCAGGAGATCGCTGGTCTAAAAGTTAACTAGTAATAAAAAATAGTACTAGTTCTATTTTTCTTAACAGAAGAGTATAATTAATCATAGCTCACCTATTGGAATAAGTACTGTATCTAATGATTAATACTAGTACTAGTACTACAAAAGACACTAGTACCTAAAGGAATAAAAAACTCGTACCTAAAGAATAAGCACTAGAGTAAAGAATAAGCACTAGTACCTACGAATAAGTACTAGTCACTTAATGGACATATCCAGTATCGAAAAATAGCATATCTAGTAACTTGAAAATAGATACTAGTACGGCTGCCAGATTAAATGTTTAAAACGGCTTGCCATAGGCCTGTGACGTTTGCTTGACACCAAAAGAGTGTAAGGGAGTTCTTAAATAGGCGCAGACACTAGATCGCATTCACAAGGTTTGCTATTTCATGAGCACATGAATCCCATATTTGCGGGTGATTTTATGTCAGTATGGTAAACTCATCTACTCATGCGATCTAAACTAATTTGATCAGGAGACGACAAAATCTTTCTTGGTATCAAGGACTGAAAGAGTTCATTCACTACCTATAGAAACCCCATGTCTTGGGACTCACCAATGGATGGAACCATTATGTCCAGAACATGAAAATAATTAAATAATGCCCTCAGGATGTACAGCGTGATGCCACATGACTATCCCATGTTTAACCACCTGCTTCCTGCATGACCGAAACCCTTAATTTCTTTTGTCACAGACACAGAGTGTACACAGACAATCATTAAAAAAATCATTGAAAGTATTGGAGCAACTATATTCACAAATAATATGTTTATGTCTTAAATGTGTGTGATGTGTTATTGAAACCACGATATCTTAATCGTTGCTTTCTAACTTTTCTTTTTAGTTAATTAAGATTACTGTGTATGCAAAATACCTGTTGTTCGAGTTTGAATGAGAGCTGGTTGTATTCACAGAACATTGGTGTAAGTGAAAAATTTATATTTTGTATTAGTCTCTGGTGATAATACTGTATCAGAACGGAAAAATCTATTTAAGACGTAATCAAACAGACGATGAACTATTAACAGTAATTATTATGATGCAATCAAACTTATAGCAAAATGTGGTAGTTCTGTATTGTTTCCGGGTTGGCATCATCTGAGGTCCTATGAGGGGTTGCATCATCTCTTCTCAGGTGTTCTGGATCCAGACTGAAGCTTGTGTAAATCCTAGTTACCACGGGATGTTAATCCCGTGGCAAAAGACAGAGAAACAAATACAAACATAATTAACGTAGCTGCTGTTCCAACCAAGCAAAAAATATTTGTTTAACCCAAACTAACGAATAATAAGTGCATTTGATCTAGATATAACTGCAGTAAAAAGATATATCTGCAGTACAAGATTATGAGATGCATATTTGAATGCTTGGCCAAACAGATGTATCTTTAATCTAGATTTAAACAGATAGAATGTGTCTGAACCCCAAACGTTATCAGGAAGGATATTCCAGAGTTTGGGAGCCAAATGCGAAAAAGCTCTACATCCTTTAATGGACTTTGCTATCCTAGGTACTACAAAAGTCCAGAATTTTGCGACCTTAGGGAGCGTGATGGATTGTAGCCTGGTAGAAGACTAGTTAGGTACGCAGGAGCAAACCCATTAAGGGACTTATAGGCAAGTAATAATATTTTGTCACTGATACAGAACTTAATAGGTAGCCAGTGCAGAGACTGTAAAATTGGGGTAATATGATCATATTTTCTTGACCTGGTAAGGACTCTAGCAGCTGCATTGGACTACCTGTAGCTGGTTTATTGAAGATGCAGGACAACCACATAGCAGTGCATTACAATACTCCAGTCTAGAGGTCATGAATGCATGAACAAGCTGTTCTGCATCAGAAACAGGTAATATGTTTCGTAGCTTGGCAATGTTTCTAAGATGGAAGTATGCTGTTTTTGTAACATGGGAAATAGATTTTCAAAAGACAAGTTGCTATCTAAAATAACACCCAGATTTTTGACTGTAGAGGAAGTAACCGTGCATCCGTCTAGTTGCAAATTGTAATCCACGAGATTCGGTGTACTGTCTTTTGGTCCAATAAGTAATATCTCTGTCTCATCAGAATTTAATAGGAGAAAATGATTGGTCATTCATTCTTTTACATTTTTAACACACTCTGTTAGCTTGGATAATTAGAAGTTTCATCTGGTCTTGTTGAAGTATGTAGTTGAGTATCATCAGCATAACAATAGAAACTAATCCTGTGTTTTCTAATAATATTACCAAGGGGCAAAATGTATATCGAAAATAGCAGAGGACCTAGGACAGATCCTTGTGGCATCCATATTTTACATGGTGATAATTGAGATGACTCCCCATATAAATGAACAAAGTGGTAGCGATCGGACAGGTAGGATCTAAACCATCTTAAAGCCTGCCCTTGAATACCTGTATAGTTTTGTAATCGATCTATGAGTATGTCATGATCTATAGTATCGAATGCGGCACCAAGATCAAGTAAAACTAGCAATAAGACACAGCCTTGGTCTGACGCAAGAAACAAGTAATTTGTAATTTTAACAAGTGCAGTTCTGTGCTATGGTGGGGCCTGAAACCTGACTGAAATTCTAAATAGAGAATTTTTTTGCAGGAAGGAGCACAAATGAGCAGACACAACTTTTCCTAAAATTTTAGACATAAAAGGAAGATTTGAGATGGGTCTGTAAGTAGCCAGTTTACTAGGATCTAGTTGTGGGGGGGGGGCTGGGGAGGGGTGGGGCTTTCTTAATAAGAGGCTTAATGACTGCCAGCTTGAATGTTTTTTGGACGTGACCTAAAGACAACGACGAGTTAATAATATGGAGAAGCGGTTCTTCTGCTACAGGTAAACAACACTTGCAGTAATTTAGTGGGTACAGGATCTAAAAGGCATGTTGTTGGTTTAGATGCAGTGATAAGTTTATTTAGCTCTTCCTGTACTATAGCTGTAAAGCACTGCAGTTTAACTTTTGGTGCGATGAATGAAGCTAAAATATTATACGCTGTAGAATCTACATTTGTTATTGTATTTCTGATGTTATCTATTTTATCAGTGAAGAAATTCATAAAGTCATTACTACTAAACTGTGAGAGAATATTTAGATCGGGTGGCATCTGGTTATTTGTTAATCTCCTCCCCCCACACCTCCCCAGACACTGTGCTAAATAAAAACCTTGGATTTTTTTGGTTATTTTCTATGAGTTTGTGGAAATGCTCGGCCCTGGCAGCTTTTAGAGCCTGGCTATAGCTGGACATACTGTTTTTCCACGCAATTCTAAAACTTCCAAGTAGTTTTTTCTCCATTTGCGCTCAAGACTATACGAGTTTCTTTCTTGAGAGAATGGGATTACTGTTGTACCATGGCGCAGTACGTTTTCTCTAACCTTTTTCAATTTGATAGGGGCAAAAGCTTCTAATGTATTAGAGAAGATAGTGCCCATGTTGCTAGTTATTTCGTCTAGTTCATGTGTACGTATTGGTACACAGAGCAGTTGAGACAAATCAGAAAGGTTATTTGTGAATCTGTCTTTGGTAGCTAGAACAATAGTTCTGCCCGGACGATAAAGCTGAGCCATATAGTTAATATCAGTAATAAGCAGCATGCACGATACAAGGAAATGGTCAGTAACATCATCACTTTGAGGTACGATATCTATATCAGTAAGATCAATTCCATGCGATATAATTAAATCTAGCGTATGATTAAAACGATGAGTGGGCCCGGTGACGTTTTGCTTGACTCCAAAAGAGTTTATTAGGTCAGTAAACGCAAGTCCTAATGCATCATTTGTATTATCAACGTGAATATTAAAATCTCCGACAATTAGCGCTTTATCAACAGTAACCAATAGGTCTGAGAGGAAATCTGCAAATTCTTTTAGGAAATCTGTATACGGCCCTGGGGGTCTATACACAGTAGCCAGAGCAAGAGAGACGATAGATTTCTTTTGCATATCTGACAGTGTAACATTAAGCATTAGTATTTCAAATGAGTTAAACCTGTATCCTGTCTTCTGAGTAACATTGAGAATATCACTATATATTGTTGCAACACCGCCACCACGACCAGTCTGACGGGGCTCATGCTAATAACAGCAGCTTGGTGGAGTAGACTCATTTAGAACAAAATAGTCTTTTGGTTTGAGCCAGGTTTCAGTCAAACAGAGTACATAAAAACTATTATCTGTGATCATTTCATTTACAATAACTGCTTTGGGTGAGAGTGAACTAATGTTTAGGAGCCCAAACTTTAAAAAAAAATTTTTGATCATTTATTTAAAATTTTTCTGGTTTAATCACGATCAGATTTTTTCTAGATCCTGCATTAAATTTATATTTTGACCTCACTATTCGGGGAACAGACACAGTCTTTATAGATTGTACAGCGCAAGTACTTCTATCATTTAAGCGGGTAGAACACAAGTCATCAGGGCAGTTATTTGAGATTTGACTTACTAGTCACATGGAGCGCAGCGTCCTGGAGATGTCGTCCGACATGAGCTCCGCCCCGACTCTGCTGGGATGCAGACCATCAGTGCGAAAAAGCCTAGGACGCTCCCAGAAAGATTCCAGTTATTAACAAAGAGCAGTTTCGCTTCTTACACCATGAACATACATTTCATTAAAGCAAAAAAAAAAAAAAAAAGGCCTACTGAACTTTTCGTGTCCTCGTCGATACGTGGGAAGCGGTCCTGACACGATGATCGTCGTCGCGGGCGATGTGCAGCGCACCATCTCGATCAGACTCCTGAAGTCCCTCTTCAGTGTCTCCATCTGCCGCAGCTTGGTGTCGTTAACCCCCGCGTGAAGCACGACCGCTCCGGGGCTCTCGTCACCCTTCAGGATCGCGGGTATCTGCGCAGAAACATCGAGAACAAATGCACCAGGGAAACAGTGAGTGTGCACATTACCTTCATCTAACGTAGCACGGACGTGCCGGACGATAGAGTCTCCGATGATCACAGCGTCGCGTTCCGTCTAGCGGAGGGGAGCGAAGCGGTTCTGGGTGGAGATCTCGAAGACCGGAGGCGGCGGAGGGGGAGAGGTCGTCGCCCGGGACCTGGCAGTTGTTCTATGTATGTATGTTCGTGTTTTGGTTCTTTGTTCATTTTTCTATAATATGATTTATAATATATATAATTATATTTTTCAGATTTTTCTAGAACTGTCTGCTTGAGTTAATGGTGTGAATGAAATGACTCTCTGTAGTTGGAACACTGTTGCTGAGTCACTGAAAGCCTGGTTGAGATTATCTCTTTTTTTACCTGATTTAATTTTGTTTGCTCATTAATTTGAGCTCCTGAACTTGAGTAATTCCCCTTTATTATTATTATTTTTTCTCTATATGTGTATATTGTATATGTATGTGTGTGAATATTTTATTTATATGTTTCT
The DNA here is from genome assembly GCA_018155175.1 of Sinocyclocheilus anophthalmus. Taxonomy (NCBI): domain Eukaryota; kingdom Metazoa; phylum Chordata; class Actinopteri; order Cypriniformes; family Cyprinidae; genus Sinocyclocheilus; species Sinocyclocheilus anophthalmus. Next base: position 9,888 of record JADLZN010006134.1, read on the forward strand.
GTATATGCTTGCCATACTGCTTGTTTGGGGGGTATTTTGTTCTATCCTGTCCTGTTATCATTCTTTCCGTGTGTGTGTGGATATATGCATGTCCGCTAATACAGCATTTTAAATTCTTACACTAAGCAGCATGCATATATTGGCTGTATTGTCCATTCCTGTGTCTGCTGCTTTGTTGGGGGGTTATCTCATATATGTTATATTTGCAGCAGCAGAGTTTCTTACATGCTCACAGCAGCAGCAGCACGTCTGTGGATGTACTGGTAGTAGCAAATCTCAGCAGCAGCATAGCAGATCTGTTCCGCCAAGACTAAACACATTAACACAGTCATGTACATTACCATGCAAAACTCTTAGAGAGTTGTCATGACAGAACTGTATTTACAGTACATTGAAAATGCATACTCCTTTTTTCCCCCAGATATGGCCAAATATGGCTAAATAAGAACAAACTGCAACTTCAGTAGCTCAGATCTAACAACACATTTAACACAGAAGGGTGTGCACATGAAATCATCCAATATTAATCACATTTCATGTAAATTAACTGAATGTGCATTACATCTTATTGTAGAGTAACTTCTTAAATGTGTAAATATGCATTTCATGACCCCTTTAAAACTGACTGGAAAAGCAACTGAACAAATTATAATAAGTCAATGTTTACTAAACGTGACTTAAAGAGGGCTGTGATATCAAGACAACCCAGCAATACTGACACACTGAAACAGATTTGTGAGGAGGGAATGTCAAAAAATTATTGAAATTCTTATAAGCAGTTAACAGAAAACCGAAAATTCAGAAAATGGATGTACAAGTTAATAAATTCAAGGGATTTCTTACTTTTTCCACCCTGTACTGTGAATGGTTATTCAACGTATTCAGTTAAATTCAAAAGATAAAACTGTTTGTGTTTTATTAACCCAATTTTTGAGTTAATAAAACACAAACTCATTGTTTTATGAACAATCAATGCAGAAATCCAGATCATTTCACAGCTTTCACAATCATTCTTGTTATTCTCACACTGTACTGTTTGAAGTTTGCAGCTGTTTAAGTAAAATGTTAGGTTAAAGTATTTGTAATTTTGGAGCTCTGAGATATGGATAGTTCACTCCAAAATGACAATTCCTAATAACTAATTACTCACCCTCATGTCATTCAAAACCATTATTTTCTTTTCTTTTTTCATGGAGCACAAATGGAAATGTTTTGTGAATGTTCTTGTTATTCTTTTCCATATAAATTGCAAATTGAACTGAATAATAAAGATGAATTCAATACACAGATGCGTATAACAATCCCATAGCTGCCTGTTTGTGTAAAAGAGGGAGAGACATTGAAACCTCTTGCTGTTGAATGATTTTTTATTAAAGTGTATATTACAATTAAAAGTATTAAACTGAGCATCATTAAACATACTTAATCTCATTTACTAAACATTAACATACTGAACATATTTAATCTCCTTTGTTTTGAGTACAATACAATAATACAAAAGCAAATGTAAACAACAATTACAGATAAACGGCATGAAAACAGAATCTCAATTTTAATGTTGCTTTTGGAAGTTTTGGTTTGCCCCTTCTCAGCCTCAGATGTCCACAGATCTGTGACTATGCAGTTGTGTTGATTTCCTTTTGTGTTTAATCTTATTCTAGACTTCGTGTTTAGTTGGCCCAGTCAGTTCAGCTAAAGTTTAGTTGAGTTTTGCATTTGTACTCTTATCAGTTTGTTCTGTTGAGAGAGATACTCATCTGAGAGACATTCATCCTGCATCTGCATTATATAAAAATGTCTCTGTCATGCAGTCAGTCGAAAGTTTATTTTTTCTTCCATTTATATTAGTCTGTCTTTGACAGCTGTCATTGTTAAACAAATACTTCAACTATGCCATGAAAGGCCGTGGTTTTGGTCAAAACAATACTTGCTGGACATAATGTTTCAGTTTATACTGTAAACTTTATATTTTCTCTTTTTGTTCAATCAATGTATAGCACATAATGTATTAGCCTCAGCCTCAGACGTCATGCACACACACTGTTGGCTGAACGTCTGATGCATACGGCACACAAAATCAGAAACACTTCGGGAGTTTCGAAGTCGTCATCGGATTGGTTGAATTATACAGGAATTCTGGGAGACATGCGTGTCGCTTTCTTTAATGTTAAAAAATCCTGGAAACAAAGATGCCGTGACGCCACACCCTTATGAAAGAAGAAAGCCATTGTGTTTACAACTGTGACAACGAGCGATTATCAGGATCAACTAAACGCTGGATATTCAAAAGTATGTGAAATATTTAAAGTCCGCAGCCTAGAGTCTTTAAAATACGTCCAAGAGTTTTACACACACCTGTCTGTTATTGTAGGGACATTTCTACGCCCCTAAAAATGACGCGGCACAAAACCAAACCTGATTAGTTGCTTTATCTGGCAATCATATGGCCTCTTGGGCAGGCCTTGCCATTCAAAGTGGCCACGGTTCCCAGACATTCTGCTATCAGTCTGAAGCTCTGGCTACATGAGACTAATAATGGCTTTAGTTTGTCTGAAGGCAATATTTGTACACTCCATGACTTTAATGTTTATGGCACATTTATGGTTCCTTATCATAATACTCTGTTGATGAATTGCATGCACATGACTCATTCCCTATAGGAAGATGTGCTCTCCATGCTCATCAGACGGCCCCTGAGCACAGAGCTGCTGTGCTGGGACAGCTGCTGCTTGAACTCTGTGGTCAGGAAGTAGTAGATGAGAGGGTTGAGGCAGCAGTTCAGGCTTGCTATGCAGAGAGAGATGGGGTGGAAGTGTCGGATGGCCTGACTCGCTGCACAGTTTGTTATAATGTTTTGGGTTACCATCAGGTACAGCAGGAAGTTGATGTGGTAGGGGACGAAACAGAAGAGGAAGACCCCTGTGCACACCCTAACCATGTGCAAGGCCTTTCTCGTGCTACCCGTGGACTGCTGCTTTTGGTTCCTCTGTCTCAAGGAGTTCACTATTAAGTACGTACAGAAACCAATGATAATTAACGGACCGAGAAATCCCAAGACTTCAGCAGCAACCATCATGGAAACGGCCGAGCGTACATCCAGCTTGCGCATGGGCAGGTCTTTGAAGCAGGTTGTGCTGTTATTTCCAGAATTTGATTTGCTCCTCATTAAAATGAAGGGCGAGCAGCAGAGCCCCACCACCACCCAGACTGCGCTACTGATGCAGATGTCATAGCGTGACTTCCAGTTCCTGGCACAGAACGGCCGCAGGAGAAAAGCACAGCGCTGAATGCTGATGCAGACCAGAAATGCGATGCTAGCGTACATGTTAAGGTATTTCAGGTAAAAACACAGCATACATAACATGTTGCCGAAAGGCCAGTCTTTTTGGATGTAGTAGTGAATTCGAAGCGGCAGCGACAGCACGTGAGCCAGGTCAGCTATGGTCAGGTTAATCATGAAGATGATGGCTTTGGTCTTTTTGCTGTGAATCGAAGAAAATCCGTAGCATTAGAAGAAACCTGCAACTCTAAACAGGCCTTATGAAATACTTCTAAGAAAACCAGACTCTCCTGAAATATTGATCAAGACTAAAACAATTACAATTAACTGAATTAAGGTATTTGGTTACACTTTAATTCGATAATCCACTTTAGACATTCTACTAACTATAAGTAACTTTGAAACTACTTGTGAACTACATGTCAACTAATTCTCATTAATTTGCAACTACATGTCTACTAACTCTCAGAGTAGACTGTTAGGGTAGGTTTAGGGTGAGTAGAATAAGTTGACAAAGAAAGTGTTAGAAGATATCAAGCAGACAGTCTACTAATATTCTACTAACTGCTAGTTGACATGTAGTTGCAAAGTTACTTATTGTTAATAGAATGTCTAAAGTGGACTGTCAAAATAAAGTGTTACCAGGTATTGTGTTAATGGCAAAATATTACTGATTTAATAGGAAATGATGTAGTGACTTTTTTTTATATTACCAGCAGGCCTGTCAACTTATGTTTTAAATCTGTCAAAATGTTCAAAAGCTATTGCACCACCTCTGAACAGAGTGACTAGGAAATAATGATAATGTACACCAACATAATGAACAAACTGTGTAAAAAGATCATTAAATATACAGTGTGTCTTCAGCACAGGGGCTGTTTCCAGTATATAAAAAAGTATAATAATAATAATAAAGGTTCTCCAACAGATGCTATAATGACCATTAGACGTTATATTAACCAAGAAATGCTGACCTTATGAATCGAAACAGCACCCAAAGAGCCAGGGTGTTGCTCAGCAGGCCTGGGATGAATATAATCAGGTAAACGTATGTGTAGAGCTGGTTTATAGTTGTTTCCCAGTCAGTCATGTGAGTGGAACAGGAGCAGTTCACCACTAGACACGATGTGTTCACAAACGTCATGGTGGTATTGCGATTTCATTTACAGTAGACAGCAGAAAAGCACTGTGGAAGGAAATGAAGACAACTTTAAAATACAAATTCCAATTAATTCTATGGAGTAATTGCTGCAATATTTGGTATTTTCTCATAGATACATTTGCAATTGCCCCAAAAAGTATTTAGATACTTCAGGAACACATGAATGTTTTTATTGCATTGGATAATAAAAATATCAAAGCAACTGTCACTTATTCTAGAGAAAATAGGTAAACATTTTTATATAAAAATACTTTATATTTATAAATTTGATAAATATACATTTAAAAACTCTGTTGGTCCTCAGATATACAGTGGGTACGGAAAGTATTCATACCCCCTTAAATTTTTCACTCTTTGTTATATTGCAACCATTTGCTAAAATCATTTAAGTTCATTTTTTTTCCTCAGTGTACACACAGCAACCCCATATTGACAGAAAAACACGAATTGTTGACCTTTTTGCAGATTTATTAAAAAAAAAACTGAAATTCACATGGTCCTAAGTATTCAGACCCTTTTGCTCATTATTTAGTAGAAGCACCCTTTTGATCTAATACAGCCATGATTCTTTTTGGGAAAGATGCAACAAGTTTTTCACACTTGGATTTGGGGATCCTCTGCCATTCCTTTTTGCAGATCCTCTCCAGTTCTGTCAGTTTGGATTGTAAACGTTGGTGGACAGCAATTTTTATGTCTCTCCAGAGATGCTCAGTTGGGTTTAAGTTAGGGCTCTGGCTGGGCCATTCAAGAAAAGTCACAGAGGTGTTGTGAAGCCACTCCTTCGTTCTTTTAGCTGTGTGCTTAGGGTCATTGTCCTGTTGTAAGGTGAACCTTCTGCCCAGTCTGAGGTCCTGAGCTTTCTGGAGAAGGTTTTCGTCCAGGATATTTCATCTTTCCCTCGATTGCAACAAGCCGTCCTGTCCCTGCAGCTGAAAAACAGCCCCACAGCATGATGCTGCCACCACCAAGCTTCTCAAACGGCCCCATCTCGCAAACGGCCTCTATAGCGGTGATAGGACGAGCAGGGAGCTCGCAAACAGCCTCTATAGCTGTGACAGAACGAGCAGGGAGCTCGCACACATTCCTCCGTAGTCCACCCCCCCCCCGTGACAGGGTAGACAAAGAGTTCATAGGCGGCCTCCTTGGCCGTAACAGAACAGACAGAGAGTTCATCCGTCCTTTGTCCGAACGGACAGCGAGAGTTTCATACCGCCTCCTTGGCCCGTAAGGGATGCAGGCAGAGAGTTCATACCGCCCCTTGGCCTGGGGGAAAACCGGACAGGCAGAGAGTTCATAGATGGCCTCCTTGGCCGGAACAGAGCAGGCAGGGAGTTCATAGGTGGCCTCCTTGGCCGGAACAAGACAGATGGAGAGTTCATAGGTGGCCTCCTTGGCAGGAACAGGATGAGCAGGAAGTTCATAGACGGCCTCCTTGGCCGGAACGGAACAGACAGAGAGTTCATAGACGGCCTCCATGGCCAGAACAGAACAGGCAGAGAGTTCACAGACGGCCGGTGGGTCCTTGCCGGAAACCGGCAGGCAGGGAGTTCGTAGACGGCCTTCTTGGCCGGAACAGGACAGGCAGAGATTTCATAGACGGCCTCCTTGGCTGGAACAGGACAGGTTGAAAGTGCGTTGCTGGGCGCCACCACAACGCAAGGGACTGAGGCAAGTGTCGCCATCTCGGGGAGGTTCTGCAGCTTGCGCCGCCACCTCTGAAGAGACTTCTGTGGACACCGTGGCCTCTGGGAGCACGGCAGTTGACACTGCTACCTCGGGAGGTTCTGCAGCGTAAGCCGCCACTTCTGGAGATGTTGTAGCCGGTGCCGCTGCCTCTAGCAAATCGGCGGTGGAGTACGCGGCCCAGATACACCATAAAACAACCCCCCATACGGGAAGTGCTACAGACGGGGGAATGAGTTCATGAACAGAAGGATTAGAGTGAGTGGGTTTGGGGATACCAACTGCGCGTGCAGACACCAGCGGTGCAGCCCTCACACTGGACACCAGACTGGGATACCGACGGACAAAACCCCCTACCCCGACAATCTGGGTGCAACAGACCGACGTGATTTGACTCTGGATGATCAGCTGTGATGCGTCGTGATTCTGGATGAATAGCTGAGACGTGACGTGAATCTGGATGAACAGCTGAGATGTGACGTGACTCTGGATGATCAGTTGTGATGTGACGTGACTCTGGATGAACAGCTGATATGTGACGAGGCTCTGGATGAACAGCTGCGACGTGACGAGGCTCTGGATGAACAGCTGAGACGTGACGAGGCTCTGGATGAACAGCTGCGACTTGACTTGAATCATGAAGATCAGCTGCGACTTGACTTGGCTCATGATAATGACGTGTAACCTGACTTGACACATGACTATCAACTGTGACTTGACTAGACCCATAACTATCAGCTGTGACTTGACCTGACTCGCAAGGAACTGTGACCTTGACTAGACGTGAACACTGTGAATTGTTTTGACTCGTGATGATCAGTTGTGACTTGACTAGACTCATGATCATTAACTGTGACTTGATTTGACTCGTGATCATAAACTGTGACTTGATCTGCCCCATGACGATCAACTGTGATTTGACTAGAATCATAACTATCAGCTGTGACTTGACTAGAATCATAACTATCAGCTGTGACTTGACTAGACCCATGATCAGAATTTGTGACTTGATCTGCCCCATGATGATCAACTGTGATTTGACTAGAATCATAACTATCAACTGTGACTAGACTAGACTCAGGAAGAACAACTGTGACTAGATTTGACTCATGACAATCAGTTGTGACTTGACTAGACTCAGGAAGAACAACTATGGCTTGACTAGACTCAGGAAGAACAACTGTGTCTTGAACTAGACCTCAGGCAGAACAACTGTGGCTTGACTAGACTCAGGAAGAACAACTGTGGCTTGACTAGACTCAGGAAGAACAACTGTGGCTTGACTAGACTCAGGAAGAACAACTGTGGCTTGACTAGATGCGGTTGTGTCCGCCATCTTGTGATCAGGCTCCGCAACTGCCGCCATTTTGTGAGCTTGCTCTGGTTCAGCCATCACCTCAGTCACAGACATGGTGTCGCTTCCTTCCTCCGCGACACCCACCGTGAACGCTGAACCAGTAGTCAGCAAGGCATAGTCAATAAAGTCCTTTAAGCTCTAGTTGCATTCACTCCTTGGCATACGAGATTTCGTGGGTTCATTAAGTCCAAACCGAAACAAGTCCTTAAATAAAATCTCATCATAAAGTGGTACCTGATAAGATTGTTCACCGGTTCTGTGAACTTACTCCTCAATAGAAAGACCTCCTTGCCGAAGATGTAGTAGCTCGGTGACTGGGTCCATACCAGGCCAGAGTCCACTGAAAAAGCCGCTGGATCCTTGTGTGGCCGAGTATTCTGTTACGGGGCTGACAAGACGTGAGACTTGCAGATCCATTCGCAAAGCTTTATTAGACAAAGGCAGAGACGTGGTCATACAGCAGGCATAGGTCAGATGAGAGCAAACAGGTATATGGTGGGCAAAACAAGAATATTCCAAACAAAAAAAAAAAAAAACAAAAAAAAAAAAAAAAAAAAAAAAAACAAAAAAAAAAAAAAAAAAAAAAAAAAAAAAAAAAAAAAAAAGAAAAAACTAGGTCTATCACAGGTCGCGATCGGCAGACAGATCAAAAAGGGGCAAGACAAAAGGGTGATCCGGGACCAGTCGAAGATCAAAACCGGAAGGGCTAAGGCTAAGGCTAAGGCAAATGACTAAGGTTAAGGCTAAGGCTAATGACTAGGGCTAAGGCTAAGGCTATGACTAAGGTTAATGACTAGGGCTAAGCTAAGGCTAAGGCAAAGGCTAATGACTAGGGCTAAGGCAAATGTCTAGGGCTCCGTAAGGTAGCTATCTCTGGGGGAGTGATAAATGCTGAAACAATACTCTGCAGAGGGAAGGGATCAGAGTGAGTGTTAAATAGTGAGGGAGTGATATGAAACAGCTGGGTGCAATCAGTGTAAACAGGTGTGTGCAATTCGTGCTGAGTGCAATCAGTGCAATGCATGATGGGAAATGTAGTCCGGGGTGATGTGCAACAGTGTGTAGTGCGAGAGTCAATGAAATAGGAAGTTCATGGACCGGATTCGTGACATATTTAGTGTTATGGTATGGTGGTCAATTATTTTGAAGTATATTGTAAATCAATAACTTTGACCCATATAATGTATTTTTGGCTATTGCTACAAATATTCCCCAGCGACTTAATACTGCTTTTGTGCTCCAGGGTCAGTCTTTGTCCATTTTAAACTGAACTTAGGACTGGTGGTGATGCTTAAGGTATTGTTGGTCATTTAGGGTTTCTGTAAAAAAATAAATAATGTAATAGATAATAGTAATTTATTATTAAAAGATAATACTACTACTAGTTCTACTACTATACTAACAATATACAGCGGACTAAGGATTGATGAGCTGCTGGGTTCAGGAATATTAATAAGGTTGTCAGTGTTCACGCAAACTGATTTGCTGAAATCAAAACAGGGAATGTAATACACGAGTGCCAGCCAATGAGAATGCCGTGTGTGCATTAGTTCCGCCCACTGCCGAGAAACCGTCATATCTTCTGCTTGTTCTTAAAAGCTGAATAATTCTAAATGAACTCTGTTATTATGACAGGAAAATACAACAACAAAGAATATGGTTTACATGTAGCATGTCGATTCAGTGTGGTATGTAACTCTCTCTCTCTCACTCTCTCTCTTTCCGTGTGTGTGAGAAACAGCGCTATTAGCAAAGTGATGGCGAGTCATGCGCTTCACACTAGAGTTTACAGTGCGTCAAATACAGGTCCATTCAGTGGTCATAGGATGCTACATGCACTTTTACAAGTAGTTTGAACTGAAATGTGTGTGTGTTGGCAGTGTGTGTACACGACTACCCTATAATGATAAAAATCCACCCAGTGTTTTTTTAAATCTGGTTAAATGTTTACCCCTTTCTCAAATCGAGCCAATCTCAGATGACATCACACAGACAGGTCCCTCCCACGATAGTTTGATTGACAGTAGCATTTCAGCACAGACTGGACTGGTGTCTTACCTTAGCTCCACCCTGAGTGAGCTGTCATCAGACCGCCATTGTTTCACCGCTGGAGCAGATGTACACAAGAATGACTCCTTCCTAAGCGATTGAGGTGTTCTGTTGTTGGATGTAATAATGAACATAGCAGTCGTCATTTACTCCCGACATCTGAGCCGCTGAAGACGCAGTGGATTACATTGTTTTTGAAGGGAATGCGCCCTCGATCTACATAAATGTGTCTATTTTCGCGCGAATCATTTATGATCCAGCCTCATCTACAGAAGAAGTGAGTATAATGTTTTGTAATGAATTTTTGCAAATCGCCTTTCCTAATAATGTGCTAATTAGCAAGTTTCACGATGAATGCGGCTAAAGTAAACAGTCTCTGAGAGCAGCTCGGAAGAGAGGGGAGGGGTCAGCAGAGCTCATTAACATTTAAAGGAAAATGCTACAAAAACGGCTTGATCTGAAAAGAGCTGTTTTTGACAGGGTAAAAAAGGTGTTTTTTACACTACCATTGAGAAATTTTAACCAAACTATGTTACAGAATTTTCATTAAGACCCTAAAGAATCATATCAACTTGTGGAAAATGGGCATCATATGACCCCTTTAAGACAAGTCATGTCACTCGGCGGCCATCTTTGAAATGCCTCTCGGGCATGCACGTGCTACTCCTATCTCTTTGAATGGGGAAACATCAAATTCTCCAAAACTGTTCACTAAGCTTAAGATTAAATTTCATATTTTAAATCACTAAACATATTTGACAACAACTGTCATAAATGTTGTTACTTTTGCTCAAATAGCGTTATAAAAGAGCTTATTTTCAGGCTAGATCAGCCAGTGAGCATGCGCAGTCCTAAGAGCACGTCTCAGAGCGCTGACTGTTTCTATAGTAACTGGGACGCTTCTAACGGCAGCTGCAATGATGCGCTGACTTTACCGATTAGTTATTGGCTCATTCATTCAGAAGGCAGGGCTTCCTGCGATTGAGCGTTGCATTTTTCGTACACACGAGTGACACGTCTTGGGTATTCTATAGTCTTTAGTCAAATACAGGTGCGCTGCACATCCATTGAGATTAACTGAAACAACACAGATCGTTTGACGGAAAGCGAAACTCTGAAGCGCTCAGAGTGTTCTGTGAGTGAAAATATATCTGTGCTAAACTTATAATTAACCTCTAACACACATTGGGGAGTAAAATCTAAGAATGTATTAGCCAATGGCCAGGGGCGGACTTAGTGATTTGGGGGCCCTAAGCAAATTTCAGGTATGGGGCCCCAACACAATAACTACAGTATGTGCTCTTTTACGCCTAACCTTTATTTTGCTCTCTCTCTCTCTCTCATAGTGTAGAGTTTATTTGCCTCTTCACAACTCAAGTAAATAATTAGTCAACCTGATGCTGTTCTAAAGCCGGTAACACTTTACAATAACAGTACATGAATTATCATGTACTAATACCTGAATTAATAATTACTTGACTATGAACTAATGATGAGTTAAGATATGTATTAGTCAAGAACTAATGAAGAACTAATTTAACTACGACATGAGTCATATGAACTACTGCATGAATAACACTACCTTAATTACATGTTAGTTACTGCATGTTAGTTAATGTATTAATTAACACTTTGGGGTAAACTTAGTCAAACATGCTCTAGAAGCAAGATGTATGAAAATGGCACAATGTAAAATTGTTTATAAATTTCTCGGTATTTCCACGCAGAGCATAAATACAAACTGAAAAACCTGTGAAATACAATTTGAAAGGTTCTGAGAATGTTTAACATCTGTATATATTTTATTGTTTTAAAATTGTTTCCTTCGTTTCTTATTGGAAACTTAAATGTGAACCTTTAAAGAGGTCTAACTATATATGCCTTTTTATAATAAAATACATATACATTTAACTAAAGGATCCTGCAAGCACTTAAATTTTTCCCCCTTTACTCGTACTGCACAAAAAGTGGTTTAATAACATTGAATGTTACAGGGACTGATTATTGCAAATGCAGATCCCACTGTGTTCTGGTTAAATATTTTTTATTAATTTTATTTATTTATTGCTAAGGTTTGCATATGGTGGTGTGTTCTTTATGACAGTTTTCCTAAAAAAATATCCTATTCCTATAATAAGAAATATCCCAATATATTGCCTTGCTTACAGTATCGCAATGTATCACAACCCCTTTATCGTGATTGGTATCGTATAGCCAGATTCTTGCCAATACACAGCCCTAATTAATTCATGACTTGTTAATGTATCATTATGTAATGACTTTATTTGGGGGGGCACATTATTACTAACTCTTCATTAATTACTTATTAAGTAACATTATTTCATGACTTGTTAATGTATCATTATGTTATGACTTTACTTGGGGGGGCACATTATTACTAACTCATCATTAATTATTTATTAAGTAACATTAATTCACGACTTGTTAATGTATCTGTAACGGAAGAGGTCTGATGCAACAGGTTAGTATAAATCAAATAGGTTTTTTGGGTCACAGAGAGTACTGGGGTAGGGTTCAGAGGATGTGATGGTGAGGGAATGGTTCGAAGGATATGGTGATCGGGGTAATCCGGCACACACCTCAGCGATTCGGGAACTAGGAGGAACAGGAGACACTTGGAGACGAGGATACACTAGGAGGAACACAGGAGGTAAGAAATGCAGGTAAGTATTCAAATGGAAGCCGTAGTAAAGTCAGCGAGTCCTCTATGTGTGTACGAGACCGGACAATGAAGGTGTCTGAGGTGTGTGCTTTTATACAGGCTGGTTGATGAGGTGCTTGATTGGTGACAGGTGCAGGTGCTCAGAACTCAGGTGAGAGGGATCGTTGTGATTGGGTGGTGATGGAGCCTGGCCGATCTGTTACAGTACCCCCCCCTCCACGGCCCGCTCCTGAGGGCCGAAAACCCTGACGTCGTGGTGGTCTACCTCTGCCCCGAGGTGCCGGCTGATCAGGATGGGCAGCATGGAACTCAGACATTAAGGCGGGGTCCAGTATATCGATCCTAGGTACCCATGAGCGTTCCTCGGGTCCATATCCTTCCCAGTCCACGAGGTACTCCAGCTGACCACCACGGCGCCGGGACTGCAGAATTTCCTTCACCTTGTAGACGGATCCTTCATCCAGGATCAAGGGAAGAGGGGGTTCCTCCGTCTGGCCAGGCTCTGTGGGGAGAGAAACAGGGTCATGGTGAGGTTTCAGAAGAGAAACGTGGAATGTGGGATGAATTCGATACTGTGAGGGGAGTTGAAGTTTGAAGGTGACCGGGGGGGTTTACTTGTTCCAGGATGGTGAAGGGGCCAACAAATCTTCCTACAGGGCAGGCGCAGTCTGATGTCCTGAGTTGACAGCCATACCTTCTGACCTGGCTGATAAGTAGGTGTTTCGACTCTTCGAAGGTCCGCGGCCGTCTTCTGCCTGCGCACTGCCCGTTGGAGATGGTGGTGAGCAGCGTCCCAGACCCTCTCGCTTTCCCGGAACCAGTAATCCACCGCCGGAACATCAGAAGGTTCCCCAGACCAGGGGAACAGTGGAGGCTGGAACCCGAGCACGCACTGGAAGGGAGTGAGACCAGTAGAAGGCTGTCGCAGGGAATTCTGGGCGTACTCAGCCCAGCCTAGGAACTGGTTCCAGGAATCCTGGTGGCCATGGCAGAAGGTCCGCAGAAATCGTCCCACCTCCTGAATCTTCCTCTCCGTTTGTCCATTTGATTGGGGGTGGTATCCGGACGAGAGGCTTACGGTCACACCTAGGAGTCTGAAGAAGGCATTCCATACTTTGGAGATAAACTGAGGCCCCCGGTCGGAGACGATGTCTTTGGGAATTCCGTAATAGTGGAAGACCTGGTTAAAGAGGAGCTCCGCTGTTTCCAGTGCAGTGGGGAGACCTCTGAGGGGCAGAAGGCGACATGATTTAGAGAACCGGTCAACTATAACCAGGATGCATGTGTTACCTTCAGAGGGAGGCAGGTAAGTGACAAAGTCTACTCCTAGGTGTGACCAGGGGCGATTTGGTACCGGTAGAGGAAAGAGTTTGCCAGAAGGTAAATGGCGCGGGCTCTTGGACATAGCACAGTCTGGACATCCTTGCACAAACCTTCTCACGTCCCTTGCCATATTGGGCCACCAGAAGCGATCTCGTAGCAGCGAGAGGGTGTTGTTGGCCCTTGGATGGCCAGTGCCTCGGGAGGAGTGAGCAGAGTGAATCAGTGGGGTGCGCTGTGTCCGTGGTACGTACTGGCATCCTGGAGGACAGCCCGGCGGATTGTTGGGAGCCGTGTTGGAGGCCACTGAAGGGGAATTCCATTCAATGGGACTGACGATCATCTTAGGTGGAATGATACTTTCCGGTTCTTCTGGGCCTTCCACAGGACTATGAATGCGTGACAAGGCGTCTGCCTTGACGGTTTTGGGACCAGGGCGATATGAAATGGTAAAGTTGAACCTGGCAGGGAATAATGCCCATCGTGCTTGGCGGGGATTTAGACGTTTCGCCTCACGAAGATACTGGAGGTTTTTATGATCGGTCAGTACAGAGAATGGATGGGCTGCCCCTTCTAGCCAATGTCTCCACTCTTCTAAGGCCAGCTTGATGGCCAGTAGTTCCCTGTTGCCGATGTCATAATTAACTTCCGCCGGGCTGAGCTTCCTCGAAAAGAAGGCACATGGGTGGAGTCGGGCTGGGTTCCCCTGCTGCTGGGATAACACCGCCCCCACTCCAGTAGTGGAGGTGTCGACTTCCACGACGAATGGGAGGTCGAGATCTGGATGGACTAGGAGTGGGGCGCTAGTGAAGGCTCTCTTGAGGGCGGAGAAAGCTTTTAGGGCCGCGGGTGTCCAGGACAGAGACTTGGGTTTCCCTCGGAGTAGGTTAGTGAGGGGGCTGGTGATCATGCTGTAGTCGAGGATGAAGCGATGGTAGAAGTTGGCAAATCCGAGGAATCGTTGGAGCTCCTTAATTGTGGTGGCTTCTGGCCAGGAGGTTATAGCTTCTACCTTCCCCTCGTCCATCTGGATACCGTTATGGTCAATGTCATACCCCAGGAATTGTGCTGTGGGTTGGTGGAAGGTGCACTTTTCAGCCTTGAGGAATAGGTGGTGTTCTCTCAGGCGTTGGAGGACCTCCGCAACGTGCTGGCGATGTTCGGCCGGGCTCCGGGAGTAGATGAGGATGTCATCTATGTATACAATGACGAACTGATGGAGAAACTCCCGGAGCACCTCATGCATGAACACGGAGGGGGCGTTGGCAAGTCCATAGGGCATGACTAGATACTCGTAGTGGCCAGTAGGAGTCACAAAGGCAGTCTTCCATTCATCCCCCTCACGTATCTGGATGAGGTTGTAGGTACTGCGGAGGTTCAACTTTGTAAAGATGGTAGTACCACGGAGATGTTCAAGGGCATTTGGGATGTGGGGAAGAGGATATCGGAACTTGATGGTTATGTTGTTGAGTGCTCGGTAATCTATACAGGGCCTCAAGCCTCCGTCCTTCTTGGCCACAAAGAAGAAGCTCGATGCAGCAGGGGAGTTAGATGGACGGATGTAACCTTGACCCAGCGCCTCCTTGATGTAGTCCTCCATGGCCTTCTGTTCGGGAAGCGACAGAGAATAGACTTTTCCCCGAGGCACTGGCTCACCCGGAATGAGGTCTATGGCGCAATCCCATGGCCGGTGTGGTGGTAAGCGGGAGGCTTGTTTGGGGTAGAACACGTCTCTGAAGGGGGCATAGCAGGTTGGAATGTCTATGGATTGCTTCTCGATGGCACTCTCGATGGAGGTTGAATTCACTGGAAGGACCACCGTGAGTTTCTTGTCTGGTGATGGAGTCACGGGGAAGCAGACTGGGAAGCAATCCTTGCCCCACACTTCTCCCGTCTTCCAGGACAGAATGGGATTGTGCTTTACCAACCACGGGCGCCCTAAAATGATGTCCGCCGTAGACCCTTCCAGAATCAGAAGATGAATGTCTTCCATATGAAGTTGACCCAGCCGAAGAGTGATGGGACCCACCCGAGATCGTACATGTTGGCGACAAAGTGGTTTCCCAGTTATCGACTGGACCTGGTAGACAGTTTCAGTGACGGTAGCTTGTAACTTGAGCTGGCGGCAAAGGTTTCTGGAGATGAAATTTCCTGCTGACCCGGAGTCGATAAGAGCCGATACTGAAATAGAAACATCAGAAGCAGTAAGCATTACACAGGTAGTGAGTGGTTCCATCTTAACGATATCAGGCTGAATCACACTCACCACAGGACGTGGAGGGCGAAGGGGGCATGACAAGATCAGATTCCCCTGAGCTCCACAGTACAAACAGAGACCCCGGGTCAGCCTTCTCTGCCGCTCAGCGGAAAATAACCGTTATTTTTCCATGATCATGGGTTCTGGTGCTGGTTGTGGAGGGTAACTGGGCTCTGGTCGGCGGAGGTAGGAGGTTGTGGTGGGGACTGGTGTTGCTGCTAGACAGGACTGCATGCGGTTTGTGCATCGGATGGATAGCTGAATGAATTTTTCCAATCCAAATGCATCATCATATGCAGTGAGCTGTAACCGAAGCTGAGGCTCCAGTCCCTGTCTGTAGGTCGTCAGCAGCGATCTCTCATTCCATCCACTTGCTGCTGCGAGAGTTCTGAACTTCAGCGAGTATTCGGCAATGGACATGGTACCCTGTCGTAAATGGTAGAGTTGCTCTCCCACAGTGGTATCTGTGGGATCTGTGGGTATCTGTGGGTATCTGTGGGACCGCTCGATCTTGCAGGTTTGCATTGCACAATATCAGAAAGATCAGGCTCTTTCTAACGGAGTATGCCGCACAACTTCTTGTCCAGGCCCTTGTCATCTCTGGGCTGGACACTGCATGCCCTTCTGGCTGGCCTCCCATCAGCCCTCAAACCTACAAATATTCAGAATGCATCGCCAGGGCACGACTGGTCTTCACTAGCCCAAATAGCCCATGTTAAGCACCTCTCCTTCATCTCCTTTTGTTTTTGTGCACTGCTACCGGTTTGCGGCCCAAGCAGTTCAAGACTTGATGCTTGTCTATACCTCCCCCAGTGCTCAGCACCCTCCTGCTTCCACTCACTCTTATGAATTACATTCCCTCCAGAAGTCTGAGATCCGCTAGTGAGCGCGCCTCGTGGTACCATCACAGAGAGGCACAAAATCACTTTCCAGAACTTTTTCGTTCACTGTTCCTGGCTGGTGGAATGAACTTCCCACCCCTATCCGGAATGCTGAATCCTTGACAATTTTCAAGCGACAGCTAAAACTCATCTCTTTCGAAGCTACTTGACTTCATCATCAAAAAAAAAAAAAAAAAAAAAAAAAAAAATATTTATTCCTTCAAAAAAAAAAAAAAAAATCTTTCTAGCTTGTACTTATTTGAACATGTCTAAGAACTTGGTAGTACAACCACTTCTTGTGTCTGTTTGCCTCTCTTAAGAAGAATCACTTGTTGTATTCCTCATTTGTAAGTCGCTTTGGATAAAAGCGTCTGCTAAATGACCAAATGTAAATGTAAATGTAAATGTATCTCCGTCTGTCCTTCCAAACACCTCGCGAAAATGCACCAGGAAGTTCCGCAGATTGTGAATAATGGGGCTGGCCTGAGTCCAAATAGTTTCCACCCATTGCAATGCAGGTCCTGTTAGCAGGGAGATAATAAAGGCAATTTTAGACGTGTCAGTGGGATATGAGTGTGGTTGCATTTCAAAAGTGAGGTTACACTGGAGGAGAAATCCATTGCAATCCTCCACCGAACCAGAGTAGGGCGCCGGTCGGGCCATGGGACTGGCGCTGATGTTCGGCGAAGAAGTGCTGGTTGGGATGGATGAGGTGATGGGTGGTGATGGCGGCGATGCCGGTGGATTATGTAGCACTCATCGTAGTGAGTCTACGATCTCCTGGAATGGGTCGGGGTTACTCATCTGTGCCGTTGGTGTTGGTCCGGTCTTCTGTAACGGAAGAGGTCTGACTTTTTTTTGTCTGATTTTGAAGGGGCAATAGTGACCCAAAAGAAGAGCAAGAACACAAGACAAACGTCTGACTGCAGTGCATTATTATGATATAAATATAGTAAACCAATCCATAACATAACCAAAGCGACAAGCATCATCTTTATGCTAACACTGATTTTAATTGGAAAAATTGCTGCTGCTTAATGAATACATTATTGTAGGACGGCAGCAGTGGAATCACTCAAAACAGAATGAAATGAAATTGTTTTTAATTATGAATGCATCATTGTGTGTTGAACGAGTTAGGTTAAACGTAAATATTGCAAGAAATCCACTGTCGTTCACTGTTTGTGACAACTGCAGGTGGCAAATTTATAAACAATTTTACATTGTGCCATTTTCATACATCTTGCTTCTAGAGCATGTTTGATTTAGTTTACCCCAAAGTGTTAATTAATACATTACCTTAATTACATGTTAGTTCCTGCATGTTAGTTAGTGTTATTCATGCAGTAGTTCATATGACTCATGTCGTAGTTAAGTTAGTTCTTCATTAGTTCTTGATTAATACATATCTTAACTCATCATTAGTTCATAGTCAAGTAATTATTAATTCAGGTATTAGTACATGATAATTCATGTACTGTTATTGTAAAGTGTTACCTCTAAAGCCATATTAGGCTGAACCTTACTTTTTTTTTCGGACCCCAAAAGACAACATTATATCTATATATTATATCTATATATATATATATATATTATATATATAATATATATATATATTATATATACCACTTTGCATTTGTCGATTTAATGAATTGTAACCTTCAATCTTTTTACAAAAAGATTGAAATGTCATAAAATGATTCCATGCAACTCGTTCCATATTACAAGTGTTCTTAAGGCATACGGTAGGATCTGCCAAGAAACAAATTGAAAATGTAATCTATTATTAAGCAAAAATCTCCAGTCACTGCATTCGTGCATTTGTATGAGAGCGCAGCAGTTCGCACCGGTGAGCATAGGAAAAACACACAAGTGAGTAATTTTGAAACATCAAGACAAAAATCATGACACGAAACACAATACTTTCTCTGAGGTTAATGTATCCGTTCTGAGACAGTCAGACATAATTATACAGCCTAGAAAGTGTGCAAAGAGCACTCCCTCTATAATCACAGCTGTCAGATGTGGTGTACAGCCATGCAATAGAAGAGAGGCTGAATGAATGGGGATTTAAATAGACCATTGTGATAGGTGTCAAAACTGGATTGGTACACGTCAGGAACAGCTCAGTGTCAGCTCATGCAAGCTTGACTGACGTGGCCTGCCTGAACCAACGCAATGCTTGATTATTACTTTTATTTATTTTTTACTTTTTTCAGAAAATAACAGAATTGTTATTAGGAAACAGAAAAAATAGTTTCCTGTTTCCTGTGAGGGAGGAGTAACTGCTAGAAATGTCTGGTGGTGGTGTGCTTTAATACTGCTTTACTACCAGACACTAAACTTAATATCACAATTAACAAAGAAATGCAGGCCTTGAAATTCTCAAAAGCTTACAGAAACAAATAAAGAAAATAACACTCAAAAAGACTAAAGATATGTAAACAAAATATGGAGATTTCTAGTATCTCTCCAGTATTCAGTTCCAATACACCTGCCTGTAATTTTCAAGTAACTCTGAATACCTTATTTAGCTGCGTTAGGTGTGCTTGATTAGGGTTGGAGCACAGCAGCTCTCTCTGAGAAGTGTTGGAGACTCCTGCTCTAAAGTGACTAGTGGCCTTTAATAAGGGTTGCTTTAGTAGAGCAGTTTTTCTTTGTTCCTCTTCTTGCTGCTTTCAGTGGTGTGACTGTGTACTTTACTTTACTTTAGACTGTTTGATTGCATAGTGTATGGAATGGTTCATGTCATGCTATTTCCTTTTTTATACAATATGTGACGTGACGAGTGGCCAAGTACGGTGACCCACACTCGGAATTTGTGCTCTGCATTTCACCCATCCAAGTGAACACACACACAACACACACACACACACACACACACACACACACACACACACCGTGAACACACACTCAGAGCAATGGGCAGCCATGTTTGTTGCGGAACCCGGGGAACAGTTGGGGGTTCTTTGTCTTGCTCAAGGGTGTCATGGTATTGAGAGTGGAAGAACTTGCAGTGCTATTCATGATATTGTTGATTCATGTTAAAGTGCCCCTATTATGGATTATGAAAGGCTCATATTTTGGTTTTGGGAGTCCGCAACAACAGGTTGACATGCATGCAAGGTCAAAAAACACTTTAATTGTCTTATAATATGCATTTATTTTTACCTTATTTGATCAACAATTCCCAAACGATTCACTCAACGATTCATTTTTCCAAACCCCTCCTTTGCGTGACGCTAATCTGCGGTGATTGGTTCAATGACCCAGTCTGTTCTGATTGGTCTACTGATGTGCCTTCTTCAGCACTGTATCTGTGTGCGCAAATCATGTGATATGAACGCCGGGGAACTTAAAGCCGTTTACCCGCTTCACAAGTGTCCAGTCGATGGTGATGGGGTATGTTTTCTGCTCTGTCTCCTGATATCCACTACCAGCTCCTTGGTCTTTTCGATGTTGAGTGAGACGTGGTTCTCCTGACATCATTTTGTCAGAGTGCGCATCTCCTCTCTGTAGGTCATCTCATCATTGTCAGTGATCAGGCCTATCAGCAAATTTGACGATGATGTTGGATCTGTGTGTAGCTGAACAATTGTGGATGTACAGGGAGTACAGGAGCGGGCTGAGAAAACAGCCCTGAGGAGCACCAGTTCCTGTCAGGAAGTCCAGGATCCAGCTGCACAGAGATCTTTTTAGGCCCAGAGCCTGGAGCTTTGCAATAAGTTTGACAGGCACTGTGGTATTGAATGCTGAACTGACGTCCACAAACACCATTCTTACATTAGTGTTCTTATTTTCCAGGTGGGAGAGAGCAGTGTGAAGGGTAAAAACAATAGCATCATCAGTGGAACGGTTGCTACAGTATGCAAATTGTAGTGGATCCAGTGAAGCAGGCAGCACAGCGCATATGTAGCCTCTGATGAGCCTCTCAAAACACTTAGCAATTTCAAAACTGAAAATTCTAGGTCCTAAAACAGGAATACCGACACTTGCTGCCGCCAGAAATGATTTTATCTGCATACCAGTATGAAATCCAATACAAAATGTCTGAACAGCATAGAAATCCTGATGCCTTATAAAGGCTGCCTGTTAAAGAGGATGATTCTGTCCAGTCCAGTGTATAGACGGTCATATCTGGAGGAACTTCCTGTCACTGCAAAATAACTTGCATATGAAACAAAGATGGGACCACTGACACTCTGTTAGCTTAGATAATTTAGAAGTTTCATCTGGTCTTGTTGAGATATATAGTTGAGTATCATCAGCATAACATTGGAAACTAATCCCATATTTTCTAATAATATTACCAAGGGGAAACATGTATATTGAAAATCACAGAGGACCTAGGACAGATCCTTGTGGCACTCCATATTTTACTGGTGAAAATTGAGATTACTCCCCATTTAAATGAACAAAATGGTAGCGATCGGACAGGTAGGATCTAAACCATCTTAAAGCCTGCCCTTGAATACCTGTATAGTTTTGTAATTGATCTATGAGTATGTCATGATCTATAGCAGTGGTCACCAACCTTTTTAGGCCCAAGATCCCTGACCTCGGCCTTTATGAAAGACAAGATCTACCTATTGAAGAATTGATAGAAAAAAGACATCCCAGATTGTACTTCAAATTTGAGGCCTTTTACTTTGAATTTTAATTAGTGATGCGCCGATCATAGCTGATTCAGAATTCAGATTTTTTTTTCCTTTTTTCTTTCTTTCTTTTTTTTAAACTAGCAAATTGGCTGATACTGATACATATTTTTAAGCAAATTTATTTATTGGCTATTTGCTTTATAACAAATAAACTGGCTTTAAACAAAAACATCTTGCCATTTGAAATTAGAGGCAACCACTGCATTTTAATCACGATCTGCATGGGCAGTTGTTTTTTATTTGATCTAGATTAATTTCAGGATTTAAAACAAGAACAGAATGGTTTGACTTTAGGTGTTATTTATTTATTTTCTACATAAAACATCTGGTCCGAATGAGACGCACGCTCTGACAGCAGGTGACGCTTATGAACAGGGTTGCCAGGTTTTCGCAATAAAACTAGTCCAATCACGCTTGGAGGGGGTTCCCCTGTAAAAATCGCATTCCGGGGGTAAAATACAAATTTTTTTTGGCAGGGTTCTCCTGGTAAAATTCACATTCCAGGGGCTAAATATCACGTTATTGGGGTCGCTTCAACCCGCGGACATGAACAACAAGCAACAGTGTTAAAGTGACGTGACATGTGGCCAAGTATGGTGACCCATACTTGGAATTATTGCTCTGCATTTATCCCATCCAAAGTGCACACACAGCAGTGAACAAACACACACCGTGAACACACACCCGGAGCAGTGGGCAGCCATTTCTGCTGCGGCCCCGGACAGTTGGGGTTCGGTGCCTTGCTCACGGGCACCTCAGTCATGGTATTGAAGGAGGAAGAGAGCGCTGTACATTCACTCCCCCCACCTACAATCCCTGCTGGTACTAGACTCGAACCTGCAACCTTTGGGTTACCAGTCCGACTCTCTAACCATTAGGCACTAACTTCCCCCAAAAGTAGCCCGAACACCTGCTTATGAAACCGCCGCAATATAGCGTTTTTTTCCTTGGTTACCGCTTTAAACAAAGCAGAGCTGCGCTTTATACGAAGAAAATGCCATTGCCGTTGAAACTTTTCTCAAGACAGTTCCCTTTAGTGATACATTAATATAACCCCAGAAACGTAATGCATTTCTGTACTTATTTTACTTTTTTTTCGGGATCTACTGTAAAGATCTCCCCACGTCGATCGCGCTCAAACGCGTTTGCGACCATAATCTATAGTATCGAATGCAGCACTAAGACCAAGTAAAACTAGTAATGAGATGCATCCTTGGTCTGACGCAAGAAGCAATTAATTTGTAATTTTAACAAGTGCAGTTTCTGTCCTATTCTTCAGAGATAATTTTTTTTGCAGGAAGGAGCGCAATTGAGCAGACACAACTTTTCTAAAATTTTAGACAGAAAAGGAAGATTTGAGATGGGTCTGTAAATAACCAGTTCACTAGGATCTAGTTGTGGTCTCTTAATAAGAGTCTGGGACGTGACCTAAAGACAACGAAATTATAATATTGAAGCGGTTCTTCTGCTACAGGTAACCACTCTTTCAGTAATTTAGTGGGTACAGGATTTAACAGGCATGTTGTTGGTTTAGATGTAGTGATAAGTTTATTTAGCTCTTCCTCTTCCTATATTTGTAAAGCACTGCAGTTTATCTTTTGATGCGATGAATGAAGCTCAAGTATTATACGCTGTAGAATCTACAATTGTTATTGTATTTCTGATCTTATCTATTTTATCAGTGAAGAAATTCATAAATCATTACTATTAAACTGTGAGGGAATATTTAGATCGGGTTGCGTCTGGTTATTTGTTAATCTAGCCATTGTGCTAAATAAAAACCTTGTATTGTTTTGGTTATTTTCAATGAGTTTGTGGATATGCTCGGCCCTGGCAGCTTTTAGAGCCTGTCTCTAGCTGTACATACTGTTTTTCCATGCAATTCTAAATACTTCCAAGTTAGTTTTTCTCCATTTTCGCTCAAGACTACGAGTTTTTTTCTTTAGAGAATGGGTATTACTTTTGTACCATGGCGCAGTTAGTTTTTCTCTAACCTTTTTCAATTTAATAGAGGCAACAGCTTCTAATGTATTAGAGAAGATAAGTGCCCATGTTGCTAGTTATTTCGTCTAGTTCATTTGTACTTATTGGTACACAGAGCAGTTGTGATAAATCAGGCAGGTTATTTGTGAAATCTGTCTTTGGTGGCTGGAACAATAGTGCTGCATGCACGATACAAGGAAATGGTCATTAACATCATCGCTTTGAGGTACGATAACTATATCAGTAAGATCAATACCAAACGATATAATTAAATCTAGCGTATGATTAAAACGATGAGTGGGCCCTGTGATGGAAACTTGTAATGTTTATTTTTTTTATTTAATCTATAGCCTTACATTATCGATTTTTTAGATACTAGTACTTATTCATTATGTACTAGTGTTTATTCTTTAGGTACTAGTGCTTATTTTTAGGTACTAGTGTTTATTCTTTATCTACTAGTGCTTATTCTTTAGGTACTAGTGTTTATTCTTTAGGTACTAGTGTCTTTTGTAAAGTTACTAGTACTTATTCATTAGATACTAGTACTTATTCATTAGATACTAGTACTTATTTATTAGATACTAGTACTTATTCCAAGTAGATACTAGGACTTATGGATTAGGTACTAGTACTTATCATTAGATACTAGTACTTATGCATTAGATACTAGCATGTATCATTATCTAGTACTATTCATAGTTACTAGTAACTATTTCATTGACTAGTAACTATTATAGTGTTCTAGTAAAACATTATAATTTTTTGCCAAAAATGGACTTCTATTGGATCCGTCATTGAGATATCACTTTCAGTTTGACTAGTAGTATTCCATTAGTGACTTACTTATTTTTATGCACTATTATTTATTCATAGTTACTCGTACATATTTTTTTAGATATATACGCATTTCATTAGATACTAGAATCCCCTATATAATAGACACTAGTCTTATTCATCAGTACTAGGACGTATATAGATACTAGTACTTTTTTGTAATACTAGGACTTTATTAGATACTAGTACTTATTAGGTACAGTCTATTATTAGAAACTATTACTCATTCATCGATACTAGTACTTATTATTAGATACTAGTACTTATTCAATAGATACTAGTACACATTTATTAGATACTAGTACTTATTCGAAATGTTACTAGTATAATTTTTTATTTTACTAGTACATTTTTTAATTGAACTCTACTGTAGCCATTTGGACTAGTCATACCATAAGACAAGTAAAAAAGCAGATCTGACTAGTAAGATAAGAATTGTTACTAGTAGTAATTACAAAAGATACTAGTGTCTAATAAATAAGTACTAGTACCTAATGAATAAGTACTAGTATCTGTTTAATAGGTACTAGTATCTAATGAATAAGTACCAGTATCTAACAAATAAGTACTAGTATCTAATGAATGCTTACTAGTAATATTTAAATAGATACTAGTCACTATTACTAGTCAGAAATTAAAAGATGATATCAAAAACAAAATAACTACTTCTCCTTGTTCATTTGGAGATATATTCAACCTCATAAAGAACTAGTGAGAATGTATTTGGAGATATCTTCATTTAAACAGATCATTACATAAACATGAGTACCTCTCATGAGCACAGATAAAACCATATGTTGTCGCAGTCATTGTTTATTTTCTTCATGTTTCATCAGTAAAACGTCTATCTGCATGTTATTCAGCTAGGCTACATCTACAGCGAAAGCTGAATTTCCTGGAACATCATCAGTGAGTCTCACTTGTGGAGTTTCTACGCAAGGGCGCCCTCTTGCTACGAGTATGAATGAAAAAGAAATTACATTAATTGAGTAGTCATTATTGCTCACAAAACCATAATTTGAGTAAAAACTGCAAAAATAATTACGAACATTGAGGTAAACATTTGCAAATCCTTACGTTTTTCTCTAAAAAAAAATTTCTTGCAGATATATTTATTATTATGTTTATTCTTAAATACTCAGTTTTGTATATTATAGTGAAATAGTGTTATTACAAAAATAATATTCCTTATTTTGTGTAATGTTTTTATTTAGAAATAATAACCATAATCATTATTCGTTTTATTGATAGATAAAACAAATTTTTTGGCCAAATTTGTGCGGCCCTACAAGTACAAGCAAACCTGTTGTTTCTTTTTTATTTATTTATAATGTTGGCCTTTTTTTTCCATAGAAAGACACGGTTTGGCTGAAAACCATAAGGTTTGGATTTTGTGTGCCCTGTACAGAGCATTAATGTAAAAACATTCACTGTCTGCAACACCAGTGTGACCTGTACAGAGCATTAATGTAAAAACATTCACTGTCTGCAGCATCAGTGTGACCTGTACAGAACATTAATGTAAAACATTCAGTGTCTGCAGCACCAGTGTGACCTGTACATAGCATTAATGTAAAAATATTCATTGTCTGCAGCATCAGTGTGACCTGTACAAAGCATTAATGTAAAAACATTCACTGTCTGCAGCATCAGTGTGACCTGTACAGAGCATTAATGTAAAAACATTCACTGTCAGCAGCACCTGTCACGGTACGTGCGGGGAGATGAAGCGAGGACTCAATCGCTGGAGAAATGGTATTTTATTTTAGTTAAAAAATGAAACAAAAACAAACTCAAACCACCCCGAAGGGGAAAAACAGACAGGCAGGCCTAAAGCTGCACATATGCAGACACGAAACAACACCAATGAAAAATGACGATCAGCACAGGATGACAGACACAAGTAGAATAAATAGGAACCAAACGAGGAGGCTAACGAGGGAGACACAAGTGGATCAACTTAAACTATAACGAGGTAACAAGACGGGAGGGGCAAGACAATAGACAGGAGAGAGCACATGGCAACCGACAAACACAACACAAGCCATGTGCTCACAGAACACAGTCATCTGGTGGCCCTCCTGGGCACCCCGGCTGAAGACTGTCTGCAGCACCAGTGTGACCTGTACGGAGCATTAATGTAAAAACATTCACTGTCTGCAGCACCAGTGTGACCTGTACATAACATTACTGTAAAAACATTCAGTGTCTGCAGCACCAGTGACCTGTACATAACATTAATGTAAAAACATCACTGTCTGCAGCCATCGTGTGCCCTGACAAATTTAATGTAAAAAACATAAATGTCTGTAGCACCAGTGCTATGTGAAAAAAAGTTAACATACAGCCCTGGTATGATATTTATTGTTTTTACTGGAGGAAAAATTGGAAAGTAACAGACAATAAAATTGGTGTTTTATCTCCATCCTGCCACTAGAGGTCACTCGATGACCAACAAACACATTAGGCTATTATGTTTACGAAATTACAGTGTTTACAAAACTGACAAAAATATGTTTTCTATGTGCTTGTGTACAAATAATTGTTTCTTTTCTATGTGGTTTCCTCAAAAAAGTACATCCATCTTCTTGTTTCTGTTTCCTGTCTAATCTCTCTCCTATATGTTCCGGCTCATTAATATTCAACATACGATTACCATACCAGGCAGAAATGCTAATTTAAAAAGTACTATACTATTAAGTTCTGATATCGCTGGTCTAAAAGTTACTAGTAACTAACAAAATAGTAACGAGTTCTATTTTTCTTAACAAGAAGAGTATAATTAAATACTAGTCACTATTGGAATAAGTACTAGTATCTAATGATTAAGTACTAGTAACTTTACAAAAGACACTAGTACCTAAAGAATAAACACTAGTACCTAAAGAATAAGCACTAGTAGATAAAGAATAAGCACTAGTACCTAATGAATAAGTACTAGTACTTAATGGAAAATATACTAGTATCTAAAAAATAGATACTAGTACCATGAAAATAGATACTAGTACGGCTTACAGATTAAATGTTAAAACGGCTTGCCATAGGCCCTGTGACGTTTTGCTTGACACCAAAAGAGTGTAGGGATTTCTTAAATATGAGCAGACACTGATATCAGCATTCACCAAGTTTGCTGATCACCCAGCACATGAATCCCATATTCTCGGTTGATTTTCTGTCAGTATGGTAAACTCATCTACTCATGCGATCTAAACTAATTTGATCAGGAGACGACAAAGCTTTCTTGGTATTGAGAACTGAGGGAGTTCATTCACAACCTATGGAGCCCCCATGTCTTGGGACCCACTAATGGATGGAGCCATTGTGTCCAGAACAGGAAAAGGATTAAATAATGCCCTCAGGCAAGCACAGGATATACAGCGTGACGCCACATGACTATCCCATGTTTAACCACCTGCTTCCTGCATGACCGAAACCCTTACTTTCTTGTGTCACAGACAAAGAAACAGAGTGTACACAGACAATCATTAAAAAAATCATTGAAAGTATTGGAGCAACTATATTCACAAATAATATGTTTTATGTCTTAAATGTGTGTGATGTGTTATTGAAACCACGATATCTTAATCGTTGCTTTCTAACTTTTCTTTTTAGTTAATTACGATTACTGTGTATGCAAAATACCTGTTGTTTGAGTTTGAATGAGAGCTGGTTGTATTCACAGAACATTGGTGTTAATGAAAAGTTTATATTTTGTATTATTCTCTGGTGATAATACTGTTATCAGAAGAGATTATAAACTTGCAGAAGTGCTCTCCACAAACAGCATGCAACAAGCCACCATCTGATTGGACAGCGACCTGTGGGCTGGACAAAAGTCAGCCTGTTTAAAATGGACACAAAGCCCTCTGGCGCAGTCTTCAGCTCGGGCTCGCACTCTCACTCAAAAGAACGTTGGCTTGCACCTTGGTGAGCGCGAACAAGCGCCGCGCCGTAACACAGCCATAGCAAGAACATCTAAGAACTCAGATATTTCAGTGAGACTTCGCGATCTTCAGAGATCTTCAAAGTCTTTCAAACTCAGACTTTAACAAGAACTGCTCAAGCCTCTGTGTCATCAAGAAACCAACCAATCCAACGAGGGATCTCCCAAAAGGACGTCACCCAATACGTCATTCTGACGTCAAAGCAACAGCCAATCAGCGAAGGAATTTCCCTCAACAGACATCCAGGAAGCCCGCGACAGCGACGGAATCACCTCTGCTTTCAGCTGTCAAACCAAAAAACGCAAGTAACGAACAAACTCTTCAACTCAGCTGAACTGGTGTAGAATTAATTTAAGCAGTAAAATTAAGACCTATTCTCTGCTTGGTTTTTCTCCTAGGTCGAATTTAAAACCACTCGTTAAATGAGTTAGGACTTTGAAAACTTAATGCAACTCCGTTGACTCTTTTCCTTGAATCTTTGTCTGTATGTGTGTGTATGTTTTAGTTAGGTTTTTATGTAATCTAGATTAGCCAATAAAATTCATGTTTCATTTATAAAGAAGGATTGTCTGGTGTCATATAATTTCAAGGTTAAAACTGTTGCCAAAAAGATCCCTTGCTTGCTACTTAGCTCGTAGCTTACTTATAATAATTACCTCTGTTAAGAGCTTACAAATAATCATAACTGTATTTCACCCATGGCCAGGGAGAATACAAAATTTACATATTCAATTGGTAATATACACTGACATCAACTTCTCGCTGGCCGAGTAGCTGATAAAAGTATAAACTATTGAAAGTCAAAGTCAGTTTTGATCAGGTGGACAAAGAATTCTCAGATCGAGTTCTTTTAAAAACTGAGCTAGAAATAAACCTGAATGAATTAATGATTAATTCCCTTACAACTAAGTCAAATTATTACAAATTTATTAGGTCTGTAAACGCAAGTCCTAATGCATCATTGTATTATCAACGTGAATGTTAAAATCTCTGACAATTAGCGCTTTATCAACAGTAACCAATAGGTCTGAGAGGAAATCTGCAAATTATTTTAGGAAATCTGTATATGGCCCTGGTGGTCTATACACAGTAGCCAGAGCAAGAGATGTGCTAGATTTCTTTTGCATATCTGACAGTGTAACATGAAGCAGAAGTATTTCGATTGAGTTAAACCTGTATCCTGTTTTCTGGGTAACATTTAGAATATCACTATATATTGTTGCAACACCGCCGCCACGACCAGTCTGGGTTGGAAACTGGAACAATGCCAGCTTCATCAATAACTGAAGCCATTCCTGTAAAAAGTCATCCTGTTAGAAATAAATGTGCGACGCTGGATTTGTAAAAATAAATAAATACATAATTAAAAGGTATGTGCATTAGCAGTTAGCCCAGATTCTCTTAGAGGTTGTAAGAGATTAAAATTTACAGGGGAGGAGATGTGGGATTTTGCTGTTTAGATTGCAAGAATGCGATGTTGATTTCAGGGGATTTCCAAGTTCAGATGATAGTAAACTGTAATTGGTTGTTTAACGTTGAAAGCCTGTGACTGGCTGCTAAATGTGTTGTACAGGGGGTAGAGAGCTGATGCAATCTCGGTGCATTTTGTGGGGTGCAACTGTGATGCTGGTAATAGTTCTGAAATAAACCTTTCATTTTTGCTCCAATTGTTCCTGTGCCATGTTTCAGTAAAACCTCTAAACAAACCATGATTGCCTCTGGACAGTACAGCCGCGACCAAGGAAACGCAACCGGAAAAGGGAGAAGAGAGCCGGTGTCCTCGTCAAACTCAGAAGCCGTCCCCTCCAACCTCCTCTCCCAACCATTCTGCTGGCTAACATTCAGTCACTGGACAACAAACTGAACTGCGGGCACACATCTCCTATCAAGAGGAACAAGGAACTGCTGCATAATCTGCCTCACAGAAACCTGGATGTCTGTGGTGCTTCCAGATTCAGCCAGATAAATAAAGATAAAATTATCTTTATTTATTCCGAATAAAGATAGAGGTTTATTTGGATACCATGATGCGTTTCATCAGGAATTGTGTAGAAGATGGTAATGTGTGTGAATAATCAGATCCAACAAAAACAATCCACATCTATCCCAACCAAAAACCATGGATTAATGACAAATTGCAGTATTCTCATTTTTTTTATACAGGAAAATTGCTGTATTATTTATACAGTATATTTTCTGTTTTCTTAATTTACGAACAATTTTACGTAAATGTGGTGATGCAATTAACCATCTTAGTTATTGGGGATGAAATGGTATGTTCCACGGGTATAAAAGGAGATGAGACTGACATCTAACTAAGCGCGTCATTCAGCTACTGGTGGCAGTTACATTATGAACATTCTATGTCAAAAATGGTAATTTGAGACTCGTTTAATCTACAGCTGAGGAGTAATACAGACACGTTGAGCGAATGTGTATCTTGGTGAGCCTTTAACTTGAACGCCATCGAGTGTGCTGGGTGGTGCGTGTCATTATCCGCAGGTATGCTATTTATTTCATGCCTGGGTTAATGAGATGGTAATTTCTCCTTTTTTAGATCTAATTAGTGCTGGTATGACCAAAAATTTATATCACGTTATTTTTCAAAATTATACTGTTTTTTTCACGGTACATGACGGTATTTTTTTTTTTTTCATGCATGACTGGGTGTTAACCATATTTTCTTCTGATTGAGAGGAAATACTGCAGTATTGACTTAGAATGCCCTATTTTACAGTCATGATGAGTGAATATTGTAAAAAAAAAAAATACCACACTAAATAGTGACAAAACACATTCCTGCGGTGTTTGGCTATATTACTTTTTGTCCAGCAGCGCACTGCCTGCATCTGAGGAACAGACTAAAAAAAACAACAAACAAAAAAGTGTATGTGATATAACAGATGAATTCGCTCATTTTAATCATTCCAAACAATCAGTAAGCGACAGGTGCTAGAAACGCTGTTTTGTACTCCATTTCTGATGAGCGGCTGCGGTGCGGCAACTGAACCGCTGCTTCTCTGCTTCGCTCACTGCACAGAACAGACTCCGAGAGAGGTGACACTTCTCCGGGAAAGTCAGATCTCGCGTTCGCGGGACAGCACTGGCGAAATCTTCCAACTGAACCATAGCTAAGGTTTATCCCAAAAAGTCGCTAGGTTTGTCAGTATGAATATTCTACGGAAAAAATCCACTAAAATGGTCTGAAAGTTGCTCAATCTAGTGCTAAAGTTGCGCTCGTGTGTGTGAGACGCGGGAGCTGATGGCAGCGGGTGGTGGATATTTGTGGCAGTCAATGTGGATATTGTGGATGAGTTCTTCTGTGTCATCACGTTCTATTAGTTCTACAGCTTCAGTTTCTGAACTTTCACGCTTAGTAACTCATACAGCTGTTCCCTCACCACAGTGTAACAGTGAAAAGTGACCCCTTTCAAACGGTGTCGCGTTCCGAACGTTGTTTAAGTGACATACTTAAACCGGTATTGCGGTATTAAAAAAATTAATATCATAACAAAAATAAACACCGGTATTCGGTATGAACCGGTATATCGCCCAGCACTAATCTAAAGTCTCTTATGTTTTAATAGTGACACAGGGGCCAGGAGGTGTTTCAGCAGGATTTGTGGGCGCTGTTAGGCTTTGTGACCATTCTTGAGCCATATGAATTACTACTATCTGCATGCGGATAATTAACGCCTGAACCTGAACGCTTCCGGACGGATTGGATTGTGTTTTTTTTTTCTTTCTGCAAACTGCTCTCTTCGACCACTCTTCTGGTCTCAGACCGGACGACGCATTTGTTGCAGCTTTGTATGTAATGGTGAGTTCACACTGCACGATTTTAGCCCGATTTTTCACTCGCCGACAGGTTTTGCGAAATCGCCGACAAATGCTGGACATTGGAGGCAAATCGGTGCTTGTTCACGCGAGTGACATCTTAAAGGCGACTATCAGATGTTTGTTCACAGCAGATGCTCTCCAGATGAAGCGATCTTTAACAGACATCTCGCAGACGTACCTGTGCTATCTGGGAAGGAGAGAAATACGATGCACTGTAGAGGCCTCAAAAAAGAAACTCTCTTTAAACCAAAAGCCTGAACAGGCGGCTGCTCTAGGTTCTGCTGTGACTTCACTGTCTCATATTCTGTCCTCCAGCGGAGACAGAGAGTGTAAAGGGAAAAGACAGACTTTTATTAGTTTGTCATCTCACACCAAATCTGTATCGATCAGAAACAAAGGATCAGAGCTGTTTCGAAGTCTTTCGAAGTGTGTTTGCATGTATTGCAGGTCACTACAGAATGCTACAGGTAGAGTGTTGTGTTTTCGAGCGTGTGAATGTGTTTTCAGCAGTGTAATGTTGATGTTCCCCATTGCATCCTGGTCTGATGATGCATGGGAGACATGGTGGTTTCCTCTTCATCGCTGTCTGATTCTGTAGTAGAGATATCGCAGTCATCTTCCTCTTCCTCCTCAGTTACTTCTTCTGCTGACTGAAGCTCCTGAAAGCTCTGGAATGAACCAAATTAATCTGTTGTGACAAACAGAAATATACAAATTCTTTCCATTTGTCTGGTTACTCTCCTTCAGAGTCATTTAAATGAAATATTGAAAAATGAAAAAAAGAATAAAGCAACTGTATGTAGATTTTGTGACTTTGGAGTTCCCTGGAGTTAAGTGAGTGAAATGCACAGTCATAAATATAGAAGGGATACAGCTACGGCCGGAGTGGCTCAAAATCTCTCCATAAATAAGAAATTAATTTGCTGACCTCACATTCTGTTTATTAACGTCCTACCAACCTAACCCGAAACCTTCCCTTCAAACAATGCATAAATCAATCAACATCATTCCAATGAATTGTATCTCGTATTAATAATCGCAATTACCTTTCAAGGGAATTATCGGCATTATAATTTTGACATAATCGGCAGCCTAACTCTTAACTTTTTTCTGTGGAACACAAAAGAAGATATTTATAGCTGAAAGTTCAAGCTGCTCTTTTCCGAACAAAGAACATGAATGGTGAATATGGCTGTCAAGCTGTAATTTTAGTAAATAAAGTAATATCAGCCTGTTCGGCACAAAAAGCTGTCATACAACTTCAGAAGACTTGGAATATTGTGTAAAGTAACAAATTAGACAAATACTCTTATTATGCTTTTATGGTGTTTTTGCCAGTTTCGGGAGCTCGACAGCAATGTGAACATGCTTCAAAATTGGACTATTGAACACTTAAACAGCTGTAATACTCAATATTAATTTGGTTGATTATCTAAACATTACAATTCTGCTTTGTCACAGTGTTTTCTTAATTTTTTACAGGATTTTGTGCTGAGGAGGAGACATAATTTATAGTTATATACAAGAAAAGTCACTGCAATTGTGAAGATTCAGGAAGAAAGTAAGCCATACAGAGTTTTTGAAGCGATGTGAATGTGGAAATGTACAGAAATGAATTTAGTCTCATTCCTCCTTTTCTTTAAAAAGCACAAATCAAAGCTACAATGAGGCACTTAATGGGGCCAATTTTAGTGGCAGAAATGTGAAGCTTTTCATTTTAGAAAACACACATTTTAAATTGTGTTAAAACATGTATCTGAGATGTAAAGCTGTTTAAATCACATTTTTCAAGTTGTTTTAGGGTTTATGGAGTTCCGTGTCACCCAAAAATAAAAATTCCGTCATCATTTACTCG
>JADLZN010006135.1:0-33435 GCA_018155175.1 Sinocyclocheilus anophthalmus
GCGACAATTCTTCCGGCATCCCTCCACCTCCCCTTCTCCTCCTTTAATTCCTTCTCTTTTTCCTCCACTCTGTACCATCATGAGGGGGTTCTTACCCTGAGCTCAAGCTGAGCCTCGGGTTCGAGCCTCCATTGAGGACAGCAAGCCAAGTTTGTTTACCATTATCTGGCAGGGCTGAATGGGCAGGCGAACGCGTGAAATGATTTCAACAGCATGTTTCATTACATCTCGCTCTCTCTTTGAATGAATCAGCATTTGTGAACGTGTATTTGAATGAATGGTTTAAAGACTCACTCGAAGACAGTCTCTGTTCACTCTGCGGCCATATTAGCAATGCTTCCAGGCAGCTATTCCGGGCATCCAAGACCAAGTCCTATCTAAATAAATGGGGGAATCCTGAAATCTCAAAAACTGCCTGCTGAACTCAAAATTAAACTACATATTTCAAAACAGCAAGAAAATCTAAAACGAACTGCCCCAACAAATGGCACAACAATAAAAGTTACGCTTCTTTCTTTGTGTGAATATTTGGGTGGCGTAATGCAAATCTTCCCACATCGTGTTTAGATGTCACGAATTCCGGTCCATGACTTCCAGTTTCATTGACCTCTCGCCACTACACACTGTTGCACCACCCCCGTACTACATTTTCCCCATCATGGATTGCCCGGATTTGCGTCCCGCACTGATTGCACTCAGCACTAATTGCACACACCTGTTTACACTGATTGCACCCAGCTGTTTCATATCACTCCCTCACTATTTAACACTCACTCTGATCCCTTCCCTCTGCCGAGTATTGTTCAGCGCATATCTTATCCTTAGATAGCTACTTTACAGAGCCCTCATTAGTTTCCCTGCCTTAGCCTTAGCCTTA
Source organism: Sinocyclocheilus anophthalmus (assembly GCA_018155175.1). Classification (NCBI taxonomy): domain Eukaryota; kingdom Metazoa; phylum Chordata; class Actinopteri; order Cypriniformes; family Cyprinidae; genus Sinocyclocheilus; species Sinocyclocheilus anophthalmus. The sequence goes on from JADLZN010006135.1 coordinate 878, forward strand.
GCTTTACTTAAGCCAGGTTTGCCTCGCCTTGTCTGTTTTCTCCGGTTCTGATCTTCGCCTGGTTTCCTGGATTCTCCCCTTTCGTCTTGCCCCTTTTGACTCAGTCTGACGATCGTCGACCTGCGCTAGCCCTAGGACTATTCTTGTGTTTTGCCCGCCATATACCTGTTTGCCTTTGTTTGACCCTGCCTGTTATGACCACGTCTCTGTCTTCTCCAATAAAAAGCTTGCACATGGATCCGCAAGTCTCACGTCTCGTCAGCCCCGTAACAGAAGACATGTGGGGGCGTGTTTAAACGGGGCGTTTTAGGAGGGCGTGGACCAGTCTTAACTTTTGACTCAAACCCAAATAACATATCTTTGGGTTTGAGACTTTAGTCAACTTTAGGGATCTTATCTATGCACAAACAGCTAGTAACACTCCAAAGAGAAAGAAAAACTTAAAATTCATCATTTGACCCCTTCAAGTCCTAATCTGGGGATTATCCTAATCAAGAAGTCTTAAATTTGGGGAAGGAAAGACAAGAATTGCGATATAGATTTATATATTAAACTTCAAAAGGCTATGGTTTAATTGATTAAATATGAGCGCTGCAATTTTCAAAGTCAGGTGCTGCTCTGCTTTGTGTACTGTGGTTTCTGGGGAAACCGCTGTATTTCTGCCATTCTGAAAGCACCACCTACTGGCAGAGAATAAATTTGCATTTTCAAAAGCCCAACTGCTATTTTTTGTTTAGCCAAATCAAAAAGTCTAAACACGTGTCTTAATACTACATTCCGGAACCGAAAACAGTTTATTTTAAATTACAGTGGGATTTGGGATCCGCCATGGCATCGCTATGAGAACTACGGCAAGCGAGTGATACAAACAGTGAAACTAGTTCCCGATGATATTGGTGAATGTTCATGGGTGGGAATACTTTCTCATTCAATCAAATTCGAGGACCAAAATACTGTTGTAATATTTGATTTAGTGTCTGTTTGTACCCTTAAAAGATTCGCTTTTTCACACAGAACTGTGAGTGTAAATTTGATTTCAACAAATACCATTTACTATTACAAGTTCACAACTTCAATTAGCTTGCTCTCCGACATTTGCACGTCTTTTATTAACCTCATAAATGTAGCAGTGATCCATTATTAAGGGGGGGGGGGGGGGGGTGGACAGTTCAAACCTAAAAGCACAAATCAACATGTTTGATGGATCATTGGATTGAGATTATAATTGTCACAGAGCACAAAACACGATCATAAAAAGTTTAATTCAAGCAGGATTAATAATATTACTTCATTGCACCAATTATCTGCAATTTTTATTTAAAAAAATGTTTGTCATAAAAAAGCTGTCTTAAATAAATTACACTATTCACTACCTGCGTTTTACAGTGTTTTCACAATTAAAGCAATATTTTACACTGTGTTGAGCTCGAGTCTGTTTTAAGTCAAGAGACTGAAATGTTGATTGTGTGTGAAAGTGTGTATTTCAGTGCGACACTCAGTCCTGCAGTATCATGTTACTAAGGAGCAGCTCATGTGTTCAATCATTTACAGCTCAATCAGTTGAACTCACAGCAGCAGAAAGAGACTTAACACTTCAAACATATTTTACAATGTGTTTCATGTGTGAGAGTCAAATGTGATCTTACCGCAGTTTCTCCAGTTTACAGTGAGGATTCTCCAGTCCAGCAGAGAGCAGCGTGACTCCAGAATCTCCTAGTTTATTCCTAGTCAGATCCAGTTCTCTCAGGTGTGAGGGGTTTGATGTCAGAGCTGAAGCCAGAGCAGCACAAACTTTATATGTGATACCACAATTAATCAACCTGTAGAGAACAATGACACTCTTCACTCTCTCAGATCAGATCATATCAGTTTAGCTGTGACTCCATTATTAAAGATAAAGAACAAACTTAAAGCACAAATCAATATGTTTGATGGATCATTGGACTGAGATCTATAATATCACAGAACAAAAATATGAGCCTCATTTATGAAAGATAAATAATACACAATGTCAGTTGTATAAAAATTACAATTACTTAAATACCATTTTTTTTTTTTTTCAAAGACATTTTTAATTATTGACAAACCCAAATAACTTATCTGACTCTGAATGTTATGCTGTCACTGATTTGATATAAAACCACTGACCACTAAACTCTGGACAACATCTGCAGTACTTAAGATTTATGAGCTTTTAACTTTGATTTTCTTAATGTTTTAACAGTGAAGTAATTGTTCTCAGTGATACTTACTGAACTGATCTGGATTCTTTAATCACAGGCAGCAGCTTCTGAAAAACTTCCAGTTTTTCGGTTTCATTGTTTCCTTCAACAAACTTATTAATATCAAACTCATCCAGCTTCTTCTCTGATGTCAACAGCACAAAAGCTACAGCTGACCACTGAGATGAAGAGAGTTTGGCTTCAGTTATTCTTCCAGATGTAACATATTGTTGTATTTCCTCCACTAGTGAACGATCACCCAGTTCATTCAGACAGTGGAACAGATTGATGGATTTCTCTGGAGAGTCAATGGTCCTGATCTTCTTCTTGATGTACTCAAGTGTTTTCTCATTGCTGTCAGAGCTGCTTCTTTTCAGTGTCATTATTTGTTGTAGGAGAATCTGATGAGACTTTACTGACAAACCCAGAAGGAACCGCAGGAAAAGATCCAGATGTCCATTTTTACTCTGTAGAGCCTCATCCACAGCTCTCTGATGCAGCTCAGATAATGAAACATGTTCTGATGAATTGAGTTTAAACCAGTCCTTCACTTTAGACCACAAACTCTGTTTGGTGATTGGCTCAAACACATTTCTGTTGTGGTTTGTACAGGATAGGTGCACATATAGAGCTGCTAGATGCTCCTGAATGCTCAGATGAACAAAGCAGAAGACTTTCCCCTGATACAAGCCAAACTCCTCTCTGAAGATCTGAGTGCACAATCCTGAGTACACTGATGCTTCTGTCACATCAATGCCACACTCTCTCAGGTCTTCATCATAGAAGATCAGGTTGCCTTTCACAAGCTGCTGAAAAGCCACTTTCCCCAGTTTGAGGATCATGTCTTCATCTGTCACCTTCTTCTCATAGTCCTTCTCACGTTTGATGTTGGTCTGAATGATCAGGAAGTGTGTGTACATTTGAGTGAGAGTCTTGGGAATCTCTCCACTCTCTGCTCGACTCAACATCTTCTCGAGAACAGCGGCTGAGATCCAGCAGAACACTGGGATGTGGCACATGATGTAGAGGCTCCTTGATGACTTCAGGTGTGAGATGATTGTATTGGCCAGACCCTGATCACTGATTCTCTTCCTGAAGTATTCCTCCTTCTGTGGCTCATTGAAGCCTCGTACCTCTGTCACTCGATGGACACACTCAGAGGGGACAAGATCAGCTGCTGCTGGTCTGGAGGTGATCCAGATGAGAGCAGAGGGAAGCAGATTCCCCTCAATGAGGTTCATCAGCAGCACGTCCACTGAGGCTGATTCATCTACATACCACAACCTTACATTGCTCTGAAAATCCAGAGACAGACGACACTCGTCCAGACCATCAAAGATGAACAACACTTTATATTCATCACTGGATATTTCCATTTCTTTAGTTTTAGGGAAAAATACATGAAGAAGATCTGAAAGACTGAGTCTTTTGTCCTTCATCAATTTGATTTCTCTGAAAGGAAGTGGAAATATGAGCTGGACGTCCTGATTCTCTTTCCCTTCAGCCCAGTCCAGGATGAACTTCTGCACAGAGACGGTTTTTCCAATGCCAGCGACTCCCTTTGTCAGCACAGTTCTGATGGCTTTGTCTTGTCCAGGTAAAGCTCTAAAGATGTCATTGCATTTGATTGGTGTTTCCTCTGTTGCTGCTTTCCTGGATTGTGTCTCAATCTGTCTCAACTCATGTTCATTACTGATCTCTCCACTCTCACTCTCTGTGATGTAGAGCTCTGTGTAGATCTCATTCAGGAGTGTTGGGTTTCCCTGCGTCGCTGTTCCCTCATACAGACAGGCAGACTTCTTCATCAGATTTGATCTAAACATGTTGAGGACTTCATGCCTGGAAAATTATAATACTACATTATTTAATAGGCTAATGAGCACAGTGTATTTTATGTATTCTGTATCATAATCAAATAATATTTTACAGAAATATTAGACCTGAGATCAGTCTTTGTATCTTCACTCTTATAATCTAACGGCTGATTCACAGACGCGTCACTCCTCATAGACACACAGCTGGACTCTGCTTCTGATCTCTTCTGATGGACTGAACTATAACAGAGAGAGAATAAAGTGAATCAATTGAATTACCACAACAAAGTACATCTTCATTTATTATTTAAACAATCACTTTAAAATGCATTTCAGGATAATTTAATTTGCACTATTTTATTACAAAAGATGTTAAATAAAACAGTGTTTTCACAAATGCGTCTCATATACAGTGGGGCAAAAAAGTATTTAGTCAGCCACCAATTGTGCAAGTTCTCCCACTTAAAAAGATGAGAGAGGCCTGTAATTTTCATCATAGGTATACCTCAACTAAAAAAAAATCCAGAAAAAAAAATTCCAAAAATCACATTGTAGGATTTTTAAAAGAATTAATTGGTAAATTCCTCTGTAAAATAAGTATTTGGTCACCTACAAACAAGCAAGATTTCTGGCTCTCACAGACCTGTAACTTCTTCTTTAAGAGGCTCCTCTGTCCTCCACTGGTTACCTGTATTAATGGCATCTGTTTGAACTTGTTATCAGTATAAAAGACACTTGTCCACAACCTCAAACAGTCACACTCCAAACTCCACCATGGCCAAGACCAAAGAGATGTCAAAGGACATCAGAAACAAAATTGTAGACCTGCAGCAGGCTGTGAAGACTGAATCTGCAATAGGTTAGCAGTTTGGTGTGAAGAAATCAACTGTGGGAGGAATTTTTAGAAAATGGAAGACATACAAGACCATTGATTATCTCCCTCGATCTGGGGCTCCACGCAAGATCTCACCCCGTGGGGTCAAAATGATTCCAGAACCACACGGGGGGACCTAGTGAATGACCTGCACAGAGCTGGGACCAAAGTAACAAAGGCTACCATCAGTAACACACTGCGCCGCCAGGGACTCAAATCCTGCAGTGCCAGACGTGTCCCCCTGCTTAAGCCAGACATGTCCAGGCCCGTCTGAAGTTTGATAGAGAGCATTTGGATGATACAGAAGAGGATTGGGAGAATGTCATAAGGTCAGATGAAACCAAAATAGAACTTTTTTGGAAAAAACTCAACTTGTCGTGTTTGGAGGAGAAAGAATTTCTGAGTTGCATCCACGAACACCATACCTAACTGTGAAGCATGGGGGTGGGAAACATCATGCTTTGGGGCTGTTTTTCTGCAAAGGGACCAGGACGACTGATCCGTGTAAACGAAAGAATGAATGGGGCCATGTATCGTGAGATTTTGAGTGAAAACCTCCTTCCATCAGCAAGGGCATTGAAGATGAAACGTGGCTGGGTCTTTCAGCATTACAATGATCCCAAACACACCGCCCGGTGCAATGAAGGAGTGGCTTCGTAAGAATCATTTCAAGGTCCTGGATTGGCCTAGCCAGTCTCCAGATCTCAACCCCATATAAAATCTTTGGAGGGAGTTGAAAATCCGTGTTGCCCAGCGACCGCCCCAAAACATTACTGCTCTAGAGGAGAACTGCATGGAGGAATGGGCCAAAATACCAGCAACAGTGTGTGAAAACCTTGTGAAGACTTACAGAAAACGTTTGACCTCTGTCATTGCCAACAAAGGGTATATAACAAAGTATTGAGATGAAATTTTGTTATTGACCAAATACTTATTTTCCACCATAATTTGCAAATAAATTCTTTAAAAATACTACAGTGTGATTTTCTGGATTTTTTTTTTTCTTATTTTGTCTCTCATAGTTTAGGTATACTTATGATGAAAATTACAGGCCTCTTTCTTCTTTTTAAGTGGGAGAACTTGCACAAGTGGTGGCTGACTAAATACTTTTTTTTCCCCCACTGTATTGTAAAAATCCATAGACACTATTTAGATAATATAAAATGACGTGCTATAATAATACTTATATAAAAATGTACCTGAGATCAGTCTTTGTATCTCCACTCTTAAACTCTAATGGATTAACCATAGACTCATCACTCCTGATAGACACACAGCTGGGCTCTGCTTCTGATCTCTTCTGCTGAAATGAACTTTAAGAAAACCGATTTAATCCTTTATTATTATAATATTACTTTTTTTTATTTTATATCTTTAAGTAAGAGGCTTTTTGAACTTAACGTAAAAACCTCCAGACACAAAAACACGATGGAGACTCCCATCTACCATCATTCAAGGTGATTTAATACAGTGTTTATTTAATGTACCTGCATCCTGGAGAAACATCTTCATCTGTGGATGTTTGTGTGTCATCCATGCTGAAACAGAATCTGATCTCCAGCACTGACTCTGAATGGAAATGACAAACAAACACAATAATTCAGCTAAATGTGCAGTGCTGCTGAGTGGTTTGCGATTGTAGCTCCTTGTAGCTTCGCTTTTCTTACTATCACTCTCTGTTGTTTAAAGTAGGGATGCACCGATCGGTATCGGGCCCGATACTGGTCTCCTCTACTCGTACTCGTACTGGTTAAAATCCCCGATACCAAACGCCGATACCACACAGCATGTGATAAGCGCCATATTCAAACAAAGAAACACGACAACAGAACAACAGACAGCAGAAAGGCGTTAAGGATGTCTACAATGAAGTATATGTATGCAATGAATATAACGTTAAACATTCAGTGTTAACGCCTGTATAGCTGATGTGCGCGAGCAAAGCACGCTGAGTGGATTGAGCGCGCGGCGGCGCAGATGCTTTCTATCAAAATCGTAAAAAATAAAACCATTTATAGGGGCATTCATTATAAACATCATTTATTTTTAACCTTAGGCATACACGACTTTCTGGTGAAAGTGAATCTAGCAGCCTGTGTGAAATGCGCTAGGCTGTACTATTCTGCATCAGTACAAATACCTGCATGCGTTGCGCGTGTTTTGCTTGCTTGAGTGTTTCTGCATTATATGAGTGGCTTTGGAATATAAATCGCACCACGTTTCAGATGAAAAAAAACGACTTCTATTTCTGAAAATATCACAGTTAGGATATTTATAACGAGTGGTTCCCTGCATTATTTTAGGAAAACGCTTTGTGATTACAGTACTGAGCTGCTGCAATGGAGCCGCTCTAATGCTATTAAATTAAAGATGATGTACCACAGAGCAAAAAAATGAACAGTGAAAGTAACAAAAACTTGTAAAATACATTTTAATGGGCATAATTAAGTGTGAAAATAACCGAAGGATATACAGTCAAACCAAAAATGATTCAGAGTCCAGATATAATGTTTGATGTTTTTTTACTAGTGGGTCGCAGGACACTATAGTTCATTTATGTAAAATGAGGATAGCAAAATAAACTAAACTGATATATAATACACCCAAAAATTCTTCATACAGTGAACTACAAGTAAACCTTATACACATTTGGGACCAAAAATTATTCAGACAAAGTCTGGGGAAAAAAAACTGAAGTTGAGGTTTTCATGAAGCTGGATGACAGCACGCCCAGGAGACCACAGGCTGTCATTAAGGCTAAGGGTCACTCAACAAAGTATTGATAGTTGTGTAAGTACTGTCATACTAACAGCTGTCTGAATAATTTTTGGTTGATTGTTATCTATTACATACCTTTCTATCAAAATTATCTAACATTATCAAGATGAATTTGTTCTGAAACAGTTTAACTCTGAGTTCTTGTCATATTTATTACCATTTTCTAAACTTAGCGAATGATGTGAGAAATGTTGAAGGTGTCTGAATACATTTTGGTTAAATTGGTTAAAAATTGTTAAAATTAAGTTAACCAACTAACATTATACAAACCCTTTTGGTTCCTGTACCCAATATTTAAAAAAATTACAAATGCAATAAAAATACTGGTACTCGGTATCGGCAAGTACCAAAAATTAAAGTATCGGTATCGGGCAGTACTGGAAAAGTGGTATCGGTGCACCCTATTTAAAGTGATAAAATATAACTTAATTCCCACCATTTTTTCTGATATTATCTATCAAACTAATCTGATTAATTTGATCGTTCACTTTTATTCTAAAACCGAGAGTGCAGCGCATGTGCAGCGCGTTAGCATTCGTTAGCTGGTTAGCTTGTCATTCCCGTTTCCATTCCCGTCTATTTCTGTTTTATTTTTTTTCTCTCGCTCCGTTTTTTTCACAGGTTCATCAAACAACATTGGTAAGTCAGAATCATTCATCAATCACTGTGAGTAATAGCACTGTGTGCTATTGTTGTTTGCACCGCTTGCCAAATGTATAGTTTAGCTCTCTCTGTCGGCGACGAGGGATTCACATGTGCTTTCAAAGCATTTCAAGCATTCAAATGCAGGGAAATAGTTAGGCTGACAGAGAAGGTTTCAGAACTAGAGACATGCATCCAAACTTTAATTGAGGATAGTAAGAATGTGAGGGCTCCAGATACGGCTATGTGACTAGCTCAGGGAGTACTGTACATTGTTCGTTCCTGTTACAGAGCCTACGTAGCAGGGCGACTAGGTGACTGTGAGGCGGCATAGTCACAGCTCAAAACACCGCTCTTCATTTCCGATCAAACATCAAACAGGTTCTCCCCACTCAGTGACTCTGAGAAACCTGATCAAAGTGCTCTAGTTATTGGCAACTTTATTGTACGGAACGTGAAAATAGATACACCAGCCACCATAGTCCAATGTTTAACGGGAGCCAGAGTGCCTGACATCTTTGCAAATTTAAAAGTGCTGGCTAATGCTAAACATATATTCAGAGGTGTGTGAACTTGCAAGAGGTGTGTGAACTTTAAAGTACGATGGCAGACACTGCAAAATGCTCTGTTCCCCTCCCTGCTTACCGTGGTGACGAGATACATAGCAGACTGTCGTCACTCAATGGTTGGATATCTAAGTGGTGCCCGCAGAGTAACAAGTTTCACATAGCAATTGGACAGATGTTTGTGCAGACCTTACCCTTTGAAAGAGGTGGTCTTCATCCTCAGGTGGTGTTGCTCTTCTGTCTAGAATAGGGCAACTATTCTTAGAGTTTTGTACTTGACTAACTGGGGCTCAGGTCAGGACGCAGACAGACTGGCTAAACCGACCGTCTGCTAGCCGCCTCATGTCACAGAAATCAGTTAATTCTCAGCACATAGAAACTCTTCCACCTAGATATCACACTGTAGAGACTGTGTCTGTTCCCCAAACTAGAAAATACAAAAAACTTAATTTAATTTATATTCAACAAATAAAAAACAGATGTAATACGGATAAACAAATGATAAAGCTTGGCTTATTGAATATCAGGTCCCTTTCTACAAAATCACTTTTTGTAAATTATATGATCACTGATCATAACCTAGATGTGCTATGTTTGACAGAAACCTGATTAAAACCAGGTGATTACATTATTTTAAACAAGTCTACCCCACAAGATTACTGTTACAAACATGAGCCTTGTCCAAAAGATAAAGGGGGAGGTGTTGCTTCAATTTATAACAATGTTTTCAGTATTTCTCAGAGGGCGGGCTTCAAGTATAACTCGTTTGAAGTAATGGTGCTTCATATAACATTATCCAGAGAAGCACATGTTAAAGATAGATCCCCTGTGATGTTTGTACTGGCTACTGTATACAGGCCACCAGGGCACCATAACAGACTTTATGCTGATTTGTTGATTTTCTATCTGAGTTAGTGCTGGCTGCAGTTAAAGTTTTAATTGTTGGTGATTTTAATATCCATGTTGATAATGAAAAAGATGCATTGGGATCAGCATTCATAGACATTCTGAACTCTATTGGGGTTAGACAACACGTGTCAGGACCTACTCATTGTCGAAATCATACTCTATATTTAATACTGTCACATGGAATTGATGTTGATGGTGTTGAAATTATGCAGCCAAGCGATGATATCTCAGATCATTATTTAGTCTTGTGCAAACTTCATATAGATAAAACTGTAAATTCTAATCCTTGTTACAAGTATTGTAGAACCATCACTTCTACCACAAAAAAAGAGTGCTTTGTAAGTAATCTTCCTGATTTATATCAATTCCTCAGCATATCCAATACCTCAGAACAACTTGATGATGTAACAGAAACTATGGACTCTCTCTTTTCTAGCATTTTAGATACGGTTGCTCCTTTACGCTTAAGGAAGATTAAGGAAAACAGTCTGACACACCGTGTTATAACTTAGCACACCCGCACCCCGAAAAAATAAAGATAGCAGGTCCGGTAAACTGAGCACAGCTGAGGAAAACAAAACTAGAGGTATTTCGTATTGCTTGGCGGGAAAGTACCCTATCCTACAGAAAAGCATTAGACTGCTAGATCTGACAAACATAACCCCAGGTATTTATTCAATACATTGGCTAAATTAACGAAAAATAAAGCATAAACAGGTGTTGACATTTCCCGACAGCACAGCAGTAATGACTTTATGAACTACTTAACTTCCAAGATCGATCCTATTCTAAAATTGTACCATGCAGGGCCGTCACTACAGTAATCATCAGATGTGGCTATTAGAGATACGCCTGATAAACAATTCCTCATTCTCATACATAGGAGAGAGATTGTAAAACTTTTTAATCATCTAGACCAACAACATGTATGTTAGACCCTATTCCTCTAAGCTCCTAAAAGATGTGCTTCCAGAAGTCATAGATCCTTTTCTGAATATCAATTCATCTTTGTCATTAGGATATGTCCCTAAAACTTTCAAACTGGCTGTTATTAAGCGTCTTATTAAAACCTTAACTTGACCCAAAATAATTGGTTAATTACAGACTGATCTCGAATCTCCTTTTTCTGTCCAAGATACTAGAAAAGATAATATCCTCACAATTATATTCCTTCTTAGAGAAAAATGGTATCTGTGAGGAGTTCCAGTCAGGATTTAGACCGTATCATAGTACTGAGACTGCTCTAATTAGAGTTACAAATGACCTGCTCTTATCATCTGATCGTGGTTGTATCTCTCTATTAGTGCTATTGGATCTTAGCGCTGCGTTTGACACTATTGACCACAACATTCTTTTGTATAGACTAGAAAACTTTGTTGGCATTTTTGGTAGTGCATTAGCATGGTTCAAATCGTAGTTATTTGCCCGCCATCAATTCGTAGCAGTGAATGAAGAGCTATCATATCGATCACAATTGCAGTGTGGAGTACCTCAAGGCTCAGTACTAGGACTGTTGCTGTTCATGCTTTACATGTAACCCTTGGGAGATATCATCAGGAAACACAGTGTTAGCTTTCACTGTTATGCTGATGATACTCAGCTCTATATTTCTTCTCGGCCCGGCGAAACATACCAATTTGAAAAACTAGCGGAATGCATAGTCAATATTAAAAACTGGATGACAAGTAATTTCTTACTGCTAAATTCTGAAAAAAACAGAGGGGAATGGGGGGGGGGGTGGGGGGGGGGAGGCGAGGTCGTTAAAAAAATTATAGGACCTAAAAACTCTGCATGTAATAACCTAGAACACTGTCTAAGACTTGATGGCTGCTCTGTCATTTCTTCATCAGTTAGGAACCTATGTGTGCTATATGATAGCAATCTTTCCATTGAAAGACACGTTTTCTAGCATTTGTAAATCTTCATTTTTCGCATCTCAAAAATATTATATACAATTCCGACCTATCCTCAAGTCAAATGCAAAATTTTTATCCCATGCGTTTATGACCTCAAGGTTAGCTTAATGTATTGATTTATGGGTGGTTATTCTTCACGCTTTAATACCCACACTTCCAGCTGGTCCGAACATGCAGCAGCTAAGGAGCAGCATAGCGGTTCTTATAGAACCAGGCAAGTATACCATATTACCCGTTCCTGTCAACACGCAACTGGCTCCTATTAACATCGTAGATTTTAAAATCTTGCTTATTCATTATAAGCCCTAATGGCTTAGTACCCTCATATTTGAACAAGCTCTTGTTTAATTATAGTCCTTTACGTCTGCTGCGTTCTCAAAACTCTGGCCATTTGATAATACCTAGAATATCAAAATCAACTGCGGGCGGCAGATCCTTTTCCTATTTAGCACCCAAACTCTGGAATAATCTACCTAACATTGTTCGGGAGGCAGACACACTCTGTCAGTTTAAATCTAGATTAAAGACCCATCTCTTTAACCTGGCTTACATATAACACACTAACACATTTCTAATATTCAAATCCGTTAAAGGATTTTTAGGCTGCATTAATTAGGTCAACCGGAACCGGGAACACTTCTCATAACACCCGATGTACTTGCTACATCACTAGAAGAATGGCATCTATGCTAATATTAGTCTGTTTCTCTCTTATTCCGAGGTCACCGTAGCCACCAGATCCAGTCTGTATCCAGATCAGATGGTCACTGCAGTCACCCGGATCCAGTACGTATCCAACCCAGATTGTGGATCAGCACCTAGAGACAACCTCTACAACCCTGAATGTCAGCGGAGACCAGGACAACAAGATGAGCCACAGAGACAGATCCCCAGTGAAGACCTTGTCTCCTAGACGGCCACCGGGACAAGACCACAGGAACCAGATGAGTCCTCTGCACAATCTGACTTTGCTGCAGCCTGGAACTGAACTGCTGGTTTCGTCTGGTCAGAGGAGAACTGGCCCCCCGACTGAGCCTGGTTTCTCCCAAGTTTTTTTCTCCATTCTGTCACCGATGGAGTTTTGGTTCCTTGCCGCTGTCGCCTCTGGCTTGCTTAATTGGGGACACTTAATTTCCACTGATTGATTGCACAGATACTATTTAAACTGAGCTGAGCTGGATGATGACATCCCTAAATTCAATGATGAACTACCTTTAACTGAAAATTTAGTGTTTACTATTGTCATTTTGCATTATTGACACACTATTTTCCTAATTAATGCTGTACAGTTGCTTTGACACAATCTGTATTGTTAAAAGCACTATAGAAGTAAAGGTGACTTGACTTGACTTGATTGAAGGGATCCGGAGAGAAACAGGATCATGAGACGCGGCGTTCACTCAGATACACAATGTTAGTCAAGTGAAACAAATGATAAAATAAACCACAGACAACACCAAACACCAATGAAACCGCGTTTTCTTGCAAAATAAAATATTGAATCATATGAAATGATGTGTCCTTTAGAGGAAACCTGAATGCGGAAGTCCCCTGTAAAGCAGAGACCTGAGCTCTCAGCACTCACCTTATTCACACACAGATTCACAGTTCGATAAAGTTGGCAAGATATTCACAGATTCTACATTTCCAGATCAATAAATCATGAGCAAAACGGTTTTACTACACAACTGACGCCTTTTTTCTTTCGTAGTGATGTAGTAAACAAGCTACAAGCGAGTCATTGATCTCAATGCGCTGGCGCCTGAGAGAAAGTCCGAAGGGACCGTCTGCAAAGAGCGAAACGCGAAAAATGTTACTAATAAAATACTCAATAACTTCACAGTAACACGATGCAGTGTCACCAAATTCAGTTCACACATCACTGCTCTCCTGCTGGTTATACTACAACACTTATTTTGAAAAGAATGGCTTCTAAATGATGTTTCTGATTGTTTTTTTATATATATTTAATAAATTCACTCTACTGGATAAAATAGTCAATAACTTCACTGTAACACACTGTACCTTTACCAAATTTAACTCACACATCACTGCTCTCCTGCTGGTTATACTACAACACTAATTTTGAAAATAATTGCTTTGGCACATTTTTTATTATTATAATTTTTTTTTTTTTCATGAAAACTACTTAACTTCACTGTAACACACTGTACTTTAACCAAATTCAATTCACACATCACTGCTCTCCTGCTGGTTATACCACAACACTTATTTTACTTTTAAAATAAGTGTTGTAGTATAACCAGCAGGAGAGCAGTGATGTGTGAACTGAATTTGGTGACACTGCATCGTGTTACTGTGAAGTTATTGAGTATTTTATTAGTAACATTGTTCGCGTTTCGCTCTTTGCAGACGGTCCCTTCGGACTTTTCTCTCAGGCGCCAGCGCATTGAGGTCAATGTATTTTGTACAGAGCGGAGGAAAGCTTGTTTTGAGGAAAACTCGCTTGTAGCTCGTTTTCTACACCACTACGAAAGAACAGAGGCGTTCATTCTGTACTAAAACGTTTTGCTCGTGATTTATTGATCCGGAAAGTCGAATCTGAGAATACCTTTCCAACTTTACCGAACTCCAGCAGCTACACGTACAATCATGGCTTATCTTTTATAAAGGTGCCTATGAAACACTTAGATATTCCGTATAGAATCGACTCTGGCTGTTTAAATGGAGAAACATCAACTCTCTATGCAACTTTTACTTTCACTTTGTGTTTGTGACGCGGACAGTGACGGTGTCAATCTACGCGCGCGATCTCAAGCCTCATCCGGTGTTAAAAATAAACAAATATAATATATGTGTGTGTGTGTGTGTTTTGCAAATATGATTTATTCTTGGGCAATATTCTCATCAGTTTTCTATCAGCTGTGTGTGACATCAATCTGGGAAAAAATCAGTTTTTTATATTTTATCCAAGGGCATTTTTTTACCTTTATAGAAGGGATTTTCCCACTGATCTCATTAATACTTTCATTTCAAATTCTTAAATTTGATCTATAAATTCAATTATAATAATGTGATTATTTATACGTTATCAAATTAAATAATTTACACTGAAAAATAAAGCTGCATTAAATAATATGAGATTATTTAAAATAATTTTGAATATACAAACAAGAAAATGGTAGAAATGATAACTTTGGGAAACGAAATTAAAACGCCAGTAGGTGCCAGTAGTGAGTCATTGAGTCGTTCATTCAAACGATTCGTTAAACGGCAGATTCATCAGATGTTTTGCATGAAACTTGACTCAATCCCAGCAAACCTTTGGACGTTTAATGACCGTTGAAAAGACGTCCCTCCGACATGTTGGTTGAAAAATATATCCAAAATGAAAATTGAACCTACGTCTTTGACGTCTTCTATCCGTGAATTACACGTCTTTTCTGCACGTCCCTGGACGTCTAAATGTGTCATCTTCTGGGTGTTTATTAGATGTGTTGCTGCATAATTTCAGTATAAGCCTGCATATGAAATCATCGCACACCCGCTGTGCAGCATCGTGGAAGCCACATCTGAATTTGACCGATGTTCTGAAAAGCTCCAGCATCGGTCCAGTCAGACCTGAACGTCTATAAAACGTTTTAATCACGTGTAGCACAAACAATAACACATTTCTGGACTAAAGCAAAAAGAAGAGTGTTCTAATTTACCACATATTTTATTGCGAATACTACATTTAAAAAAAAAAAATTATTCCATTTGTTAAACAGCTACTATTCAAACAAGAAAATAAAAATAGTAGAATGTGGTTAAGTCTGAGTCTATGGCATTTTCTCTAACATTTGTACATTAATGCTAAGCAGCCATTAATCAAACAAGAAAATAACAGAAGTACGGGAGCACACTGAATACATATGTAACTATTTTTAGAGTCTTTCAACGAAACAAAAAAAACTGGGAGTCACCATGTTTACGTTTACTCATTTTCTTGGTCCACAAACACCAGCTCTTCCAGGAGTGAGGTTCATGTGCTCCACCACTGATGCACGGAAGTCAGAGCTGTGGCAGAACTATTTGTTTTACCCCTAACGGTCTTGCATTATTGTTAAACAGCCATAAATCAAAGAAGTAAACAACAAAAATACTGTATAATGTTTAACACATGTGTAAAAAAATTTTATATCCACAAGCCCAAGCACGTCCTGGAGCATGCTTCAGGTGTTCTGGCACTGCTGCATCCATGTCCGAGTCTGTATCATTTGGGCTTCACCTCTTCACAGCATCTGAGGAACAGATATGAATATTTAAAAAAAAATAATAATAATAATCAAAATACAGTGCCTGCTTATTTTGAAAATGTCTTTAAGGTTCTACAACTAAATTTAAAATACAATGAAACAAGATTTTGCGTCCGTTTCATAAATGAAGCATTATAAAAAGGCAATCAATATGTATTACATGTTATTTTACTCTAGAATAATCTTATGTAAGTAAAAGATGTTTTGCATTAAATGTGTGTTAGATTAGTGAAAAAACAGCTCATCAATACCACTGTGGTGTCCTTGAGAAAGACCCTTAACTAGGTGTAACTCTGTGAAAGTTAACAGGACACTTCTGATAAAGACTGGTAGTCTTTTAGAGAACGTCCCCTGAATAGATAAAGGGTAACAATAAAAATATAAATAATAGACAAGGAACAAGAGATTTTTTGAATTTCGTGTTTTTGAAGGCCAAAATTACTTTGAATCATAGTATAAAAGGGTAGCTTTGAATGGCTTCTTTTCGAGTTGGCCACCACCCCTCATATTGAATTTCACCATCAAGACATTTGACATATTTACATTTACATTTAGTCTTTTAGCAGAAGCTTTTATCCAAAGCGACTTACAAATGAGGACAATAGAAGCAATCAAAATCAACAAAAGAGCAATGATATGCAAGTGCTATAACAAGTCTAAGTTAGCTTAACGCAGTACACGTAGTCGTTTTTTCAAATTATGTAATAAATAAAAAGAAAACAAATAGAATAGTAAAATAATAGAGCAAGCTAATGTTAGATGCCTTTTTTGCTTGTTAATTGTATAATAAATAAAAGAAAACAAAAAGATTAGAAAAACTAGTGTTACGTTTTTTCTTCTTAAAGGAAAACAACATAATGATAAGTGCAAGTCTAAAAGGGACAAGTTTTTTTTTAAGAACAGAATTAGAATATTATAGAATTTTCAAATGAATTCATTGAAAACAGCACTCAAGTATCTAGTGACATCATGAAAACTCACTATTCATGCTTACGCAGCTGAGTTCAAGAGTCCCGACGGGAGGCCTCTCTGCACGTTCTCCTGTGTCAGCGTGGCTTAATATAAATAAATCCACCAGCTCTGTAGTATTTCCATCAGTAAGGTTCTTTTCCGTTCTGATATGTCTGACAATAAAGAGTTAGATGATGTCTTAAACTTTATATGTATGATGGGTAAATAGCATATCCAAGAAAGCTCCTGCAAAGCTCCCTGAGAAACTCTGCTCAAAAGGGCAAAACCTGCTTTAAACACAAAGGATGCTCACACCTAATGTTGATTTCATTTAGGTAATAGAAGTTAATTGATAAAGAAAATTTGACAGCATTCTCATTTGACAGCATTTTTACACAAGTGCCTAATACTTTTAACAGTACTGTAGCTTTTCAGGTAGGTTTCTTGAAGCATCATCCAAAAATAATAAATTAATGTTTCTTCACGTCATTCCAGACAGACTGGATTGATGATCAGATCAGATCTCACAGCCGCCTGGACATGATATCCACAGTTTTTGTGACAAGTATTGATGGTCAATCATGGCTTACACTGAAATTATGTTTATTATGGCGTAGCCATCATTTCAGAAGTGAAGGGGACAGAAATGTAAAATGTAATACTACCTTTTTTTCTAACAGGTTTTATTTATTTTTCTTACTTTTAATTGGCTAAGAAATCAAATTAACTGCTGGACAGTGACCAATAATTTGTATTCTGCATGTACACATCTCCTCGTTTGGATACGAAGACTATCTTTTCTCTTTGAATTTAAATCTAGATTTATTCACACTGGCCCTACTTTTAGCCTACTGACGTTAGCTAATTTTAGCCAAACTCAAACTACATTTCAGTTGACAATGTGCACATTTCTATCGGTTCCTTCGTGTCAAACAATAAAACTCAACCACATTAATAAAATAATACAAAATGTACTTACCCAACAGTAGATTTTTAATAATTTGTCGACTTTCGCAATAAAACAAAGCGGCCTCCTCAAGTCCTCTCCTTGTGATCGTTTGAAGAAACGGCGGGAAAATGCGTTCTTCTTCTTCTTCTTGGTGTTTAATGGCGGATGGCATACAACTTTTAGGTGCATTACCGCCACCTACTGATTAGGAGTGTGGATCAGGACCGTACTCTTCACTAAATTCCATTATATAATCTCGTGTCCTTTAAATAACGCATTAAAAATTGAAAGTTTTTATCTCCTGATTTATTCCCCAAAATGTTCATCAAATTAAGTTTTTCTTTATTTTCCTTGAGGACATCCATCAGTATCTTTCTTTCCTTTCCGTATCTTGGACACTTCATTATAACATGCTCTACATTTTCCTCCATATTACAATATTCACATTTTCCAGTTTCATGCCTCCCCATTCTCTTCAGACTGCTGTTAAGAGCAGTATGGCCAAATCTAAGCCTTGAGATTATAGTTTCCTCACGTCTGTTTCTTCCTGTTACTCTGTACTTACCAACAATTCTTTGAATGCTATAAAACCATCTCCCTGCTCTTTCTTCTTCCCCCAATATTTCTGCCATCTATTCTTCACATGTTGCTTGATTAAACACTTCATTTCGGGAAAATGCATTAACGCTCTCTCGCGAGATAATCTATCCTATCCGGGATTTTGCAAAAAATATATACATCTTGGCAGCAGAGTTTTGGAAATTCACATAAAACTCAGACTTGAAATGGTGACCGGATATCTGTTTCATATGTATATGCATAAATATCATTAAAAAATTAAATAAAATCGTATTGTAATGTATAGGGAAAACGGGTCAAATAATGATTAAAATCCAGTGGCACTTTGTGAATACAATTAGTTATTAAAATAAATACAGATGATCGTGATGTAAATATAAATGATTGTGTATTTCATAAAGATTTATAGATTTTTTACAATTGGTCTTGGTCGACTATAGACGTGTAAAGGACTACTTAGGGCACTTAATTTAATTATTGGAGTATTAACAAAGGTGTAAGCACAATTTCTTTTGCATATTTCATAGGAATTTCATAGAGGGTCGTGATGGACTATAAATGCACGTGTAAAGGACGTTAGTGGACGACGTCCTCTCACAACTGATTCACAACAGGGTATAAATATTGTACTACACTTAGCTAAAAGTCAAGGTAACAATTATACATGCAACCCCAGATAACTGTAGAGATGTACAAATGTATCTGAATGCATTTTTAGGAAATGTTCTGTGTTACATATTTTTACCGATTTATGCCGTCCTACCGCGACTATTTTTGGCCAGGGACACGACGTTGCTGTAGGACCAATGTTTGAAGGGAACTGATTCGTTCAAAACACGGAATTAATCAGCAATGAATCTGCTGGTTGCTGTGAGATGCTCTGTTTCCGCCTAAAATATAGGGTGAATTAAGGGTGATTGGAACATAAGGTTAAATGGGACAGTATGACTATAGGCCTACAGAATTTATTTTTCTCAGCTAATGAGTGAAAATAAAAACTTTTTTTTGCTGAGTCCTAGGTGTAAGACCACATAATTAAAATGGGATGCCCTCATTAGTGTGACATCATGTAGGTGGGCGGGGCATGCATCAAACAGGAAGTTAACCATGAAATGCATGGACTGAGGAAAATGACATAAGCTTTTGCTGGTTTTCATAATAAGGTCCTAAAATTCTCATAGCTACTATATTATACAAACTTTTGATGGAAACATACATATGATGCACTACTTCTACAAAATCAATAAAAAAGTGTTAATATCATGTTTCTATTTTCCAAATTAGGTTGTTTTTATTATGTCCCATCCTCCCAAACACAGTTTGGGTGGATGGGACAGCATCATTTTGGTTGATTGGGACAGTGCTTAAAGGCTTTGCTAATTAAGAAAATGATTTACCTTGTAATAGAGAACCACTGTATCACTAAATCAGTGGTTTCCAACCTTTTTATTTATGCAAACCCTAATCAACCCTAATGTGGACCCTAATCAACCACAAAAAATATTCATGAACTAGTTTGATTTTTGCTAAAATAAAAATTCTGAAATAGAAGCGTTTTGAATATAGAAGCATTATAGATAAACTTTTTTGTATGCAATAATAAACCATATTTATGTTTCTGTTAAAGGTTTGTGCGGGTTAAAAGTGTTTGTCAAACAGTTCATTGGTGATGGGGCCACCCAACAATTATTTGTTTTTGTGGTGGTTTTTTTTCTGGGGTTTTTTTGTTTTTTTTATTTTTTTGGAGACCTGAACAGTTTTATTTTTATTTTTTACTTGTCTGATATTTGATTTTTAAATGTTTTAAATGACTTTTGGATTTCAATCCTTCTTTTACCTCAGTTAATTGCGTTGTATGTATTTTGAATGGATTTATGAAGTGAGAAATATTAATTTGTATATTCATTAAAAATTCTTGAAAGGTAAGCCCAGCCACATGCAAATAGTCAACAGTAAAACATGTTAAGTTGAATCAAATTTACTGTGAAAGTTGTATCAACTTATTAAACTGACTTTTAAAAAATAATTTGTTGCCATGACTTTTTGATCATATTATTACCCGTAACATGTCTGTGCCCAAATTAAGATTTAACGACCATTTCTCCAGCCATTGCATAGAGACAGCAGAGAAAGAGCGAGAGCGGCTGTTTACCTCAACAGCAATAATCTCACGTTCTCGCACCTGCAGCGCTTATTTTTATCTTTAAACTTAGATCTTAGGTTAATCGAATAAGACGGATCTTGACGAGTCTGGAAAAAAAATCCACTGACTTCAACTTTAAAACTTACATTTATAAGTATCAAATTATTCGAGGTCATTTTGTGTCATTTCAACTTAAATTACCTATATTAAATTGACTTTAAAAATCAAATTCAATCTTGTATAGGCTAACTTAAAAATGAAGTTGAAATTGATTAAATTAATTTGATGCGTTAAAATAATGGAAAAACATACATGTCTAAAACTTTTTAATCACAATTTTTTACAGTGTAAAAACGCTGAAATGACAACCAAGCGAACTCGTGGACCCGGCGGCATAGTAGATTTATTATTATGACTGACAACATAAATGCTATTTGTTGTTAAAGAAAGCATTGCTCATGGCTCGTGATGCTCTAGTGCATCTGTACCACACACAACTGCTATTGTAGCCTACTGTAAAACATCCTGCAGTGGTGATACTTCACATGTAACCTGACAAATATAAAGCACTAAAAACTTGCAAAGCGGCAAGTATGAGGTGCGGTCACATTAGCGAAATTTCGCAAACAAACAGGTCAGTTTTTGTCATCAAACAACGATGCATGATACAGCTCAGTGTTTTGGTCACATTGCTTTAACCGCTTGAGGCGCTGCTAATGTTCGCAACCTCTCAGCCTTGACAGCAACCATAGCCTACCGCACGCAGTTCATTCGCCACTAAAGCATCATCTAGTCAATAAATTAATTACATATGAAAACATGCACTACAGTATAGTGTACACACGTTTCGTTGTCTGTTTTAAATCCACTTCTTAAGTCTCCCACCCTGCGCAGCCCGCAGTGTCATGTGTCAAAACAAACAGCACGTGATGTCAGTGATTCGCCTCTAGAGGTCGCTCTCACTCTCGTATCGTAAAAATACAGCAGACCCTCTCAGCCGCTCCAGCAATGGACGCAAACCAGAAAAACTATCAGCATGGATTTTATAGCCGATAGTTCCAGCAATCGACTATCGGTGCCGATTAATCAGCAAAACCGATCAATCAGTTGACCTCTATTATTCATTGCTTTTGAAACAGAAATCCAAATCCAATGACGATAAACCTGTGCCAAGCAACTTATATTTTGCTTTCATTAGCGTTTTATTTAAATAGGTACTTGTACACTTGCTATGTATTTATATGTTTTGATACCTTGGCAATACATTTTTTTTAAATAAAAACAAAAACAAATAAATATATATTTTATTTCTGGGTGAAGCTCAGTATATGAAAAAGTTTCATTTCTAATTTCAAAATAAGAGTTTTGAAGTGTATTTAAATCAAGATATGGCAGGGCACACATTTCTCTAGATGGTATAAAGTGTAAGTCCCTCTTCTCAAGATGACACATATTTTAATAAAAATAAACACATACAAAGGCTACTTTTAAATGCTGGACTAGAAATAAGTACAATAAGGAAAAGTACAAGCAATAAGTTGTCTATTTCTGAATTTCAAAATACACAGTTATGATGATCTATATTAAATCTATGCCTGAGAAGCTGGACAGCTCAGGATGTAAGCCCATCACTGAATTTTCCTTGGTTTTTGGTGGTTTATAAACATATCTGTAACATGTTGCTGCTGTCTAAAACAAGCGGTCGACGAAGGAGTAGGAGAAAGGGTATTTATTTATTATTTAATGACAAGTCCACTGGAAAAATACAAACACACAGCATAATCAAACGTCCAAATACAAATAATAACAGACAGGGAACTCAGGAACAGACAGGGCTTATAAACATGTGGAAAGCAATTAGGGAGAACAGAAACAGGTGTGGAGCTAATTAATCAAAAACCATGGAAACTAACTAGGCAGGATAACGGAGACACAGAAAACTAAACCAAAATAGATCATACATGTGACATTTCGCCCCCCTCCTGGAAAGGCGTGTCCTCGCGCCAACAAACAGTCCAACAGAGGAGAGAGGGTGGGGGTTCAGGAGGTGGGCGTGGGGCAGGTGTGGGACAGGCAATGGGAAGGGGGTATAGTCCATAAGGCCAGGGCGGAGTAGATGGAGGGAGGAACCAGGGAGGAGCCCAGAGCAGGAGGAGTCAGATGGAGATCCAGAGGCCAGCCAGGATAGCGGCCCATGGTGAAGTCGACGGCGGGAGGAGCCGTGGTGGAGATAGGGCCAACAACACCAGGGGGCCGACTGATGGAGACTGAGCTGGTGGAAGAGGAGCCCAGGATGGAGCCAGGGCGACACAGAGGATCCAGAAGACCGCTGCGGAGCCAGAGCGACTGAGGATGCAGGTGGAGCCAGAGAAAAGGAGGAGTCTGAGAGAGCCAGAGCACCTCACGCACTTAGTCAGACCGGTCTTGAGGCCCAGGCTCCGGGGCGACGATAGGCTCAGTCGCGGGTATGCGCACTGGCTCACGTGTCGCGGCAGGCTCAAGCTCTCCGTCTGCGGTGGGCTCAGGCATTTGCTCCGTGCAGCAGGATGATGGCTGGCTGGTCTCTGGTTCGGGAGTCGGGCTGAAGGTGAATGGAGATCTGTTGTTCTCCATCACCCACTCCACAAAAGCGGTGAAATCCTCCTGGGGACCGTGCGGTGGCAGGCATGCCTTACACCGCTCGCTCAGGCTGGTGTAATAGAATACGCAGAGCAAGAGTTCCGGGAAGTGCGTAAGGCACGCCAGATCGAAAAAGTCCCTGGTATGGTCCTCCAGCGAATGGTCCTGTTGATCCAGGCACAGGAGTTGAACAGCTGGTAATCCCATTCCAGGAGAGGGGAAAAACAAAACAAAACAGAAAGAAAAACGCAGCTATATTGTTACTCAGTTTGAGGGTCTGCTATTCTGTAACGTGTTGCTGCTTTCTAAAATAAGCGCTTGACGAAGGAGTAGGAGAAAGGGTATTTAAAGGGTAAGTCCACTGGAGAAATACAAACACACAGCATAATCAAACGTCCAAATACAAATAATAGCAGACAGGGAACTCAGGAACAGACAGGGCTTATAAACCATGGAAACTAACTAGGCAGGATAACGGAGACACAGAAAACTAAACCACAACAGATCATACATGTGACAATATCATCTATTTTCTTAATGTCATAGTCAAGTAAAAGTCACTTGTTTATATAGCGTTTAACAATACAGATATGTGAACAAAGCAACTGCTGACAGCATTAATAGGAAAAATAGTGTCAATAATGAAACAAATGCAATGTAAACACAAATTTTCAGTGAAAAGACAGTCGTTCCGCAGTGAATCAGTGATTGTCACACATCCAGCTCAAGTTAAATAATTCTTGGCAATCTGTCAACGATAACGCTGGAAGACAAGTGTCCCCAAATAAGCAAGCCAGAGGCGACAGCGGCAAGGAACCAAAACTCCATCCATGACAGAATGGAGAAAAAACCTTGGGAGAAACCAGGCTCATTCGGGGGCCAGTTCTCCTCTGAACAGACGAACCAGCAGAACAGAAAAATCAATATAAGACGTAATAAAACAGACGATGAATAATATTAACAGCAATTATTATATGATGCAATCAAACTTATAGCAAAATGTGGTAGTTCTGTATGTTGTTTCAGGGTTGCATCATCTGAGGTCCTCTGAGGGATTGCATCATCTCTTCTCAGGTGTTCTGGATCCAGACTGAAGCTTGTGTAAAATCCCGTGGCAAAAAAACAGAGAAACAAATACAAACATAGTTAGCGTAGCTGCTGTTCCAACCAAGCAAAAATGATTTGTTAAACCCAAAACCTAAAGAATAATAATGTGCATTTGATTTAATATAACTGCAGTAAAAGATTATGAAATGCATTATTTGAATGCTTGACCAAAGAGATGTGTCTTTAATCTAGAGTTAAACAGAGAGAGTGTGTCTGAACCCGGAACGTTATCATGAAGGCTATTCCAGAGTTTGGGAGCCCAAATGCGAAAAAGCTCTACCTCCTATAGTGGACTTTCCTATCCTAGGTACTACCAAAAGTCCAGAATTTTGTGACCTTAGGGATCGTGATGGATTGTAGCGTGGTAGAAGACTAGTTAGGTATGCAGGAGCTAACCCATTAAGGGCATTATAGGCAAGTAATAATATTTTGTAAATGATACAGAACTGAATAGGTAGCCAGTGCAGAGACTGTAAAAATTGGGGTAATATGATCATATTTTCTTGACCTGTAAGGACTCTAGCCGCTGCATTTTGGACTACCTGTATTGTTTATTGAAGATGCAGGACAACCACCTAGCAGTGCATTACAATAGTCCAGTCTAGAGGTCATGAATGCATGAACTAGCTTTTCTGCATCAGAAACAGGTATCATGTTTCGTAACTTGGCAATGTTTCTAAGATGGAAGAATGCTGTTTTTTGTAACATGGGAAATATGATTTACAAAAGACAAGTTGCTATCTAATATAACACCAAGATTTTTGACTGTAGAGGAAGAAACAGTACATCCTTCTAGTTGCAAATTGTAATCCAAGATATTCTATGTACTGTTTTTTGGTTCAAAAAGTAATATCTCTGTCTTATCTGAATTCAATAGGAGAAAAATATTGGTCATCCAATCTTTTAAATTTTTAACACACTCCGTTAGCTTAGATAATTTAGAAGTTTCATATGGTCTTGTTGAGATATATAGTCGAGTATCATCAGCATAAAAATGGAAACTAATCCCATATTTTCTAACAATATTACCAAGTGGCAACATGTATAACGAAAATAGCAGAGGACCTAGGACAGATCCTTGTGGTACTCCATATTTTACTGGTGATAATTGAGTTGACTCCCCATTTAAATGAACAATGTTGTAGCGATCGGACAGGTAGGATCTAATCCATCTTAAAGCCTGCCCTTGAATACTTGTATAGTTTTGTAATCGATCTATGAGTAGGTCATTGATCTATAGTATCGAACGCAGCGCTAAGATCAAGTAAAACTAGCAATGAAACACAGCCTTGGTCTGACGCAAGAAGAAAGTCATTTGTAATTTTAACAAGTGCAATTTCTATGCTATGGTGGGGCCTGAAACCTGAAACCTGAAATTCTTCATAGAGATAATTTTTGCAGGAAGGAGCACAATTGAGCCAACACAACCTTTTCTAAAATTTTAGACAAAAGGAAGATTTGAAATTTCTGTAATTTGCCAGTTCACTAGGATATAGTTGTACTTTCTTAATAAGAGGCTTAATAACCGACAGCTTGAATGTTTTTGGGACGTGACATAAAGACAACGACAAGTTAATAATATTAAGAAGCGGTTCTTCTACTACAGGTAACAACTCTTTCAATAATTTAATGGGTACAGGATCTAACAGGCATGTTAATGTTGGTTTAGATGCAGTGATAAGTTAATTTAGCTCTTCCTGTCCTACAGTTGTAAAGCACTGCAGTTTATCTTCTGGTGCGATGAATGAAGCTAAAGTATACGCTGTAGAATCTACATTTGCTACTGTATTTCTGATGTTATCTATTTTATAAGTGAAGAAACTCATAAAGTCATTACTATTAAACTGTAAGTGAATATTTAGATCGGGTGGAGTCTGGTTATTTGTTAATAGCCACTGTGCTAAATAAAAACCTAGGATGGTTTTGGTTATTTTCTATGAGTTTGTAGATATGCTCTGCCCTGGCAGCTTTTAGAGCCTGACTATAGCTGGACATACTGTTTTTCCATGCAATTCTAAAAAACTTCCAAGTTAGTTTTTCTCCATTTGCGCTCAAGACTACGAGTTTTTTTTTTGAGAGAGTGGGTATTACTGTTGTACCATGTCGCAGTACGTTTTTCTCTAACCTTTTGCAATTTGATGGGGGCAACAGCTTCTAATGTATTAGAGAAGATAGTTCCCATGTTGCTAGTCATTTCGTCTAGTTCTTGTGTACTTATTGGTACACAGAGCAGTTGAGATAAATCAGGCAGGTTATTTGTGAATCTGTCTTTGGTGGCTGGAACAATAGTTCTGCCCGGACGATAACGCGGAGCCATATAGTTAATATTAGTAATACGCAGCATGCACGATACAAGGAAATGGTCAGTAACATCATCGCTTTGAGGTACGATATCTATATCAGTAAGATCAATTCCATGCGATATAATTAAATCTAGCGTATGATTAAACGATGAGTGGGCCCGGGGGTGGGGTTGAAAATTTTGCTTTTCTTTTGCTTGACTCAAAAAGAGTTTATTAGGTCAGTAAACGCAAGTCCTAATGCATCATTTGTATTATAAACGAGAATATTAAAATCTCCGACAATTAGCGCTTTATCAACAGTAACCAATAGGTCTGAGAGGAAATCTGCAAATTCTTTTAGGAAATCTGTATATGGCCCTGGTGGTCTATACACAGTAGCCAGAGCAAGAGATACGATAGATTTATTTAGCATATCTGACAGTGTAACATTAAGCA
Source organism: Sinocyclocheilus anophthalmus (assembly GCA_018155175.1). Classification (NCBI taxonomy): domain Eukaryota; kingdom Metazoa; phylum Chordata; class Actinopteri; order Cypriniformes; family Cyprinidae; genus Sinocyclocheilus; species Sinocyclocheilus anophthalmus. The sequence continues at coordinate 27,944 of JADLZN010006135.1, forward strand.
TTAGTATTTCGAATGAGTTAAACCTGTATCCTGTCTTCCGAGTAACATTGAGAATATCACTATATATTGTTGCAACACCGCCACCACGACCAGTCTGATGGGGCTCATGCTTATAACAGTAGCTTGGTGGAGTAGACTCATTTAGGCCCCAATATAATCATTAGGTTTTAGTCAGGTTTCAGTCAAGCAGGAGTACATCAAAACTATTATCTGTGAACATTTCATTTACAATAACTGCTTTGGGTTGAGAGTGATCTAATGTTTAGGAGCCAAACTTTAAAAATTGTTTTTGTTCATTTATTTTAAATTTTTCTGGTTTAATCACGATCAGATTTTTTTCTAGATCCTGCATTAAATTTATATTTTGACCTCACTATTCGGGTCTTTACAGATTGGACAGCACAAGTACTTCTATCATTTAAGTGGGTAGAACACAAGTCCTCAGGGCAGTTATTTGAGATTTGACTTACTAGTCATATGGAGTGCAGCGTCCTGGAGATGTTGTCCGACATGAGCTCCGCTCCGACTCTGCTGGGGTGCAGACCATCAGCGCGAAACAGCCTAGGACGCTCCCAGAAAAGATTCCAGTAATTAACAAAGAGCAGTTTCTGTTCTTAACACCATGACAATAACAATTAATTTAAAGCAAAAAGTCTACTGAACCTTTCGTGTCCTCGTCGATACGTGGGAAGCGGTCCTGACACGATGATCGTCGTCGCGGGCTCCTGAAGTCCCTCTTCAGCGTCTCCGTCTGCCGCAGCTTGGTGTCGTTAACCCCCGCGTGAAGCACGACCGCTCCGGTGCTCTCGTTGCCCTTCAGGATCGCGGGTATCTGCACAGAAACATCGAGAACAGGAGCACCAGGGGAAACAGTGAGTGTGCACTTTACCTTCAGCTAACGTAGCACGGACGTGCCAGACGATGGAGTCTCCGATGATCACAGCGTCGCGTTCCGTCTCGCGGAGGGGAGCGAAGCGGTTCCGGGTGGAGATCTTAATGTCCTTTGGATATAAAACATTTACACCCCATTACTATGCGTTGTTTTGTAAATGTGTGACGACCTCTGTCTACTGTGGGGTTTTCCTCCGAGTGAATGTTCTCTGCTAGTTTCACCGAAGATGCCTGTTTTTGACTTCCTTTTGGGCCTTTTAAAAGAAGCAAGATGAATGGCCACAAGAGAGCTGATTTTGTTTGGTTTCCTTTAAGATTGTGTTTTTTGTACATCCAACACTGCTACACTACATTACACTTCTATGCATTCATTTAACTTTAAATCACTGATTCCTGACTGTTACGGTCTACATCGTGTTTTTTGTTATAGTTTTTTTGTTTATAGATTTTGTTCATAAATGTTGTATTCGACTTCTGGCTTTCTCATGTGTCCCTGTTTTTGTTTAGTCCCTTTTGAGCCACAGGGCATAACAAATGGGGGCTCGTCCTCGTCACAGTAGGATCCAATCAACGTGAGGATGATTTGGAAATAAATAAAAAAATGTGTAATTTCATCGTTTTGTAGTGTTTTTGATTATTTTGAAATGGCTGTTTGGTGATGATGTTTTGAGGTAAATACAATTTAAATAATTTGACGTCATAAGACATCCTGCAGTGAAAGACGTGTTTTTGTTTTTTGCAGAATTACATATGATATATAATACATAATTATAAAATTACAGTAGATGATAAATATGGCACTCCTAGTTCATGTACTTTTTTCGTCCTAAGCAACCAGTGCGTCTCATAGCGCCGTTTATATTGCATACTTTTACCACAAACACGAGATGTGATTAAACATACCGGTCTGAGTTGACCTTGAGTTGAGTTCCATTTCTCCTTAAATATCCACCATTCCAGGTCAGATTTCTTCTTTTGGACATGTTTAAAATCACAACTTGACACACAACCATCAGTTACAATGCAGCGATCATCAATTAGGTCCTGCTGGAGATTCTGGCGCTGCTTGATCCATTTCACGCGTGTGTTTGTGTCTCAAGGCATAACATCAAAGCAATTTGTTCCACTTTAAATTAAAACTAAAATATTGCAGTCAATTTTCTTTCACTTCCATTTCCTTCGCTAACTCTGCCTATATAAGCCTTGTGTTTTCACTCTCTCATTGTGAAGTCTTGGTTGGGTTACGCTGTTTTCTGAGAGCTCTCGCTGCTTTCCCGTGTTTTGGTTTTGATATTGTGCCTGGTTTCCTGGTTTTCCCTGTTTGCCTGTGTTTTTGACTCTAGTTGTTTGGATTGCTTGACCTTTTGCCTGGTATTTGGATTACGATTGTGGATTACCTGTCAGGTCTCGGGTCTGATCACCTGCATCTTTGGTGTCTCTTCTATGCGTGTGTTGTTGTGTTGAGTGTGTGGCCTTGTTTTGACGGCTCGCCACGTGCTCGTCTGCGTGGTTGTGTCTCCGCTCTCCTTGTTTCCCTGCTCATTAGCTCATCTTCTCTCTCGCTGGGTTCTTGTTTATCTTGTTATCTTCTCCTTATAGCTCCCCGTGTTTTGCTGTCTTTTGTCAGACTGTTGTGGTTCATACCATTGTTCTGACTGCTAGTATCGTGATTGTTACGGTCCTGTCTTGTCTTGCTCAGGCTGCAGTGCTCGTAGCTGCCAGATGTTTTCCTGCACCTCTCTGTACGCTCAGGTACCTGTGGGCTCTTCCCGGCATCCGCCCTCTGGGTCTCTGCGGACTCACCAGCTTATTATTCTGCCCCTCGCTCGGATTAACGTGCTGCCTAGCTGGCCTCATCTCCGCTGCCACAGTCGCGGCTTCTGCCAGCCTGTGTCACTCACCCACCCGGGTGGTAGGAGATTCTTCGTTCTCATGAACCGTGTGCTGAAGTGCACACTTCCATGATTTTTCTGTCACTAAAGCCTCTGTTGTACCCACATGTGAATCCAGCCTATTTCCTGACATTACCCTTATTAAAGCTGCATTTGGATCTTCAACTCAAGTTTTGTAGCAGTTTGTAACACATAACGTAAAATATAAACGTTACAATGGTAGACATTATAAACAGACTGTGGTCACAATTATGAATATGAGACTGCCTGTCTGCTGATTATGTTCAGATCAATGTGAATATTGAATAATGTGATGTTTTTTACACAGCAAACAGGAAGAGTTGTAAACGTAAAATAAGCTAATGTGCCTTCTAAAAATCTAAACAATTAAGACAAGTATGCTTTTTTTTTCATTTCAGGCTACCAAAATCTGAAGTGTGTCTGAATGAAGGGATACCAGGTGTTTTGAAATTTTTCGAGCACTGCACACCTTTCTCAATACTAAATACTATGAAATACTACTACATTTTTATATAGAATGTTGATCACAATTACACTTAAAAATAATTAAATTAGAAAACAGTTATTTTAAAGTGTAATGATATTTTACGTTATTACTGTTTTTACTGTATTTTTTATTTAAATGCAGCCTTGCTGAGCAGAAGAGACTTCTTTTCAAACATTAGAAAATATTTCAGATCCAAATTTGAACACTACGTGTCGATGTTATAATAAATGTATTAATAGAGCTGTTGTAATTATTATTTTCATTATTATTGTCTTATATTATTTTATTTTACAGAACAACAGTAAAATTACAATACTAACATTTATAAATGTTTATAGAGTCCTTGATGTTTTTTACAGCTTTTAAGACCTTACCAGCTTTATAAGAAAATAAGTGCTTATTTTTGTTGACAACAGCAGATTTATAAATTATTCTCATTACGAATTTGGGAACATGTTTGTCGCAAATATCACCTTGTCACATCCATGCCCTGAAAAAATTCATAAAAATGTCACTGACAAGTAACACTGTTTCAGCAAAGATTTTCCTCGCGCTTTGGACTTTGGACCCTGGCTAACAAGTAGATAGCGCTGCCAGTTTGTGCAGCACAGTCAGAATACATGCAGTTCATGCAGGTATTAAAAAACATAACATTCTGCAGTTTATTTACTAGTTGTTTAAGGCCATTTCGCTATTTCAATCATCATACAGTAACCAGCAACAATCACTGCTTTCTCTTCTCATCGAAGACATGCGATGCAGTCCTAAACAGTCTCTCGCTGTTGGTGCTTGTAATGATTTTTGTGTCTTTCTCTCGACTGTTTTAAATGCTTCCATACTGCTGACATGTTTGCTGCATTATAAAGAGTGCGCGCCTCTCACTCTACGCTGGTTGCTATTTAATTGCATCACTAAAACGTCTCTAGGTTACGTATGTAACCATGGTTCCCCGAGGGAACGAGACGCTGCGTCGAGTCGCTTTGGGAACGCCCTTGCGTGACCGCGTTCTGAAGCACGTGTCAAATCCGTCCAATGGAACAGCGAGACGTCACGAGCAGGGTGACGTAAGCACCAGAAAGCATAAAAGCACATCCGGCCTGGCGCAAACCAGCTTCGATGAAGTAGCGCCTGCAGGGATGCCGGGGGTATGGCAAAGAGACGCAGTGTCTCGGTCCCTCGGGGAACCATGGTTACATACTTAACCTAGAGACATTCCCCTTCAGGAACTCTAGCTGCGTCGAGTCGCTTTGGGAACGAGAATCCCAACTGCGCCATACTACCAAGTCCCTACCTGTGTGTGTATCCTATGAGCACATCATGAAGAGAGGACTTGGGAACCTGGGGTAGAAGCCAGGTCTTGGTTGTAAAAGCGGACAAAAGTGTGTGAAGAGGACCAGCCCGCCACAGCACAAATGTCCTGCATGGCCACACCCAAGTTGAAAGCCTTGGAGGCCGCCGTACTCCTGGTCGAGTGTGCTCTGATCCCCATAGGTGACGGGAGGCCAGAGGTCTCGTAGGCTAGTGAGATGGCCTCGATCACCCACCTACCCGTAGTCTGCTTGGTCGCCGGAAATCCCTTCTTTTGCGGACCAAAACAAACAAAAAGCTGATCTGCCCTACGCCACGGGGCAGCTCTGTGTGCGCAAGCGTCCAGTGCTCGAACTGGACAGAACAGATTAAGCCTTTCTTGGCCTACTTCCCGGAACGGAGGAGGACCTTAGGACATACCCGGCCCTCGGGTAAAGGAATCCCTAACCATGCCTGGAGCAAATTCCAGGCATGAAACAGAAAGTGCCTGAAGATCCTCGATTTTTTTAGTGAGGAAATAGCGAGGAGAAATATGGTCTTGAGCGTGAGCAACTTGACCGAACTTCTTCTATTGGTTCAAAGGGGGCATTGCATGAGCCCTCCAGAAACACAGCCAGGTCCCATGAGGGCACCTTGGTGTGCTGTACCGGCCTCAGCCTCAGGGTGTCATGGAGGAAACGAGTGATAAGTGGGTTTCTTCCCAATGATTGACCACCCAGAAGTGCGTGGTAAGCAGCTAAGGCCGCCACGTTTACCTTCAGAGTGGAGGGAGATAACCCTGAGGAAAAATGCTCCTGCAGAAACTCCAGAGCTGTACCAATTGGGCAGTTATCTGGGTCCTGCAGTCACTGTCCGCACAATGAAGCGAAAAGTTTCCACTTCAAGGCATGCTG
>JADLZN010006136.1:0-18536 GCA_018155175.1 Sinocyclocheilus anophthalmus
ACTTGAAAGTCCCCCGTTAGCCAGGTTCAGTCTCCAGGCAACAATTTTGTGCCTGACGAGGCCTAAACCTTATTTCTCTGTAAGTGTAAATTCTTGTTCTAACGAGCCACGAAAAATGACTTAAAATGCTGCATTATGCATGCCAGGCCAATAGATGGCGATGTCACGAAATATGGGATCGTTTATAAAATATGCACGTTCTTTGCATTTTCAGTCCCCCAACCACAGTTTGTTGCGTAAATAACGGCCCAACCCTGAAGAGTGTACATACCCCCCAAAACACAAGCGTTTTAACGATTGGGTTGTATGGGAATAACTACAGCAATATCCAGAAAGCAAATTTCCAAACACTATTGTCGAAATATATGCCAGTCCATTCAAAAAGTTCAACACCCACTTTTCTAATAGAGATAGAATAACTTTGATATGAGTAAAGCTACTAAAGAAGTGCTCTTACGGGGCACTGACCACTAATTTAAACCATCACTGTATTTTCTGTCCTAATCACTGTGTTTAAACAGCAGGAGCTTGTTAGAAATATCAACGGGTCTTCGCAGCCCAGCGTGACCTGAACTGTGAACAATGACTTAAAAGCAGTTGGGAAATCATTGACGTCACACTTTCCAAGCGTGCTCTGCGAAAATGAAGGATCTGCTAAAAGGAGAAACCCCTCCCTTTAAGAACTCGTGCGTGATGCCGTGACACTGGTGGATCAGGCCCAGCAGCTCAAATCACAAATCACAGAACTGATGAGTTCATGACTTTAAGAAAGAAACATGCTGAGGCTGTGTGGAGCTTTTCAAAGTCAGAGGACTGGCATGTCAAAGCTGTGTAAGTCTATCAGCAAATATCTGAGCACCTGTTTGACAGAAGATTCAAAACGGGGCACAATACTGGGAACCAGACGTCCCTCTGTCCTGCCCGCCTCAGTGCGTAAGAGTATCCCACCGCATAAACCAGCCAGTCCACTGCAGACTAAGCCCTCACAAAAGTTATTGTCTCAATATAAGCCTTGATTTTCTAGGGTCAGAGGTCAGTGTCTTGTTGAATGTAGTGTTAGTTTAGGCAGGTGGCGAGTGTCTGAATGAGGGTGAGAACTGTACAGCGATCAAACAAGATCAGTCAGCGTTCAAATGAGCTCGAAAAGTGCTGACTTCACTGTACGTCCCACTTCATTCTGTCCATTTGATCCATGCCCCTCATTTATCCATTTATGCCCTACTGCATGCAAAAGTACATAGACTGCATACCTGAACAAATCATCTCCCAAAATCTCCTCCCGTTCATTCTGTTTTTCCTCCTAAAAGAGAGAGAATGCCAGAAATGAGTACGCAAATCCTATATTCATAACTGTATTCAACATGCCAGGGGTCGGCAACCACTGACACGTGAGCAATTTCAACGGGATGAATGCATTTCAATTAAATGAAGTCACTCGATCTAACAGTCTACATTTTGAGATAAACCTTCCACATAATCACACGGCCTGTTTTAGGTAAGAGTTAGAAATACCATTAAATATAGGGGGGTGTGCAGGTTAACAGGATTCTGTTTTGCATCCATTGCACTGCACAATTATGTGGATGACAGTTCAGTTGTTCTTCTATTTGTTGCTTTTAGCTTTCAGAAAAAAAGAAGTTACTGCTATCATTGTTGATGTTCATCTCGCTATCTAGGGTCCTTAACATTCCACACAAATCAGTTGTCTTATGAGAAAACTACAACATTAAGGGAAAAGATCACAAATACAGTTGGTTCAGTGAGGAATTCTATTTTTTAGAAACTAATCTCCACATGAAAATAAACACAATATATAATTATTATTACATTTACATTCAATCATTTAACAGATGCTTTTATCCAAAGTGACTTACAAATGAGGACAACAGATTGGGATACAACATATGAAGTGCTGTGACAAGTCCCATTTGCTAACTCAGTTCATGTCGCAAGGTAGAAAGAATAAAAAGTAGATAGAATAGAATAGAAAGAGCTAATGTCTAGTGTCAGAGGGTCACGTTATTATTTTTTATAATAAATAAAAATGAAACAAGCAGATAGAATAGGAAAAAAATAGAGAACGCTAGTGTTAAAGGGTTTTTAGTTTTTTTACTACTACTGTACACACTTTGGGGTTGTTACACTTTTTAAAGTTTTTGAAAGAAGTCTCATGCTCACCAAGCTAAACATTAATACTGTGAAATATTATTACAATTGTAAATAACTCTTTTCTATTTGAATCCTTGAAATGTTATTTATCCTCAAGGCAAAGCTTCCATTGTTGACATGATTCTTCAGAAATCATTTAAGTGTGCTGATTATTAAATGTTGAAAACAGTTATTGCTCCTTAATATTTTTTGTGGAAACGGAGATTCTTTTTTTTTTTCCCAGGATACTTTATGAATAGAAAGTCAAAAGACAGCATTTTCATTTGAATATTACTGTCACATGTGATCAATTTATTGCAATACATTCGTGTGCACATAAATAACGAATATCAGACGATAATGTAAATATAATATTTAGACCACTCCCCCACCACTTCCTTGTTCCCATGGTCTCTCACCTCTGCTGCCTGTCTGAGCCATTCCTCCAGTTCAGAGTTCTTGCTGCGATTGTAAGCCACCAGCTCCGAGCCTCCGATAATGTTAGGCAGCCCATTAAATCCAGGGGCATTTGTCTACACATGCACACACAGATAAGTGCACATCCATTCAAAATGTCACATCAAGAGATAAACAGAAACTTTGCCATAATATCAATAAAGTGTGCATCCTCTGACCTTGCAGAACCTTTTCACATTCTTGTCATTAGGATCATGGGTCTGTAGTGGGCTGGGTCTTGATCTGGAAGAGGTGCTCACAGTCAGGGATACAAACTGAATCTGTAGGAGCCTCCTGGGCAGCTCAGGGTCATTCTCGGATCCAGATTTGGAGGTTGAGGCCTTCGGATGAACAGAGATTTGATTATACCAACGTGTTACAAGAGACTTTAGGGGGAACCAGTGCAAACATTGTGATCATTCCCTTTCTGAAACCCTGAAAAGATATTTTAGGTAGTCTAGGTCAAACTGACTCACAACCAACATCTGTATTACAACCTCTCACCTGCATTTCCTGTTTGACCACAGGCTCACAGTGCAGGGAAATGCCATTTTGGGTCCTTGAATTCTGAAAGAAAAGCAAACATGGGATTAGCTGTTCTGCAGATTAAAAACACAGGATATATATAAAACATATATATGAAACAAATTATGGCTGTCTTTGTACCACAACAAAAGACACTTCCTCTTCTTTGACCTCTTCAAGTTCTGGTCTTTTCCCCTTCTTTGCTGAACTATGTGCTTCCAGATCTGGCGTTTGTTTGGATAACCTCTTCGACTGCCTGTCAGAGCCCTGATTTGTTGCAGCGGGGCCTGTTCTGTTGGCACTGCTTTGCTGATTCTTTGCGCTTTTCCTGCTTTTGGAGTCAGTGCCCTCTTGCGGATTCGGTAATTGTGGGTTATTGATTCTGCTGTTTGTTCCTGACTCAAGACGATGTTTTTTATTAGCTGCAGCCTGCAGAGGCTCATCCATTTCATCAGACATTATAGACTCAAGCTCTTCAAGAGACATTTCTAAATCAGCAGCTGCTACAGGTTCCTTGGGGGCTGATGGAGTGTCTTGCTCTGGTTGCTTTCTCTTCTTGCTGCCAGAGCTTTGACTGGACCCACAAGCCTGAACCAGACTGGCACTGAACTCAGATCGTGACTCTGAGCTGTGTTGGTTTTGGACTGCATGTGAGGTTTTGTGAGATTTACTGGCAAAGGAACTTTGCTGGATCTCATCCTCTTTATCCTCACCGTCTTTTCTGAAGAATTTGGCCACTGAGTGGACAGAATTGGCACTGTCTTCACGTGGTCTGCAACCATAAAAATAAAAATAGAACATAAATCTTTATAAAATGGTGACTGTCTCACATCCTGCACATTTCAACTGAAAATATTGTCACACAAAATGTTCACCTGTTATTAATGTCCATCATGTGTGATCTGATCACAAGTGGCCAGCTGAGACACATTTGCATTTATACCAGGTTTTTTTGAGGCCTTGTGATTTCTTTTAATCATATTTTAGTGAGGGTACTTAATTTCATGACTATATGCATAATTTTGTACATCACTTTTCTTATCATTATATATTTATATTAATAAAAACAAAATACATAAACAAAACTTACAGAAAAAAAACCTGATAAATAAAACTATTAATTTTTAATCTCACTACAAACACTTATTCTAGTCAAGCAGCTGTGTCAACTTCAGTGCTTCACATAACTTACACTACCAGTCAAATGTTTGGGGTCAGTAAGATTATTTAAAGAATAAATTAATATTTTATTCTCAAGGAGCATTCAACTGATCAAAGGTAAGACATTTATAATGTTACAAAATTATTTCTTCTAAATGTTCAATTCACAACAGAATCCTAAGAGGAAAATGTATCACATTTCCACAGAAATATGTAACTGTTTTCAACACTGATACTCAGTCCGCAAATCAGCATATTCGAATGATTTCTGAATGATCATTTGACACTGAAGACTGGAGTAATTATGTTGAAAATTCATCTTTGATCACAGGAATAAATTACATTCTATAATACATTAAAATAGAAAACTGTTTTATAAATCCTGTGTGATTGTGTGGCTTTAGACTTGCCTTTTCTTGTCGGTAGGCTGGAGGAAGTTTGTGAGGGCTGTCTGTTTTTGGGTAGACCGTTTTAGTGTTGTGCTGGCATTGGGAGGTGCTGTCAATTTCACAGAACCTTCAGGTTCAACTTGCCCCCTGCCCGAGGAAGCAGAACCTTTCTTCATCCTCTGCTGTCTTGCATCACGCTCTCGCTTCCAGATGAATCCTGTCTCATTGACACTATAGCGAAGTTCCGAGCTGAGGGTGAGGGTTTGTTTGTTTCTGACAGTTGGGGAAGCCCTTCGTGTTGGGGTGTTTCGTCTCTGGAGTCCTCCCCAAGACGTCACTGATCCCACGGAACATCCTTCCAGTGACAAGGACTATGGGCACTACGATTCTCACTTATATGTTACGGATGTTTCAAATCTGGTCGCAGAGTAGTCTGTGATTGATTGGCTTAAAAAAAAAAGACCTATATTATGAATTGTGACAAAAGCACTCAACATTGAACCCTGATGGATTACTCACTAATAGCAAAGTGATTCTGTGTCTCACTTTCAAAACTAACTCCCGATATACTGTATATCATTACCTAAAAGTAGCCGTCTAGTTCATTTTAAAAACACAAGCAGTTGGTAAATTATATCAATAAAATAAAGCTATTCAAGTTATAGATTAATCGGAAAAAAAAAAAAAAAAAAAAACACGTTTGAACACTAAAATGTGCGATAGTTTTTTTGAGTTAGGTGTATAGAGACGTTAGGCGATCCACCTAAAACAGGTATTCTGTAAGATTCAGCACAGACTTCTACCTGCTCTGGTTCTGAGAGAGCTCAGTGTTGACCACATAGGCTGTGATATTCTGGGAAGGTGGTACAAGCGCCGTCTCATCTACAGCAGTGTTCTGAGAAGGTGTTGCTGCAGCAATGACTGGTTTCACTTTCACCGAATCTGTGAGAAAGTGTTGGGAAATTACTGATGTGCTGAGTTCACGTGTCAGTCAGGAAATCTACTTCTCAGATTCACTGCCATGTAAGGATCAGTAAGCACACTTAACACACAATTAAAAAAAGTCAGTCATCATCGTATTCATCATTATTCACTCATTCTTAACACTGAAAACACTACTAAGAATGAGTAATGACCTAGAACAGTCCATCTGCACCGGATGTGTATGTAAGTGTACTGTATGTAAACCCACCAGATTGCATAGAAAAGAAAGGATTGCAGTAGGTTTGATTACTGATATGAATAGCAGCCAATCCAATCTCAGATTCAGTAATAAAGCGCAAGCCGTTTCTGTGTGAAAAAGAGAAAGCATTAGAGACACTAAGATTAACCAAAAAAAGGAATTTACGGATTCCTGCAGTAATACTCTGATAGCTCTAAAACAAAACATATTTTCCAAAATGTATGCAAAATTACATGCGTGTAAATTTTCTACACACAAAATGAATCAATCATCAAACAAACTTGATAATTTTGTCTTTTTTTTAAATTAAGGCGGTGGAATGCCATTTCGGATCACTTTGGCCCAGTTTATGACTTGATTGTATGCAATACACACAAACTAAACAGCTTCATTGTATTACTCAATACACAGAACAATTAGTTGATGTTGTCTGAACTGACAGAAAAGACTGGGCATGAGCAAAAATACACACACCTGTGCAGAATCTGAGCCACAGAATCCATCCACTTCCTGGATGCTGGAGGGATCACAGCCTGGGAGTTCCCCGATGTCATGTCGACTACACAGGTGCTGCTTGACTCTAAAAGTGAAATGGGCAGAGAGCCCTCGTCCAAAAGCTGGCTCACCCCACCTCCACAACTCACCACCTGACTCAAACGCTTCATCTGAAAAGATACACAAACATCAGTGATTACAACAAAACACTGAATATAATTCAACTCGGATTATAATGATTTTCTAAATCTTTCCTTAATCTATGTTCAGCATGATAGAAAATTAAATTGCAAGTTTCTAAACTGAAGTAACTAAAGCCTACTCACTATTAGAAAGAACGAAAAAATGAGACGAGCCCTTCAATTTGTCCCACTCAAGCCTCTTGTTTAAAAAAAGAAATAGATCTAAACAGGAAATAAGTGCTCATCCATCATTATCCCGAAACAAAAAGATGTAATTTTTGTCTATAGAATCTTATTATAGAATCTTTATTATTTCTTACTTTTTTTGTTTCGTTTTTTTGTTTTAAATAAAAAGTAATGGATTTTATGTTCCCAAACCAAAAAATAAAAGGTGATCAGATAGATGAAAAACTTAAGTATAAACTAAAAACTGATGTACTAAAAACACCTAAATTAAAACTAAACAGGAATATTAAAAATTATAATAAAAATGACAAAATCACACAACAAACAACTTCATTAAAATGAAAACAAAATATTAATAAATACTATAATATCAATGATACTAAAATAACACTGCACCAAACCTCAACAAAACAAACAACCAACAAACAAAATCGAAAACAACTTGTCTTTCTGGGTCTTCAGGGATTAAAAACTTTTCCCAAGAAATCACAAGAAAGAAAATGACCATGTGACCTCATTGCACTGCTGTAGCTTCTATCAGCAGTTATTCACTCACAAATGAGCCTGCTGGTTACAGAGAATATCCCAGCTGTTTAGCTGCACATGGTCTGCTCTTCCTCTGAGCTAATTAGGACTGTTTCACACCTCCTGATTAATATAAAACAGCATGGAGGAACTCCTATGTGACATCCAACTTTTTCACTGTATATAACAGTCTAATGAATAAAGACCTGACGCATGTCTAACTTTAGATAAAGTTTAGATAAAGAATACATGAAATTGGTAAGAAAGGTCAGAGTGCCTGTAACTGATAATATTTTCCAACATTACAGGACAAAGAAAACGTCTGGGAAAAAATTGGGCTGAAAAAAAAAAACTACTTCTGCACAGATTTGGATTCAAAGGTACACCTTTTTCTTATATAGTAACTGGCCATGTGATGTGATAAGGAATATGAAAGTAAGAGAACAATATCACAATCCTTTGGCCTCATATTTTTGAAATAGGCCACACTACTGCGCTGCCAACAGACAAACCTCTTATACATCCAAAAATTAAGCCTTTGATGAGGTCTATTTTAGGACCATTAAATATTTCTTTTCTTTTTTTTTCACTGTGACACTATTTTCATGACAATTAAGTAACATTATAATATAACTATTTCTCATATTCCTGTATTTATTGTGTGTGGTGTGTACTGTACTATCTATCTAGAACAAGATTTGATCATTTCTATATAAAGCACTGTTCAAAAGTATGGGGTTGGTAATTTTTTTTTATGTTTTTGAAAGAAGACTCTTCTGCTCACCAAGGCTGCATATATGGAATCAAAAATACAGTAAAAAACATTACTGTTTGTTAAATATCTACACAATTTAAAATAACTGTTTTGTATTTTTAATATTTAAAATAGTTTATTCCTGTAATGGCAAAGCTAAATTTTCAGCAGTACATTACGCCAGTCTTCAGTGTCACATGATCCTTCAGAAATCATTCTACTATGCTGATTTGGTGCTCAAGAAACATTTTTTTTATTATTATCAATGTTGAAAACAGTTGTGCTGCTTAATATTTTTGTGGAAACTGTTTTTTTTTTCAGGATTCTTTGATGAATATTAAGTTCAAAAGAACTGCATTTATTTGTCACTTTTGATCAATTTAATGAATACTAGCTGAATAAAAGTATTCATTTCCATTAAAAAAAAACTTTGAATGGTAGTGACAGTCATGATAAGCAGCTGTAGAAGTGTTTTTAAAAGAGGTGGAGTCTGTCCAAATGTTAATGTAAAGTGATGGTATAAATAATCATTTTAGTAGTAATTTTAAAAAATCCCTCTTGCCTGTTTTGAGTTCAAAAACAGAAAAGTTTTCCCCTTGAAGAGGCTCTTTCTCTCAGGTCGTGCACTCAGATCCACATCCTCTTTAGCCAGGCTGGGCTCATCAGTCTGAGGCCTAAATCTGATCACCGCAAAACACAGCAACATCTGTATCTATATTGTCTATTCAAAATATTGCTATTAGCTATTATGGAATAAAACAAGCAACTGCGAATGAGAAAGAAAAAGAGACACTCCGTACTTCTCGGGATTAGGCAGTGGAAGTTTCTGCTGCACAGCTTTGCTAAATGCACTGAAGAATTCAGGTTTTACTATGGGCCGACAGCACAGCAATGCACAGATTGTCTGCAAAGAGAGTGACATTGATTCAGCAGATGTTTAAGTGTACCTTGAAGGTTCGTTGGCAGTTAATCAGGGAACTGAATAAACCCTCAAGGATCAAATGATGTGCTGAAGTGGTCAATGGCCACCTGACCTTTATGGTGACCTTTGCAGTGGGCATGACCAGATGAGTGCAGTCAAGTGTCCAGGAGTTGACAAGTCGGCCCCCAATAGATTGCAAATCTTGAGAGAGGGAGGCTTTCCCTTCATTATCGACACATGAGGAACACACCACAACACACTCTTTCTCCAAACTGAGTGGGGAAAAAGGGAGATTATTATTATCGGCTTCAAAAAATATAAATTCAGAACATCAAAACTAAGCTAAAAATAAAAAATCACACACACGAAACATAATGAGACAATAGCATAAAACAAAATAACAAAGCAACAATGTCCAATTTGTGAATTTTTTTTAAATTTATCTTAAGACCTGTTTAATCAGAATCACAAAACTGGTCTAATTGATTTTCTTCCCAAATCGGACTGACTTGGTTCTCAAATCTAACTTAATCTGTGAATTTAAACTGTATACTCTCCGAAGAATATAGTGCTAGTCTTATGGACTACTTTTATAATACCTCATTGAAGCGCTTGAAAGCTTCAATAGTCATTCATTGAAGTAACAACAACAAAAATTACCAGTACATAATTCAAAAGTCCTCCATTTGTAGTGTACTGAAGTAATGCCACAGGTATTTGGAACAAAATGAGGGTACATTTTTTATTTTTTACTCAACAATTCCTTTACCACTATCCACCTTAGTTTTCCCATAAGAGCGGGCACAGCCATTTGTAAATTGTATGTGTCTGGCTTCCGGTACAAAAGCTCATTTGCTGCTTGAGACTGACAATTGGTGTGTCTACCCATATTAATTTAATATATTATCTTAATTATGAACATACTGGTTTGTAGCACAAGCAGTTTTACCATTTACTGCACTTTCTTATTCTTCTTGTTATTTCCCTACAGCAGCTAATGAACCAGAAGTCTCACACATTCACAAAAAACGGCTTACTTCCGCATTGAAAAATAAGGTGGATAACTGCCTTCTAAAGCATCCTCACATAAACACACAGGAATGTATAGCTACATACAAACCTGAACTTGCTCTGAAAGACTCCGAATGTGATTTTGTCTCCTGTCTGAAGGATCTTTGTAGAGCCAGTTTCAAGCTTCTCACTATTGATGAAAGTGCCATATTTAGAGCTGTCCTTTAGAGTAATCGCCTGCCAACAGAAGAAAAACAAGAAAGCACCCTATCAGCAAGCTTTACCAGAAACCACTATGAACTAATCCATCCAAAACACAGCAGTAAAGGAAACAGGGCCATCTAGTGCATGATACCTGCAAGCACGCATTAACAGAATGCAATACCATCTCAAGAATAAATAAATTTGCAATTTGATAGCGTCAGGATTAACAGGTATAATATTTTTAGCTAGACATGTGCCGTTATTTGGTAATATTGCGATAATGAACATGCATGGTATTGTTATAGTCAGTACTTTAAAAAACAATAACTGTAGGTAGAAGGTACCTTATTGTCCTAATTGTTTCGATTTTTAAAAAGCACATAAGCATCTTTTCCATCAAGTGGTCACAATTTACAACACAGAACTACATAACGGACTCAGTGAAAATTTAGATTTACACTCTGAATGTAGGTGGCACTTACAGAAATGCATTTAAATGTAGAAATGTATTTAAATATTAACGGCTCTTTTTTTTTTAAATAAACTTGTTATTAAGAGGACAGCACTGAAGTTTGCACATCTTTTCAACCTGTTCTTGTAATGTAACTTAAAAGCTTCAGCAAATATCGTGATATAAAAATGTGATAATGTCCCATGCCTAGTTTTAACTGGTTTACTATAGTACATGCCACCTTTAATTATTTAAAAGATGATGAGTGATCTTTCAAAGCACTAAAATAAATAACATGGACATGTGAATGTCTTTTAACATAATTATATATTGAACAAGGCCATTCAAATAAAACCAATATTCTCCGTTATGCCTTATTCTAATAACTTTTTTTTTCAAAACTTTCCAAGAAGTTATTAGTAATATACAAATATAATTGATTGCATCCTGAATTCAAATAAGTAGCCTATTTCACAGCAAGAATGACTTACTGAATTCGCAGTAAGAGTGACTAAGGGAAATAATGACGCACATGATTACGGTTCTGCTGTGTAATTAGCAAAATAATAAAAAACAATTAGTAAATTCAAATTTGATTACTTAGTGAAATACTTCCCACGGCGCTGCCTTTGAGATATTTATGGAAAGGCTCTAATAGAGCCAAGGAAAAACATAGCTAAGATGACTTTTGTTAACAACATAAAAGTCAAAGGCATGTTTAAAAAAAAATTGCTATTCATATTCTCTTATCTCAGAAGCTCTACAAACACCTATCATTGCGGTTTGTTAGATAATGTATAGGAATGACAGGGAGACAAAGTACAAAAGCATAAATAGTGGGCTACCAAACATCCCTTCATTGAAGATGCCCTTTTTTCTTAGGCATCATTATATGGAGATGCTCATAAGGGGAGTTACTCACCAGCTGAGTGACAGTGAGGTTAGCGTGCACACGGCTGATGGACTGATCACTGGACAGCAAGATCTCACAGTTCTTACGGCCGACCACATACTCCTGACCCGGGAACAGAATGATACTTTCCCCTTCAGAAACAAAAAGGACTGGAATAAATTAAAGCATCCCAACCTATACAGATTATGATTACTGGAAATGTGCTGATTTTATGACAAAATCTGCCCTCTAAATAATAATAATAATAACAATAATAAGTCAGGATTTCATGTGAGCATTTTTACACCTCTCAGAAAGATGATGTCTGCATCAAAGCTCCATAAAAATAAAGCATGTAAAACAGCGGTGGAATACAAAAGAAGGTATTTTGAAGAACGTTGGTAAGCAAACAGTTGACAGTAGCC
Organism: Sinocyclocheilus anophthalmus; assembly: GCA_018155175.1. Classification (NCBI taxonomy): domain Eukaryota; kingdom Metazoa; phylum Chordata; class Actinopteri; order Cypriniformes; family Cyprinidae; genus Sinocyclocheilus; species Sinocyclocheilus anophthalmus. The sequence continues at coordinate 11,910 of JADLZN010006136.1, forward strand.
ACTGACTTCCATAGTATAGAAAAAAAAATCAATGGAAGTCAATGGGAACCAAACGCTTGGGTATAAATTCTTCGAAATTAGCGTCTTGTGTTCGTTTTTTTTCATATCTGAAAAAAGCGGTATGAACTAATAAAAAATCTTTTGCCTAAAATTTCACTTCATCTGCCTTTTTTAATAGACAACTGCAGAATAAATGTGGCAACACTGGTGTTGATGCAAAAATTTAAATATGACAAATACAATAATAACATTTTATAAATATATACACTAATTCTGAATCCAAATTGTCTCCATGTGATAGCAAAAAGAGCATATTTGTGTGTAAAAAAAAAAACCTTTAAAACATTAAGTAAACTGCACATACCTGACAAGATTTTTGGTCTTGATTCTAGGGGCTTTGACTCCACCACCAATGATGCTGGACCCAGTGACATAAATCCCCCTGCAGAGTCACAGGACAAAATATAGCATTTTAAAAATATTCATACCCCCCCCCCCCCCCACCCCCCCTTTTTTTCCTAAACTGAAAGCTGTTTCACATTTCAAGATATATTATATCAGATATACAAAAAAGAAGCATGCAATATTCATTTTGGTGAGTGCGCTATTGATAAAAAGACAGAGCTGAATGCATTTAAAACAGTGCAGAAGAGGATTTGGAAAACTTTACTACAACTAGGGCTGTGCGATATGACGATTTGTGATCGTGGATGATTAAATTGTCTCCACGATCTGCTTTTGAAGAAATATCGTAGTACTGTGCTACACTGCACATTCTATCAGTCGCAGTTCTGGTGCCTCCATCTCAATATACTGTACAACGCCACATACATTAACATCAAATGTTAACTCAGTGTTAGAGTTACACTCGGGACACTGCACTTATTCGCAATCACAAAAGTACACTATTTGCATGTGCTTTAAAGCCTTACTGGTTAAACGTTTAATTTGTGTGCTGTTCTGACATGCGCTTTTTCTGAAGTGCGCGCACATTAAAAATCATGTCAAACAGCGCATGATTACTGGACTGAGTAATCTTTCGTGTCTGATTGCGCTAATACTGTCAAAATATAAGCACAGTTGGTTATGTCTAAAGTGAAAGTAAACAGTTGAGAGAAAAACGGATGTATATTACATGCGTGCAGCTCTTAAAGGGTTAGTTCACCCAAAAATGAAAATTTGTCATCAATTACTCACCTCATGTCGTTTCAAACTTTTTTGAAAACTTACAAACAACTTGCAAAATAGTAAAACCAACTAGGGCTGGGCGATCTGGATTTCCCCCTTGGGGTTAAAATGCAGACAGAAACAACAAGCCAAAAGGACAAGATGGCAGGCCCTGCAGTGAAAATACCGTAAACATAACATTCTTATCATACCGGATACAGTTTGTAAATGTTTGTAAGACTAGGTTCAGTGGTCTTCACTATTTTTTTCATGGGAGCTGCACTGATAGGGCAAAGTCAATCAGAGAGCCACTTTTACTGCAAAGTGTCAAAACTTACATCTAGTCATAAATAGCATGTCTTTTTTATCAATCTGTCATCCCTGATATGCAATGCAATGCAAAAGGGGCCATCATTCGTTATCATTTACCAGTCAAATTTGTAACTGAGACAAGATGAATTCAAAAAAAGCAGGATTACCTTAATGCTGGAAAGACTTTAAGAAACCAAACTTTTTTTTTTTATACTAGCCCATCATGTATCTAACCATCCAAGCGCACATTCGGCCTTAAGAGATGTTAAGATTAAAACTGGCAACTCCGATGAACTTAGGACAAAGCAAGTTTAAATATCTTTTCTAGTCTATATTTCCATCTTGTAATGCAGCTGTTTTAGTTATTTTTTTTTTATATATATAAATTATTTGTAATAGAGCAGAGACTGACCGTGTCTACACACCGGACGCGGCGACAGTTGTCTTACCGCACCCCGCTGCGCTAAAAGTCTGTCTACACCTGACGAGACAAAGCAACAGTTGCAAATCATCTGAACATGTGTCAGTACAGCTCGTCATAAACAGAACGAGGCATCAGTTTACTGATGGGGATCGTGTCGCATCGTGCCGCATCCAGTGTAGACAACATCACTGGGTTCTGTTGTCTTTTGTCGGATCGCGCCACTCGTGTTCGGTGTAGACATGGTGTGAGTTTTTTTAATGGATTATGTTATAGCCCTGCTTGTTTTAAATGTTTTTATGCAATATCTATATTGACGGCATGATATCATTGTATTATTTACTGCCATGCGAGCCACAAAGTAAAGCTTGGCGAGCCATGCAATAAGTAACACTGCTATAGGTTGTTTTTTGGCGGGTGTGCTTGTGCTGCCGCGGTCTTGTTCATTTTGTAGGGCACAACATCTTTCTCACTCGGCAGCATGCCTCTGTTTGAGGTGCTGTAGTAAATTGGTCGTACTGCTACCTTTGCTATCCTCAGACTTCAAATACACTTTGCATCGGGGTGTTGTTTGTTTTGTGTCTGACGCCGTAAAACCGAACCAATTCCAAATTACGGATGACAATGTGCCTTTCTTGAGAAAGAGTTCTTCCCTGCTCGCTGCCATGTTGTTTGTGTATCTCTATGGTAGGTATGGGCCGATTATCGGTTTCAAGGTATACCGCGATTTGAAAATTTCACGGTTTCAAAACCGCTAATATTTTCCGCTATACCGTTCCTGCGGTATGCGCTGTTTTTCATGTCTCCTCAAAGACTGAAAGTGTAGGAATCCCTCAGGTTGAGTGCAGTGTAGAGAGTAACACGACCCTCCTCCTCCTGTTGGTGCGAGCGAGCGGTCAGTCACGTGTGTACTGCGTAGGATGTCCGAACTAAGGAGCTTCCCCTGGAACCTACACGATCGGCAACGGCTGTTTTTTGTCTTATTGCAAGCAACTCGTCTCTGTTCTGGACTTGCACAAACTGCGTTGCAATGCAATCGTTTTCCAAAATGTCATTTATGTGAAAATATGAAGACTGTAAACGCCCGTTAACACAGGCCAGAGATGTTGAAGACGGACGCACAGAGGAAAACACTGTAGCAGGCAGATCACTCACTGTTCATGATGCACGAACTATTGGAAGAAAATCCTCAATATTGATTTGGGGGTTTATATGAATGCGTTTCTGAGGGGAACTGACTGTCTTCAGAAAAGTTTACGTGGTATTTTCTTTTAATCTCGTCTCTGTATAGTTCATATTAAAGCAGCGTTTCAGCGCAGTGATGCTTTGTTTACAGCGGTAACCAAGGAAACGCTGTATCTGGTGTTTCAGAAGCGCCTCCTGCTGTCAGAGAGTGAATCTGTGTCTCATTCAGAGCTTCTGTTTGTTTCGTTCAGGTAGTATAATTTCACAAAGCTAGTCAGAACATTCTGTTTTTGCTTCAAATTGGGTTATTATTAAATCAAACTATGTATATGAATTATATAACTAAAATGAAATACTATAAATGATATGTATATGAATTATATAACTAATTAAGTAATATTCCTTTATGTTGCTCAAAAACAAAATATATTGTGTTCAGTGGACAAAAAATATATATTTTAGAGCTGTAACGACAATACCGTGATATTTTTTTATTATCATACCGTCAAAATCTCATATCGGCCCATGCCTACTCTATGCAAAGTGCGGGGGAGGACGGAGACCATCGGAAACAACGGGAGCCCAGAGGGGGAGGTAAGAGGAAAACCGATGTTCATTCAAACAAGTGACGTAAACTACACACTCGAGGTAATCGATAAAATCGATTATCGCCCAGCACTAAAACCAACAAGATCACAATAAAGATAATATGCTATTTTTCAATAGCGACCACCCCTAACTACAACATGTCAAAATTTCCACCAAGTTTTTTTCTGAGTTGTCAACTTCTGTAAGAGACTAAAAAGAGGAAATGGACAGCCTCACCATGCAGCTCCAACAACCGATAGAGAGATGGCCAGGCCAATTCCAAGATTAGCCCACATAAATGGAGAAGTCTCTGTTAAAAACCTGCAACACAAAAGGTTAGGTTAGCTAGACTGCATCGGGAGCATTTCATTCATCTCAAGTCTTAAATTAGGTCTTGTGAATATAATAAATGTTACTGTAGGGAACAAGACAAGTTGTAAAAAAAAAAAAAAAAAAAAAAAACTTGAAAAATGGTTTTAGAAAACATACCATGCTACATCAAATCGAAATCCAAGGTCAAAAATAGTATAGCAAATACCTGTGAAGGGGGGGGGGGGAAAGAGAGACTGGATTAGAGTGTTGCGTTAAGGGTAGACAAACCAGAAATTTACGTTTAAAAGTGACAAAATATATACCTAAAAGAAACTCATAGCTTTAAATTGAGAAAATTAACCACAGTGTTATGTCGTGTAAAAGCATAATCTGAATAAATTACTTCAGAGTTATGTGCCCTATAGAAGCTTGCAAGTGAACGGCGTATTATTGTTCCATCTCAAAGAGGCACAAAATCACTGTCACTGACTTTTTCATGACCTGTTCACTCCTGGTGAGAACGACCTGCCAAATCAATTCGGTAGCGGAAAATACTAAAAAAACACATCTGTTCCATTTTTATTTGACCCTCTAACTCTAACACTTTTTATTCTATTACTTATCTTCTTTTTGTATTAAAAAAAACAACAAAAACACAAATAAACACTAGCTTTAATTCTAACGTAATTGTTTTTCTTTGTGTGTGTGCTAGTGTACTGCGTGTATTTGCACTTATATATTGTTGCTCTTTTGTTAGTTTTGACTGCTTTTATTGTCCTCGTTTGTAAGTCGCTTTGGATAAATGCTAAATGACTAAATGTAAATGGCATAATATGAATACACTTTTTTCTGCAGAATCACAGAGGGCATATGTGGAAGCTCACAGTCATGTGAGAGCCATCTTCCTCATTTGGTCATAAAACCCTGCTCAACTACATTATAACTACTATAAAAATACACAGACTTGCTACATATTGAACTAAATTGTCCTGCTCTTCTGTGAGATTACAGCCAATGTGTGGAGAAGAACCGATGAAAATACAGACAGCCTAACTTACCAGACAAACATTTCAACTCCAACTGACATAATAAAGACGTTCTTTGTCAGAGCAGTATGTCTAATTCTCATTGACAGCCTTAAAAATGATTGGTACTTTCTCTGTAACTCCACTTTCAACTGTTTACACGAATATTTTATGACAACAGCCTTTAATACAATTACATTTAAATTCATATTTGACGTAGTCGTGATAGTGTATGACAGCTAACGTCGGTTTAGCCAAGCCAAAAAAAAGGCTATCCGGTTAAAGAGACATGAGAAACAGAAAAGAATTAGAAACCTAACCATGTATGAATCAAGTAAACCCGATTCTATGAAGATGCGTGTGTTATTTATGCGCCTATGTCAGCTGGTCTCATTAGCACTTACCGACGATCAGGATGGTCGCCCAGAAGGCCAAAGTGACCCCGGTGTATAAAATTGCGTGCCCGTTCATCATCCACTCCACCAACAGCGCCAGTTTTGCTATCTAAAGGTTCTAACGCGAATACACCTAAAGCTACTGTGATGTTATTTTCTCTTAGATTGCTGTATTTTGAAGAGAAATGGATTCCTGTGAGCCCTTCGAAGCGGCGAAGGCTGGAAATCCTGCATCTAGCAGAGAGAGAGGAAGGAGCAGTCAGCTGATCATGTGACGAGCTCGAGCTGTGCACGTGACTCAAAACGTCCTCTTTCTTCTTCTTCTTCTTCTGATGTTAGTGGCCCGGTTTGGCAAACAACTAAAGGGGCATTACCGCCACTACTGATAGGAGTGTGAGTGACCGGATTGGTAGAGAGAAGGATATTATTATAAAAAAAAAGAAAAAAAAAAAAATTTTTTTTTTATATATATATAAACCTACACTATTACAATTTATATTCTTTCCATATTTCCTGTCTTTTTTAGATAATTGAACACTTCTTCTTTAATTCTAGATTGCATTCGTCTATTCCCTAGTAATATCTTTAGTGATACTTTATCAAATCCCATCAAACCTAATTTATGATTAAGCTGATTTCTTTCTCTTTCATACGCATCACATTCTAGAAGAATATGCTTTACTGTTTCTGTATTCCCACATTTATCACATCTTCCATTTTCATGCTTCCCTATTTTGTGTAAATTGAAATTTAAAGCTGAATGTCCAGTCCTCATTCTTGTTATAATAACATCTTTCTTCCTACTCCCACATCTTATTCTCTCTTCACCTACGCACCCTTGTATCTGGTAAAGATGCCTTCCTTTTATTCCACTATCCCATATCTTTTGCCATATCTTTCTTACTTCAATTGATATTATTCTCTTGATTTCAGATTTGCTAATTGCTATATTAATTCCACTATGTGAGTGCTTCAGAGCCATCTAAGCCAAGCAGTCTACTTCCTCATTTCCCTCCACCCCAGTATGAGCAGGTACCCATAGGAAGCATACCATTATCCCTAATTGTCTAATTCTAAACAAGTACTGTAATACTTAATATATTAAATCTTGCCGTGCTGCAGATTTACCACTCACTAGACTTGTTAGAACAGACATTGAATCTGTACAAATTACAATATTATTTGGTTGTATTTCTTCAATCCATTGTAGTGCTAATATAAT
>JADLZN010006136.1:18700-43178 GCA_018155175.1 Sinocyclocheilus anophthalmus
ATATATCTGTAACTGTGAATAATATGCTTGATTTATATACTGTTGAACTACTATATTTATAGGAATGATCTTCTCCTTTTCATTTATTTCTTTTTGTATTTGAAAGTCAATCAAAGGCATTGGAAACAACCACGGTAGAACCACTGGAATAGCTACAGGATGATTATTTTCATATTTATTCAACCCTGATCTATCTGCCTCCTCCTTTACTGTCCAACCAAAGCTCTCTAAATCTTTATATTCATATTCCCAACAGTCTTTCAAAAGATTTTTAACTGGATGATATTCTGAGTGACCCTTTACACCAGCCCAATATCTCATCCTCAACTGTAACCTACGGCATTTCTCCCATCTCTACCTGTAAAGCATTCACTGGAGATGTTCTAAAAGCTCCACTACATATACGCAGAGCCTGTGACTGTACTACTCAACTTTTTTAAGCAGAGTTTTGTTCGCAGATCAGTATACTATACTACCATAATCTATACTAGATCTTATTACTGCACTATATATTATTTTTAATGATTGAGAACTAACTTTGAATCCATCCACATACCCAGGAATCTGACGACCTTCACCTGCTCCAACTGATGGCCATACATCTTAATGTTTAATTTCGGATTATTTTTCTTATTTGAAAAACAAATTACTTGAGTTTTCGCCACAGAAAAAAGAAATCCTCATATCTTAGCCTATCTCTCTACCTCATTCACCGCATTTTGCTTTCCACAAATGAAATATTCCGTCCCCTTTTCCATAGTGCTCCGTCGTCTGCATATAGTGATCTACCTACTCCACTCTCTATACTGTAAAAGATATAATTTATCATCAAGTTAAACAGAATAGGGCTACTTACACTTCCTTGCGGAGTTCCATTCTCTATCGAATATATTCTAGAATACTTTGTTCCCACTCTAACTTGAATTGTTCTTCCAAACAAGAAATTTAAAATCCAATTGTACATTCTTCCATTGATTCCCAGACTTTCTAATTTCATTAATAACCCCTCTTTCCACAGCATATCATATGCCTTCTCTACGTCAAAAAAGACTCCCACTAATACCTCCTTCTTAATTTGCGCCTTTCTTATTTCATTTTCCAGATAAACTATAGAGTCCATAGTACTACGTCCCTTTCGAAACCCACTTTGATATGCTGAAAAAATATTTCTACTCTCAATTACAAATATCAATCTATTCATGACCATCCGTTCCATGTGCTTGCATAGGTTGGATGTCAAAGCTATAGGTCTATAATTACTAGCTTTTGAATGATCTTTTCCTGGTTTTGCAATCGGCACAATTACTCCGTGCTTCCAATCCACTGGCATGATCCCTGTTTTCCAAATCTTATTAAAAAACTTAAAACCACACCTAAAGATTTGTCTGATAAATGTTTAATCATCTCATAACATATTTCATCTTTACCTGGGGATGTCTGCTTTACCCCTGCAATAGCTCTCTTCAATTCGTACATTGTGAAGTCTAATTCTAATGTACTACCAGTCTCAATCTTTTTTTCAAATATGTGAATATTTTCTCTCACCTTCTCTTCCCTATACTTCCTCATACTATCCGTAATATTCGTATTACTGTGTACCATTACAAATGCTTCTGCAAGCATCTCGGCTTTATCATTATCAGAAACTGCAATTTTATCATTATTTTCTAAAACCGGAATATTATAGTTTCTCTGTATGCCTCTCATCTTCCTGATCATAGCCCATAAATCATTAATATCAATTTCTTCCCCTATTCTATTACATAATTCTCTCCAGTACGTTCTTTTAGATGTCCTTATTACCCTCCTCACCATTGTTTGAGCTCTCTTATAGTTAATATAATCCTTAAATTGTAACGTTTTCCTTGCTTTCTTAATTTCTCTGTTTCTATGTGCAACTGCTTTTCTACATTCTTCATTCCACCATGGTACTGATTTTCTACTACTTGTGCTTTCCTTTTTACCTATTACTTCCTCTGCTGTACTTCTTATACTTCCACTAACTTTCTTACTTATTTCTTCAATATCTTCGTTAATTCCATTATATTCTACCATTTTATTATGACACAATTTTGTAAAAAGTTCCCAATTTGCAGTCTTGAATTTCCACCTTGGTTTTCTCTCTACCTTTGTTTGATTTATTTCCACACCTAATTGACACCATATAGGATAATGATCACTTCCGATTGTACTTTGCTTTATAACCCTCCATACACTTTTACCAGCTAAGCTATTAGATACTAACGTAATATCTAAAGCTGAGTGCCGTCCATTGGAAACATCTAATCGAGTAATGCTTCCATCATTAATACATACCAACATTCTTCCACTATTAACCCATTATAATCATTTTTGTTACTACTCCATAAAGTGTTATGTGCATTGAAATCCCCACACCAAACCACTTTATTATTGTTATTTCCTCTTATATTCTCCAATACCTTCTTACTTAATTTTCCACAAGGATTATAAGAATTAATTATTTTAATACTATACCTCCCTTCCCAGATTTCAATCACCACCACCTCGTGATCTGCAAGCTCCTCAACATTTCTGTATCCAATTCCTTGTTTTATAAATGTTGCTACCCCTCCACCATTCCCTTGTTTCCTATCTCTTCTAATCGCCACATATCCTTGTAAACTAAAATTAAGCTGAGGTTTTAACCATGTTTCTTGAGCACAAATTATATCCGGTTTGTTTTCATGATTAGATATGTGCTTTTTAAATTCTTGCCCATTTGCAATTAAGCTTTTTGCATTCCATTGAAATATTGTTAACGCCATTATGAACCACCACATACTATTTGAGTATTTGATGCTTGCATCTTTAGTTTGTCATTAATAATTTCCACTGAAATGCCCTCTATCTCTAGGTATTTTTCAGCAGCTTTGATTATAATTTTGATTCTCTCTGTCCGGCTTTCCGTTTGTGCAGAACAATTCACCACTTCCGCCATAAACGTGACAAATGCCACTTTATCATTAACCCTTATACTCTCTTTTGTTGTTTCTTGCACTTTATCCATCTTTTGAGTAGGAACTATCTTTTGGTTCTCTTCTAGCTCTGGAGTCTTTCCCACTTTTTTTAGTGCCTCAGAATATGACAATCCCTCCTCTGTTCTTACAGTCTGCACTTGTGTTGCATGATTCCTCACTTTACATCCTCCATAACCCGCACTATGTTCTTCTCCACAATTACAACACTTTGAGTTAACTCCTTGTCGGCATTTGCCATATTCGTGCTCACCGCCACACCTTGCACATCGTTGTTTACCTCTGCAAACAGCTGCCACATGACCACATTTTTGGCATTTAAAACATCTTAACGGAGGAGGAACAAAGTCTGACCGGGAAGCTAAAGAATCCTAAGAATACTTTGTCCGGTAATTTATCCTCATCGAAGTGAATCATTACTGAAAGGCTATCAACATTTTCATTATTTCTGCTGTATTTCAGTCTTTTAACCTCAATCACTGTTTAGACTTTTAGACCCAGTTAGACTTTTCTTGATTTTCTCTACTGTCACTTCAGTTGGGATACCAGTTATTACTCCTTTGACCAATTTCTTTTCTTCCGGTATCGAGCAGTTCACTTTTTGTGCACAAATCGACTAATATAGGATTAGTCTTCAATCTCTCAACTTCTTGACACTTTCTTTCGATCCTATCGTTTCCTTAATTACTTTAGACAGCTTCAGCGGATTTATTATCTTAAAAGACTCATCCATAAACTTCATCATTACCTTGAACTCCTCTTTCTTTCCTCTTATTGGATGATTTCCATTTTCACTGTCAGTTTCAGATGTATTACTCCAGATTTTCTTTCTTTTCAGATTTTCTACTAAACTCCACTCATTATTCCCGTTCCCTCCTTCTTCATCCACGCCAAACATTTCATCCTCCATTTCCGGATCCCTTCCGGACTCTACATCACTACCTGCATGCACACTCCAGTCACAGATCAGCTGTTGAGTGTAAATTTTCTAACAAAAAACCCTGTTTTACAGTGTTTTTGAAAGAGTTGGAAAATTATTTGTGTACTATTCAACATAGTACTAACAGAAAGGCAATTAAAACTGTCAGTTTGTGTTCTGTCTTCAAAATCTTTGAGTAATGTAAAGGTCATGCATGTCTCTGAATATGTGTGTATATGTTTTTTATGTTTTTATTTTTGTTTATCTTTTCTTTTATCCTTTGTTACCATGGCTTTGTATTGTTTTGTATGTCGTTTAAAGCATAATAAAAAAAAAAAAAACAGATCAGCTGTTGCCAAAACCAACCACCCCCTAAATTGGGCAATGCACGCCCTCGCATGATAATTGTACAGTTCCTCTCGCGGTCTCACCGTGATCGTGTTTGGGCTGACGCAAAAAAAATCTGAAGTGCTCAAACAGAAAAAAATTTGGATAACAGAGGACCTGACCCAGAGAACGAAGGAAGCCCGGAACAAACTGTGGCCGTTGGTGGAGAAAGCCCGAAAAGAGGGTCGTCGAGCTGGTTTCAAGGGTCCATTTGCCATCGTTGATGGAAAGAAGATTTGTGCGCATGATAACTGACTTCTAATGGACATTAGAGGTTAAGTGCCCTTATGCCAGTCATTGCCATCTTCACTGCAAAAAATAAATAAAATTCTTTACCTGGCAAAATATTTGTACGGAAACTGACAAGAAGTTGATAAAAACGCAGTACTGCTATTGTTAAGGTAAGCAGAAGGCAGATTAAAATAATAGTTTACGCTGTTAAAGAGGGGTTTGAATAAGTTTCAAGTTTTGCACTTTATTGTACCTACCTTGTATTACATTTCATATTCTTTGTTATTAGTGTAGCAGTTAAAAGTTTTTCTCTTGTGTTCTTATGTCAGTTAAACTCACTTGTTTTTCTCTTAATGTACGGAGGATTCGTGACTTATCTAAACACAAAGCTTTATTTTTATATTGTATGTCACAGAAAAGAGATTTTTATTTTCTTCAAGAAACACATTCTTCTTTCAAAGACTAACCGATCCACTGGAGTTCTGATTTTGTTTGATCGTAATTTTTGCGGCTCTATTCTTCAGTCCTTTTCTTCTTCTGAGGGCAGATGGATTATTGTTGTTATTCTTTTGGGAGATTTCTTGTTTATCTTGGCCAATGTTTATGGTTTTAACAGCCATACGCAAAACAGTAGTTTTTTTCAGGATCTTTCTTCTAAAATTTTTGCTTTAAAAAGTAAATATACTTCTGCCGCCGTAATAGTCAGAGGAGATTTTAACAAAGCTCCCGACTTGTGTATGGATAGATTTCCTTCAAAACAAGAATCACGCAGATGTAATACCATTGTTAATGATTTTTGTAATGTCCTTTCTCTATTGGATGCTTACAGGTTTATGCATGCTGATGCTTGTTCATTTTCTTGGTTTAGTGCAGATCTCTTAAGAAAATCGCGTATAGATTATTGGCTTATATCTGATTTCATTTCTCATTTTATTAAATCCAGTGATATCTATCCTGCTCCTCTCACAGATCATGCTTTTATCGATCTTATTTTATCTGATTCTGGTGCTGGTTGTCATAGAAACTCTGGATACTGGAAACTAAATTGTTCCTTATTAGGACTTTGCTCTTATTGTTCAGGTATTAGGAATATTATTGAAAAATTTAAAACAAAACCAACTATTTCAATATCCTCTATCTGGGAGTTGTTCAAATATGAGTGTAGAAAATTCTATTCAATTCAGTAAACATTTGGCAAAGGCAAAATCTTTAAGGTATACCTCTATTTTAAACGAAATGAATCAAATTCTAATCTAGGAAACAACAAACAGAAGAAGACGAAAAAATAAAACTACACAACCTAAAAGAAGAATTAGATAACATCTATACAGAAAAGGCTAAGTGTAACGAATCCAGTCCATGAACTTCCGTCGGCTAACCATCAGAGGTCACCCTTCCCATTTTCATTGACTCTCGCACTCACACTGTTGCATATCATCCCGGACTACATATCCCATCATTCACAACACTGATTGCACCCAGCTGTTTCATATCACTCCCTCACTATTTAACACTCACTCAGATCCCTTCCCTCGGCCGAGTATTGTTTAGCGCATATCTCTAGATAGCTACACTACAGAGCCCTCGTTACTTTCCCTGCCTTAGCCTAGTTTTGCCTTGCCTTGTCTGTTTTCTCGGTTTCTGATCCTTGCCTGGTTTCCTGGATTTATCCCTCTAGTTTCGCCCTGTTGATTCTGTTCGCCGATTGTTGATCCACGCTAGCCCTAGGATTATTCTTGTGTCTTGCCCGCCATATACCTGTTTGCCACTGTTTGACCCTGCCTGTGTTTCTGACCTCTCTGCTCAATAAAGCTTTGCACATGGATCCGCACGTCTCACGTCTCGTCAGCCCCGTAACACTAAGGGTGCATTTATTAGATTGAGGGTGAAATGGCTAGAATTCGGGGAGAAAAATTCAGCATATTTTTTTAATTTAGAAAAGAGAAGAGGAAAAGTTAAAAAATGTCTTCTCTATATATTGAGGGTAGTTTAGACACAGATGAGGCCAGAGTTTCTAATTTTGTTTCCAGTTTTTATTCACAACTCTATACTTCCACATTTAAGCCACACGTTTCTGATAGCTTTTTTCAGGCATTCACACCCATTATAAGTGATGATAATATGTCGTCTTGTGAGATGGATTTGTCGTTGGAAGAGTTGGATGTTATCATTCATAAATCTCTCCTTAATAAAATTCCAGGTCCAGATGGACTGCCTTTTGAATTCTACAGGACCTTTTGGCAAGACATAAAAGAGTTTCTTTTAGAAATGTTCAGAGACTGTGTACGGAAAGGTGAATTGCCTGAGTCCATGAAGCAGGGGCTAATTACTTTAATTCTAAAACCTAACAAAGATTCCCTGTATTTAGATAATTGGCGCTCGATTACTTTACTTAATTCAGATTATAAATTGTTAGCTTCCCTTTATGCAAACAGACTGAAGCCATGCTTAGAAGAAATTGTTTCTGTTTCCCAGTCTGGCTTCATGAAAGGCATAGCAAATAATATACGGTTAGTGTTAGATATTCTAGACTATAAGGAATTAATAAACGATAAAGCAATTATTTTATTTTTAGACCTTTATAAGGCCTTTGATACGGTCGAACACGAGTTTATGTTTGAATCTCTGCGTAGGTTTGGTTTTGGTCACTTTTGTTAAAATAGTACAGATTCTTTACAAAAATATGAATAGCAATGTCTCTTTGGTAAATGGTGTTTCTCCTCGGTTTGTGATCAGTAGGGGTATCAGACCTTTTTTATTTTTATTGGTAGCTGAATTTCTTAATATTTTTATTACTCATTGCTTAGATGTTCAGGGTATTCTAGTAGCGGAACACACTTTTCTAATTAGTCAACTGGCGGATGACACCTGTCTGTTTTTAAGAGATGAGAAGCAGGTTCCTGTTATTTTGGATGCTTTGAATTTATTTTCTAATGCTTCTGGTCTCTCAGTCAATCGAAATAAAAGTGAAATTATGCCCGTACACAGTCTGGGCAAAGATCAAATACTCTGTAAGATATTTGGGTATTTTAATTTGTAAATCTCCGACTGATAGAATTGTAGATAATTTTTCGCAACGGATACAAAAATCAAAGAATATTTTCAACTGTTGGTTACAAAGAAATGTAACCATTTATGGTTGTGTTTTGATATCTAAAGTGGAAGGTATTTCTAGGATTGTTTACCCAGCTTTGTCTTTATATGTTTTATATGCTCATCTATCGACTCCATGTTATTTAAATTTTTGTGGAAAAATAAAACTGAATATGTTAAAAGGAAGACGCTGATTAGAAATACTTTGGAGGGAGGTGTGAATGCTTTGGACTTTAGTACTCTCAATCAAATTTTTAAAGTTGGTTGGATTAAACGTTGCCTGAATGCTGACCCTAATTTGTTATGGTTTTATATTCCTAAACTGATCTTTGATAAATGCGGAGGTTTCAATTTTTTGATAGCTTGTGATTTTAGTTGCAATAAACTCCCAGTTAAGCTAGCTAATTTTCATAAGCAAGCTCTGGACGCTTGTAAGCTTGCCTTCTGTAACAATTTTTCCCCTCATAGATGTATTCTATGGAATAATCAGAATGTGCTGCGTGGAAAAAAATCTGTCTTTATTAAAAACTGGTTTGACAAAGGTGTAATTTTTGTTTTAGATTTGTTAAAAAAGGATGGTAACTTCTATTCCTATTCCGAATTTTCAGAAATCTTTGAAGTGGATACCTCACCTAGAGTGTAATGGGTTATTAATTCTATTTCACCTAAACTGTTACATCTGGTTAGGGCAAGTTGTTACAGATCTTCAAAATGTGAAATGCCAAAAATTTGTATTGGAGGTCTGGAGCTTTCTAATGTTAAATGTAACAATTTCTGGATTAGAAAAATCCTTATTAAGAAGTTTAGTTGTCATCCTAAAGCATTTTATAAGTGGAAAATAAATGACCCTTTTCTTTCTACTATTAAAATATGGGCCGGTATTAACAAGTTTCTGTTACCTAACAAGATGAAAGAACTTTACTATAAGATTCTTCATATGTACTATCCCTGTAATTCTTTACTCTCAAAATTTAAGTTGGACATCTCTTCACAATGCACATTCTGTCATTCTAATTTGGAAACAATATCACACTTATTTTTTGAATGCGAGTATGCAAAGGATTTTTGGAAAGAAATATCTTGGCTTGTTTTTTCTCAGCTTAAAAAGTTTTTTTTTTTTTTTACTTTTTAGTTTTGAGGGTAAGTAATGACTATTTTTAATTGTGATTCAGGATCAAAGGAGCTGGATGATATCTTAAAACTGTTAACTCTTTGTGGCCTATTTCATCTTCACAAATGTAAAGTTACTGATTGTATGCCCAATTTTAGGATTTTTTGTATTGATTTGAAATTTTATGAATCTCTCTGCACTTCACTTAACAAGAAAGCTGTTAAAACTACTGTACTGATGGAAAAAATATTGACTTTGATGTAAGTGTTACCTCCTGTGTATTCTTTGAAGTTGAGATTTTATGTGTAATTTTCCATTTACGTTATTTTTTATTTTAATTTACTTATGATTTATTTATAAAAAGGAAAGAAAAGATGTTTAATTTTTTATTTTGTTCTTTATTTCATTTTTATTATTCTTTATATATTTGTTCTGTATTCTGGTTGTGTATGTAATTTATTGCTCTGACTGTAACCCCTGTGAATGTTATATCTTCAATAAAAAAAAAAAATAAAAAAAAACCACCAGAGCCACCCATCAGAAGACTCTGCTCAGCTGAAACTAATCTTCTTCCTCTGAGGTTTAATGGTGTTTGGCAAACAAACGAATGTGTTTAGCGCCCCCGCTGGACTGGAGTTGAAGCGTCGAGAGGAGGAAAATGACACGGGGAAATTACATGCGTCTATAAGGTGTGCTGCTTTGTTTTCCTTTGAAAAAGCTGATCTGCGCAAATAAAGTGTATCTTGCCTTCGATTTGACGTGCCCTATGGAACTGATTTTCACTGAAATATTTGACTTCTCTCATTTTTCTCTACCAATCCCAAATCATTAAAACTGTTGGTGTTGATGCCAGTCCATAATTTATTTAAAATCTCACAGGAACCTCAATTTTTTCATATCAACTTCAAATTTGGAACATAACTTATTTAGACATACGGATAAAATTTTATACTAATTTTAGGTATATTGAATCAAACTCCATTGAATTTTTTTAATGTATTCTTCTGTAACATATGTTGAAATTTCTCTGCCGATATTGCTTCTATCACAAAATAACCAGCAAATATGAAATCCTGAGACTCAGACCTTTCCAATTATGTTTTTTTGTCAAGATTATAAAAAGTTTTGATTACAAAATACATTATGTAATATGACACTTGACACTGCCCATTAAGAGGGAGAAGACTGCCAAAACATTTTAAAGTACCATTTACATTGTAAAGCAATGTTCGATTTCAAAATGGTTTGCACAGAATGAATCTTGGGCTTCTTAGCTTTCAGACGATATATAATTAATAATGATTACGAAAACATTTGATAGAGAAAAAGGACAACAAAAAAAGAGTGCTAAGCGTCCCACAGGTGGGATGGTGACAGTTAGTGGAAATCAGTTTACTAAATAATGTAAACTTGACTGACTGCTTCACTTCCACTTTTAACTATGAAACAGAGGTTTATAAACTTCAAACCCATTTGTTAAAAATGTGCTGATGGTTCCTGGTCAGGTGGTGAACTGATTCCTTTTCCATAGCTTCATCCCCCTGGTTTCTATAACCGTTTAATTTATTCAACTTTCAATTTAATTTATTCAATCTTCTACTTTCTATTCTCTCCATGTATGTATGCATGATGCATGATTGACAGATTAGTTGATTGTAATATAAATTCTGATACAGTTACTTCAGGCAGCTGACATTAATAATTATAATTAATTAAAATTAATTGTAATTATTTATATACATTTAGCTTTGAGCTAATTTGCTACATTTTGATGATGATGGAGAATGTGGGCATCGTTTTAAACATTGTTTGTAACCAGACTCAGTATCAAACTTCTCATAAGTTTTTCAACATCTTATGCATACCAACTTCTGATAAAATCGGAATGCGCCTTCCTACAAACAGCAGCAAGTTTTTCAATGCAATAATGATTTTTTTTCTAGTTTCTTGAGTATAATTAAATTGTGGTACTTTTACTTGAGTAGAATAAAAATAAAAGTATTCAACTTCGCTACATTTATTTTTCACCAAAAGTACAAAGTAAAAAATAGACAGGTGCCGATGGAAAAACAGGGCCAGCTGGTGTATGACGTGCACTTTTCAAACTACTGGGGTGGAGATCTGCGCTTCAGGCAATTACAGACAGGTCTGCCTAGGTTGCACAATCAATCAAAACTTTCAGTTCAGCTGGGGGCTGGGGCATCTAAACAGCGCTTTGCTTTGACAGTCAATCACTGGCATTGGCATTTTGAATCAGTATCATTAATGTTTCTATATTTTGGTGAATGTAAGGGAGTTATGCTCTGATTTTAAGTTGTAATTTTGACATCGTAAATTGGGTCATACCATTGATATTATGTAAATAGAAAACTCGGTTGATAGAAGGACACATGTATTGCATGGACGGAGCAAGAACAATGTACTTGTCTAAAAAATGCATGCACAGTTCAGCTGAATGGTAAAACTTGCCCCCTTTAAGAGTGCAGTTAAACTACGAAGCGCATGCTGAAATAACCTCTAAATTAACCTCTTAAATGTATCAGTCAGATGCATGTAAAAGTGTTTGTTACTACCTAGCAACAGTGGAATCCAGACACATTTTCGGTATATAGAAAACAAGAGCATTTCATTTTTAACATGTTAACCTATAACAAGGCTTGGAAATCAAAAATCGATTCAAATTCTGGAATCGGATACTTGTTATAAAATCAACATTTCGATTACTTTGTGCACATTTTAATATGACTTTTAAACATTCAAGCACAAGAAGACTCGCATGCTGTTTTCTGTACTGCAGTGCACACACTCAAAGCGCATGCATAGAAAAGGTGATTTTAATGTGTTTTTAAAACATTCAAGTCAAGAAGACTGGTGTGCTGTTTTCTCTACTGCACACACATCCAAGATGTGCACACAGAAGGCACCTCTCATACTGCACGTGATGCTGAACTGATTCCTCTTCCATGTCTTTTTGCATGTGAAAGGACAAATACACACAAAAATGTCAAAATATCCTCGTACTCACAGTCGGTTATGTCTTAAGTCAGCGGTTCCCAGTCGCTTCCCAATTATTACCAATTATTCTGTAGCTAAATACCTGAAAATCTTAAATCACTGTTTATTGTCTTCATGCATGCTTCATTAGTCAAAACGTCTCTATCTGCATGTTATTCAGTTGTGTTGATATCTGATGCATTTTCCTATATAAGGAATTTCCTGGAACATCATACGTTTAATACTTCTATGAATCTCCCTGTCACAGATCGGCCAGGCTCAGCCACCTCCCAATCACAGCGAACACCATCACCTGAGTACTGATCACACGCACCTGTCACAAATCTGCAATCATCATCAGCTCCCCTTCAAAAGCACACACCTCACTTCACTCCAGTGTCCAATCTCGTTTCAACGAAGTGGACTCTCTCTCGATGCTATCCGTGAGATACATTGAAAGACTTACCTTCCTGTTATACTTGCCTCCTGTGTTTCCTCCAGTGTCCCATTCCCTAGTCTGTTCCAGTCATCAGCTCCGTGGAAACTGTGTACTCTTCAACTGAGGTGTGTGCAATCCTCTGTCTCCCTTCCACGATCTCCTGTGAGGACCAAATACGGTTTTACTCTCCTCATCTTCCTTAAAGACTGATATTCAGCTCAATTACTCACCTACTCTTGCTGAAAATAAACATTATTGTATTTTTCTAATCCTCTGTGTGAGTCTCCTTCCGTAACACTCACTTGTGAAACCGATATTACATGAGTGTATGAGTGTTTAATACTCCATAATGCTCGCATCGCCTCATTTTGGGTAAAAATAGAAAAATTATTTTGTAACTTTGTCATGTGACACACAGCAGCCACAATAGTGCTGTATAACTGATATTGACTTTTTTTTTTTTCCAAAATATTCCCAAATGTGTTAACTATATCACGAAATATCTCAATTCTCAAATATGTGTAATTAAATGCGTTTTGCACCTTTATAGATTGTTATTTGATCAATAAATGGCGATGGGCACATATACGATTTGTGACAACACAAACATTATGCTATGAACTTCCGTTTGTTCACCACAAGAGGTCATTATCCCCCACATGGACTCTTACACTACACAGACTGTCACACTTACCCTGGACGTCAGTTCCCACAACCCATTTCACTCTGATTACGCACACGGCTGTGGCCAATCACACACCCTACATAAGCCATGGACTTCCTCCCTCTCACTGCCGAGTATTGTTCTGAGTTTAGCACTCCCCAAGTGTTAGCTGCATTACCGAGCCTAGTTTCTGCCCTAGTTTCTAGCCCTTGTCCTATCACTAGTCTTGTCTTGCCTCCTTTCCCCGTGTTACTGATTCTTTACGGTTATTTGATTAACCCTTGCCTCCTTTTCGTATCCCTGTTCTCCCACCTCGCCTTGCTCGTGTTCTTGGATTTCCCCTCTTGTCAACCATCTGGATAACTTCGCTGTCGACTGCTCATGCCCGTCTTTGCGATACCTCTTTTGCTCTTTCCCCTCAATATCAGCTGTTTTGCCATTGTCAGAAACCTTGCGTGTTTATGATCACGCATTTATATAAAGCTTTGCAGGATTGATCTGCATGTTTTTACGTCTCTTTCGCACCCTTAACAGTGTAACTATTATTATGGCATAAACCCCCCCTCTTTTTACTTAAGTACCACATATGAATGTCATGCCATAAAATATTTTAAAATGATTGACTTTGTATTTAAAGTGAATTTAATAAAAAAAATAAAAAAACATTTAATTTGCAATTAATAACATTTCATTGTACAGGAACCCGCACAAGAAAAGGTACATTATCAAGAACTTTTCCCATGACTTCATTCCTGATTGCAGTCTTGAGTTCCGCTGCCAAGTGTTGTCGGAAAGGAGGAGTCGAAGCTTAATTTGCAGGATGAATGGGCTTTTTCTTATATTAAAATAAAACAAAAACTACCTCGAGGGGGAAAACAGGCAGGCATGCCAGGGCAGAGCACAGCAACTTTCCTAAAATCAGATATGAATTCAGACAGAGATTAACAGAGCATGACACCAACAATGCCTTGATTCTTGAGATAAAATGCCTTGAATCCAATGTTGCTTTGGATAAAAATATTTGCCAAATGCATAAAAACCAACACATTCCAAAAATTCTGATTTTAACTGGATTTCAAACAACATACAGGGTTTAGATAAGGAACTGTAAACATACAAAGGCATTTTTTTTTTCTCTCCAGGTACAACAAACACCAAAGTTTTTGAATTCCAAAAGGTTTTTTGCTGCCTTATGCTTCCTTTCGCTGCCTCGAAATGTAGCTAGATATGGTTCAGTGTAAAAGACTTGTGACAAACTGATCGTACTTGAGCAGTCAGTACATATCCAGCAGGTTGTTCTGAATGGGGGTTTCAGTAACAGCCAAGTGGCATCGGGCCCACAGCTTACACACCGCCATAAATGTCTGGAGTTTAGGATTTATTATAAAACATTATTATTATAGTACTTTTACTGTACCAAAGTATGAAGTATAGCAGTGCAGGAAGTCACAAAGTCTGTAATGTATTAAATAAATAAATAAATGTATAATAATAATATATACATACAACCTTTTGAAATATTTTATATTTATTTAAAAACTAATTTTTTTTAACATTGCCTTTAAAAGGACACATCAAAAAGATTGCTTTAAGTTTTATATTTAACTTAGAAGCTGCTAAATATATTCAGCCAACACGGACTTGTTGCTGCTGTAGTTTCGTTACTCTGAATTTACTCTGCATCACTCAATGCACAGGTCTAATTTGTCAGACGTTTTGTTCCGTCCAATGCTACAGTTATCACTGTCAATGACTCGCGGAACAATTTATTGGATTCACTCGTGGACGTGTGGTCCTTTTATAGTGCAACTGACCAAGCTTACTCGTGTGAAAACTCCTAATATAAGCTTGAGTAACCTACACAATAAAATCTCTTATGTGTTTTACCCTCTCTCGTTATAATGGGAAGATCTGCAAGTGTGTAGAATTCCGTCAAATTGCGAAAGCAAAAATTAGTTTAGAGCGGATTCTGACTAACCTACAGTAAACACCTCTGAAACACCTCTTTATACCCAGATAGCAAGGAACCATTGAAAAAATTTTAAAGGTGCCATAGAATGCATTGATAAAATATTTTAAATTGTTCTCTGATATATAAGGTATGTGGCTTAGGTAAGGGCACAACATCTCCTGAAACGGTTTTACATGTCCATTTACAACCCTAAGATTTGTCCCTAGAATGAAATGGCCTGTTTTTACCTTATTTGGAAAGGTCATGAATAATAATGTTAAGCTCTGCTCTGATTGGCTGTTTCACAGTGTGGCTCATTTCAGTAGCTCACACAGCAGGACGGAAACACCGGGAAAATATCTATTTCAATACTTTCTCATCAGTTATTCGTTTGGGTAATTATACTGTATATAAATTGCGGGCATCAGGGAGCCGCTATTAATATGCGAGGCATTGAAACTGCTTTCGAATGCACGATTGCTTTTTACTTTCACTTTCGAGATTTGCAATCGCACGTGACTGTGTAAACTACAGCGGCAGTACTTACCACACATTTTACAAGATCAGATGCTTGTCAGTGGTGCTCAGGATCTGTAAATCATTCGCCATCATCCTCAGTCATCTCTCCTTACTCTGTTTATGTGGTAAGTGAAATGTTATGTACTGTAATGTAACAGGCTACCACTAGCAAGCAGCTAACATGTCCCGGTTAACTGGCTTTATTAGAACACGCGTTATTTGTTTTCCGTGCCTTTCTGAATACAGACATCAACCCATCCCTGCACATCTCATCCCCTGCACAGCCTGGAGCATAACATTTATTTCCATGATCTGCCATTTTCGCTATTACCCTCACTTGTTTCTTCACAATACCTGAGGAACTTCTGATGATTTGGCTCTGCAGGTCCGGCTGGCCTAGAACATGGGCGGGTATATGCAAATGTTGGGGGCGTAACTATTAGTGATCCCGACTGTAACGTCACAGTCAGTGTTATGTTCTGATTCGCCTATTTTTCAGTGGTCTTTTGCATGCACAAGATTTACACAAGAAGGAAGAAACAATGGTGTTTGAGGCTCACGGTATGTAATTTCCATGTACACAACTGTTATTATTCAACTACACTCTTAAAAATAACCACTCCTGCTCCTTCAAAGGTTCCTTCACAGCAATGCCATAGAAGAACCATTTTTGGTTCCACAAAGAACCATTCAGTCAAAGGTTCTTTAAAGAACCATCTCTTTCTTACCTTTTTATAATCTGAAGAACTTTTTTTCACCACAAAGAACCTTTTGTGAAACAGAAAGGTTCTTCAGATGTTAAAGGTTCTTTATGGAACCATTTAGACAAAATGTTCTTCTATGGCACCGTGAAGCACCTTTATTTTTAGAGTGTATGCCACGTACATACATTTTCCATCTATGGCACATTTAAATAATATTAATAATTTGTTACATTGTTATGCTTTTCTCATCACTAAAAGCACTTTACATATTTTTGGAGGGGGAAATCTCCTCAACCACCACCAGTACACATTTTTTACATGAAACCACATTGCATTGAAGTGAGAAGTGTTCCCAGCTTACTTTAAAGAATGCCAGAGTTTAGGTATTTTCAATGACAATTACTTTAACCCTTAAATGCATACCTCGGGTCTTTAGCGACCCGGGACATCATTCTCTACCCTCTCCCTCCTTCATTTTTTTAAGTTAGACATCAACTTTCTTAGTATTCCTCAATGTATTAATTATAAACAATATAACAAGGAAAAAATAGTAAAATGTAAAAGAATGCCAGTTTTCTGATTAATTTTTTGTAAAAAGTGTATAGGGTCGCTAGAGACCCGAGGTATGTAAATGTGTAAGTTTTTTTTCCTGAGCAACTATATTTACATATCTGATGACTCAATTTGTGCAATGCATACTTTTTTCCTCGAGGTGGCACTGTTTGACACACAATGATGACATGACGTTTCACTCATAATTACAGCAGGCATAAAACAAACGAATATCATCAGCAAAAATTGAAGTGGTTTGAATGGCTTTACTGCAGAGCAATTACTATACGCAATTAAATATAAATGTCACTGTCATTTGATGCTGGATGTGGTGAATAAGCTGCCAGTGATCAAAATATTGAATATGAAGTCATTGAAAACGATAGTTTTGAGAATATGGTTGAGATCGCGAATATGAGGCAGATGCTGAATGTACTGTGGAAGTGCGCTCTGACGATGACAGCGATGGTAAAATCATCTGCTCAAATTGAACCCTTTTAAGTTTCAAAAGGTAACGAAATATGCTTTATTCTTCTGTAATTGTTTTTTTCCTTACATACAACTAGAGTTTTTTTTTTTTTTTTTGCTTTGCAGCAGCTAGAGATCCATCCGTGCTGTATATATATAGGTCCGAGTCGCTAAAGACCTGAATAAGAAATAATGATTGGGGAAATATTCATGCATTTAAGGGTTAAAGCAGTTTCAACTTGCAGTATGTAGACCTGTCTCACAAACAAGTCTGACCTGCTGACATGTCTCCCTTTTTTTTCTTCTTCTTTGGATTCTGTTTCAGCATGAAGAGGCTAAACTGAAGATCAGTTACATAACATTTAACCCTTGTGTTGTGTTCAGAACCCTATCACACTTACGATGTTACAGAGCAAAAAAATACCCGAACACCACATGAGGGTTAATACTGATTTAGGAAAACAAATAAAATAATAAAGCAATAATCAGGGAACAATAGATAATGTACAGAATGTAACTCATTGGCAATGAGAGCGAATTAAACTGACTGGATTAGAAGCCATTTGTGTATTGTCTGTCCTACCTGCTCCAGCACTCCTCCCACCACAGGTTAGCACACCCACTTTTTCGCATTTTTTCAACTCTGGTGAAGACTTATAATATGTAGGCACGTACAGTACTTCAAAAGAGTCTAACCAAGGAGCTGTCGTCATGGATCATCATCCAACAATTGAATCCACTTTGGTGAATCAGTTGATCGCTCACGGCAGCACATTTGCAATTGCTTTTCTATTTCTTATTTTTCAGTACACGTTCAAACTGGACTTTAAATGCCCATGTAATGCTTATGACAACCATGTGTTCTGTGGATTGTATGTTCTTCTTCCATTTTCTGGACTTTTTTTAATAATGACCTTAGCTGCTAAAACATGTACATTATTGTGTTCACGGTGTTGTTTAAACACACATGCGTTCTTCTGCTATTTATGCTGCTCCTGTGCATGCTGCCCAGATGCTTCCAGACATAGTCAATTCAACTGCGCTGAATCTTGCTCTTGTCCATCCTGCTCCTGTGCATGTTTCTGTCGGATGTGGAGATGGTTTTACTGGAAAAATATTATGAGAAATCTGCTTCTTTCTCTGTTATGGATCATAACAGTTTTGATTGATGGTGACGTTTTGGTGTGCTGGGAGCTAACAAATGATAACATCACGCATTGGTACGATCAAATTCCTTGTAAAGAACATGACAAACTTACTGCTGAGGAGTCTACGAGTAAGAAACATTATCACGCTCTATCACAGGTGAGTTATTTCAAAATGTATTCACTGAATAATGAAAATAACTTAAAATACTTTGTATATAGAAAACGGCCATTACATTACCTAACAAAATGCAAATGTTTCAGTATTTAAAAGGATTACCATTCTCTCCACACTAACATAAATTTCTTATATTAAAAACGAGCACTAAGTAATGACTGTCATTGCACATTAAATCAGCAACTCAACTGCATCTGCAATTATATTGTGTTGTAGTGCACACACAAGTGAAAAAGTTACAGTACAATTAAGCAAACAATAGATGGTAGGAGGGTGTATAATGAAAGGTAAATGTATTTTGTTTGCTGTGCTTAAAGGAGGGGCTTGAGGATGAGGCTCAACTCAAATTATAATTTATGCCAGCTTGCAGTTAAAATGGGACATTTCTTGTGAACGGTCGTTTATGTTGCCCACTAGACGTGTTGGTGTTCGGTAGGCCTAATACAGTATATCACATCCATGGTATTGTTATCATGGGCACTTCAACACTGTGAATAGTTATTATTGTAACTTATTACAAGTTGTTCAGAATGCACATGATCTTTTTTTATTATTGTACATGTTTTTTTTAATGTAACATTGTTACATTTTACAACACTGGCTGTATGCTGTGTAAATGAGGCATCTGATGTAAACAAACGCATGGACAAGAAGCATGGCAGAAAAAAACATATATATGTATCATCAGGGCCTAATCACACCCTTGACACATACAAAAATAATCAGATATGCTGTCACACAATATCAGTGTCCAGATTTGACCGTTTTTTGCCCCTGTTTCTGTTCCTGTGTTGCATTTTTTGGTCATGTTCCTGTCCTCGTTTAGTTTGATTATGTTCCATTGATGTCACCTGTGTGTCCCCTTTATCATTTGTATTTAAGTCTCTGCCTTTGCTTTTAGTGTTTGTCTGGTCTATGCGTTATGTTTGTGTGTTTCCTGCATTTCCAGTGTGGATGTACTCTGTGTTTGGATTGTATTAAAGGCAAAAATCATAATCACGATTATTTTGTCCAATATTGTAATCACGATTATTTAACACGATTATGAGGGGGCCATATGACCAAAACTTTATATGAGTGATTTATTTAAAATAGTGATACATATCAAATATATATTTCCTGTAAATAAGGTTGCTATGACATCTACATTTTAGAGACCAGCGGAATTTCAAACAAACATACAAAAAGTCCTCAAAATTATTGAAAATAATTGCTAAAAAAGCAAAGGACAAATACAATAGAATAAAAGATACAAATGAAACAAACTGTGCTTTAATGTGTTTTTTTATATAAGTCTCAAGCAGTTTGTCTGTTTTTTCTCTATTTCGTCAACGAAAATAGTTTCAAACAAAGTAACAGCTGAGCCACTGCGCATTTCCATTCAAACACAGCGGTGTTTCGTTTATGAATGAACCTGTGTTTAAAGGAGGGGGGGGGGGAGGGGGGGGGGGGTTCAGTGAGCAGTGATTCATATACCCATTTCATAAATACTTTCACTTGCTTCGTTCCTGAAGAATTCAGCTGTTCGAACGAATCAATTGAATGAATGATTCATTGATAAAATCTGTGACTTGTCGCCACCTGCTGGCGGATTTAGTTTCATTTTAAAGTATCTTTTCAGTTATTTAATCATTTAATATTTCTATATTCAAATTTTTTTAAAAACATTAATCTCAACATGTATTTATGGATTTAATTGCACTCATGCCACCTCTGATCCTCATTAAATGTCTGAAAATACACCTACAAGCTACTTTTATGTTCTTCTGTGCCTCCTCTACAAATTAATTTTAATACTGATTTCGTTTGATTGGTAACTTATTCTTATTCTACTTGTTTTTATTCTGTCGTTTTAATTACAATTTTTAAAAGCTTATAAAATATAATTTTTTAAAAATTTGACAAAAGATGACATACTTTTAATAAAGATAGAAAAAAATGCCATTACAATGGTAAAAACAATTCCGCTGTTAATCACTTTGAGTCAAATATCACCTCGTAATGGGAAGGCAAATTTTTGATCAAATTTTGGATTATTGATTAGAAGGTGCTCCTAAATTTTTGTCTGTGCTCCTACATTTTTTAAGTTAGGAGCACAAGTGCTCCTAAAAAGAAAAATAAGCGTAGAGCCCTGCTTACCATAATCGCAGCTTCCTTTCAAGTAAATATCAAGACAGTTAATACTGTCGTTAGTTTTACCAACAGTTCAAGCCCGAAAGGGCAACAGAAAGGGTGACAGACACAGTGATGATGCAGTTCACTCTCCGTGACGTGATCCTGTTCCCCTCACACACACACACGACGTGTTACTCTGCGCAAAACTCCACATTTGAAAACTCCGCAATTGAACAAAACATACTTGCAGTCGCTGATTCAGAAGCGCCAGATTGTCATAGCAAAGTCGGAATTGACCCTTTTAATTTTTTTTTAGAAATAGCCTTTGTGCACAGCCAGCCTTGTACTCTTCTAGGTTCAAAAAACTGTTGTCCATAAAATGCGTTGCCCAAATTTGAACATCTGGGTTGTGCTGTATTAACCAATGATTCCTAATTGCATCTACTTCCGGAAGGCAAAATAAAGTGCTTTTGCTTTCGCACTGAAACACACAGCGTCTCCCTGACATGCTGCATCAACACTACTGTTCCTGAAACCACGCCTTCTTTCTTTGCGTGAACATTTGGGCGGCATTATGTTAATATTTCCACATAGTGACGTAGATATGTGGGGGCGTGTTAGAACGAGCCGTTTTAGGTAGGTGTGGCTGACTCTTAACTTTTATAAAGAATATCTCTTTGGATTTGAGACTTTAGTCTTTGCAACTTTACAGATCTTCTTTATGCACCAAGAGCTTGTAACTTGTAAAAAAATTTAAAATCGCATCATATTACCCCTTTAAAGGTTTTTTTCCATTGTTTTAATTTAAGTTTTAGTATAACATTGTAATACCATTCATATTTTTACTTTTTTATAATTTAAAGAAGAAACCAATCCGATGTATAGTTGACATTTGAGGCTTAATACTATAGGAAAGCACTAAAAGTTTTTCATTTAGAGTGTTTTCAGCTTGTTTATTTTCATATAAAAATACTGCATGCAGGTGCATCAAACAATGGTATAAACATAATTTAATGTAATTGTGATAATTGTAATTAATAATCGCAATTACAATTTCAAGGGAATAATCGACAATTATGATTTTTGTCATAATCGTGCAGCCCTAGCTGACAGTTATAAAGCTTCAAGCATATTTAGATTTACTTTACTGAAAATAAAACATTCTTTTATTTCAGAGATGATTGAAAAAAACAAGGAGAGTGAAGAATTGAGTGAAGTTGAGGAGAAAAATCATGTCAAAACTGGAGAAAAACCCTTGAGTTGCTCTCAAACCAAAAAGAAAGATTTAAAGAAAATAAGAGCCAAGAAATCTTTCACCTGCTTTCAGTGTGGAAAGAGTTTGACAAGCAAATATAATTTTGATGTTCACATGAGAGTTCATACTGGAGATAAACCGCACACATGTCAACTTTTGACAGTAAAAGTGTTTCTTTTCACTTGCATACTCGATCATAGATGAAGTGAATTAAATGCAATATTTGTCAAATACACAGACGTTTCAGAAACGTTTTCATAAGCAACAGAAATACTTTTTATATACTGCTTAATACAGCGCCATCTGTTCAAGAATAAAGTTCAACGTAAATATATACTATTTAAATACTAATAAAGTGGGGGTATATATATGCTTTCATGATAAACATGACTTAATATAACATTGCGACTACAGTAAAAAAGCTTTTACTGTTCTAAAAACACAGATTTATGAGCAGAATTGGATTTGAAGATGTTAGAAACACAAGTCATCGTTGTCATGTGGTGAATTCTATCAAATCGTGAAACAGCTGTGTCCGCTCCTGCAGTTGCTCTGGAGAAACTGCACCGGCTGAGTCAGCCGGCTGCTCTCGAAAACGATATCGCGGTACTTTGATGCCACACGTGACAGTGATGTGGCTCGGCGCCGGTTCAAGTCGGACTACTTTCTAACCGCATGCACTGCTTTCAAGTCAGCTGCCGATCGTTCTGCGCAGTTCTGTCATAAGTCGAACGCACCTTTTGTATGATTTGAAAGCCCAAACGTGAGAGGTCATGGGCCTACGGCAGGGTGTGGCCAAGTAAAAAATAAATAAAAAAATTTCACTAGTTTTATTTAAATATAGCTCAATTAGCTCCTTGTCGCAAAAAATTAAAAAAAGTTTCAGCTACAATGAGAAAGTAGCTAAATTTGGCGCCAAAATCCCCAAATTGGCAACACCGGCTCGCATGGCAGTAAATAATATGATTATATGATCATGCAGTCAATACAGATATTTCATAAAAACATTAAAAACAAGCAGGGCTATAACATAACCCATTAAAAACAAAAAACTCACACCATGTCTACACTGGATGCGAGTGGTGTGATCCGACAAAAGACAATAGAACCCAGTGATGTTGTCTACACTGGATGCGGCGCCATGCGATGCGACACGATCCCCATCAGTAAACTGATGCCTCGCTCTATTTATGACGAACTGTACTGACACTACGTTCAGATGATCTGCAACTGTCGCTTTGTCGCGTCAAGTGTAGACAGACTTTTAGCGCAGCGGGCCGCAGCAAGACAACTGTCGCCGCGTCTGGTGTGTAGACACTCCACGAGCCCCCCACCCGCACACCGCTCTATTACAAATAATAATTTATATTAAAAGAAAAATTCCTAAAACAGCGGCATTACAAGATGGAAATGTAGACTAGAAAAAATTTACACTTGCTCTGTCCAACGTCCACGACACTAACTCACTGCAGAGTTGCCAGTTTTAATCTCTTAACTCCGAACGTGCACTTAGATGGCTAGATACATGGGATAGTATAAAAAAAAGAAAATAACTTAAGGTCTTTCCAGCATTAAGGTAATCCTGCTTTTTTTTTTATCAGGGCTCGAAATTCACTTTTTTACTTGGTAGCACTGGTGCTCCCAACTTCAAGAAGTTAGGAGCACCAGTAAAAATTTAGGAGCACTCACCAAAAATTTATGAGCATCACAACTACAAATTATATATTAACATATTTTATCCTTACATTCTTAACTTTAATGCAGATTTTGTATTGGTTAATATTAGATGTCAATCTCTCAGTCACTGCTTTCCGCTAACTACCGCGAGAAAAAGAAAGGGCTGAAGAAGAGAGAGAAAATGAAAAGAACACTGACAGATTTCTTTTGTAAACAACCTAAAGTTAAGCTCTTTTTTAGAGCGGGTTAGGATGATGTATGCCAGGGCTGTCCAAACTCGGTCCTGAGGGCCACTGTCCTGCATAGTTTAGCTCCAACCCCAATTAAACAAACCTGAACCAGCTAATCAAGCTCTTACGAGGCATACTAAAACTGGGGGTCCGCAGTGTGTTTATTCAAGTTGGTGGGAGCTAAACTCTTCAGGACACCGGCCTTCCAGGACTGAGTTTGGACACCCCTGGTGTATGCGGTGTTCAATTTTTACATTCAGCTCTGCCAGTTGCACCGAACGGCTGACAGCTAGGGGTGTGGCGCTTTGACAAAAAATTATCTCTCTATATTTTCTGGGATTTTATCAATAACAATAATTAGACTGAGTGTTACTGTGCTGATATCTTAAGGACTACAGTGGACAGCTGACTCCTAAAAACTTTTTATATTCTTCATATTCTGTGTGGTGGTCAGTTCACATCAGTGATAGAAATTAATCTTTTCCAATAAGTTCAAATTGATTTTTACTTTTTATGGTCTTTTATTTTTACCTTAAAGCCATTTTTTCTAAATGTGTGCATTATCATTTGAGTCAAATTCTTATATTTAACCAGTCAATTATAATAAGACATTTGGGCAGTTATCAAGCAAATGAAAGTATCAATCAACAAAATCATCTTTGCAATGCAGAGGAAACACAAAGCTGCATCTGAAGTGGCATTTAGATGCATTTACACTGATTAATGCAGGACATGAATACATTCAGCCTGCAGTTACACATGCATAAATAATATATTAATATTGTAAACATAAAACGTTGAAAACTGATATCTGAAATTATTTAAAAAAATTTAAATGTGAAATTAAAAC
>JADLZN010006137.1:0-10000 GCA_018155175.1 Sinocyclocheilus anophthalmus
CATACCCGTCTGTCGCAGCTACAGTGTGCTAATGTATTCAGAGTGATGATTCTGTTTGTTTACGGAGGCTCGTCTTTATGTGCTTCAGGGGGAGATCAATAAGAATGTTGTGTTCCTCATCTCCTTTTGGGGCGACCAGATTGGGCAGAAGGTTCAAAAAATTTGTGACTGGTGAGTGAAGACCTTGATGGATACTGGATTCTTTTTATTTTAAGTTTTTAGGGCTGTTCAGACACATTCACGTTTGTGCATATTTTCTGCACTATTTGTTAGTTGTTGGCCTTTGTACACATAAATCAGGCAGAATGTAAGTTTGAATGCAAGAATGCACCTTTTTTTGTCTATTTTTATTCACATTTATATTTAACTTGGCATTAATATAATATTTAACATGATACTAAACATGTTAGGCCTGTCAATTAAACAATTAATTTTAATTGAGTAATTACATTTAAGTAATTATTTTAAAAAAATGATGTTATTAAAAACGTTAAAGCATTGGAGGATTTATCAGTTAGTCTAAATTATTTCAATTACACTCGTATAGTGATTTCAATACCTTTTTTTTAAAGGGGTCATATGATGTTTTTTTTTTTAAGATCATTATTTGGTGTAACAGAATCTGTTGACATGCTTTAATGTTCAAAAACATTATTTTTTCAAATACTGTACATTATTGTAGGTCCTATATTCCCCGCCTTTCTCAAACGCTTCGTTTCCTACAAAGTCGCTCCTGCCTACAAGTGCAGTCTGCTCTGATTTGCCAGCTGACCCTGTGCATTGTGATTGGCCGAACATCGCATGCACTCGTTGGAAATGTAACGCCCCTTTTCATAATCGCGAGCTTCATCTTTCAAATAAATGTAAAGACAGAACCAGAAATGGGAACAGAGTCGTGTGACAGACAAAGTGATGAAGCTGGTATGTGTTTGCAGCACACACACACCACCCCACGATGCACATACTCGCATTTTGAACATCAAATGCAATACTTTAAACTAATACAAAACATTACTGATTCAGAACTCCAGATTTCACAGCAAGTCAACTACCTCCTCTCCTAGGTTCACGCAACGGTCGTCCATAAAATGCATTGCTGTTCTGTTGTAAATAAATCTAATGATTCCTAATTGCATCTACTTCCTGAAGGCCAAATAAAGCGCTTTTGCTTTCGCCTAGAACCACACACAGCGTCTCACTGACATGCCTCTTCAACACTAACTGCGGTTACTGAAACCACACCGTCTTTCTTTGCGTGCACATTTGGGTGGCATTTTGCTAATATTTCCACATAGTGATGTATATATGTGGGGGTGTGTTAGAACGAGCAGTTTTAGGGGGGTGTGGCAGAGTTTTAACTTTGATAAAGAATATCTTTTTTTTTGAGACTTTAGTCTTTGCAACTTCAGGTATCTTATCTATGCACAATCAGCTTGTACACTCCAAAGAGAAAGGAAAATTTTAAATCGCATCATATGACCCCCTTTAATGAACGTTTTAAATTTCTGAATTAAAATTCATTTTGATATTTTTTTTGTGGCATCGAGTATGAAATTTTATGGTGATTCAACTGTCCTGATATTATAATGAAGAAAAATGCCTGTTGCTTGGCATAATCTTTCATTATTGTTTCTTAGAAGAAGAAGAAAAAACAAATCTGATTTGTTTGTTTATATTTAAAAAACATTTGTCTGCTAAAAACAGGTCATTTTGTTGCAAGTTCACCCACATGCAGAAGAAAACAGGTCAATAAGTCTCTTAAAATACCAGATAATTTTTATGGCAAGGCAAGGTTAGTTCAGGTTGTAAAATATCATATCAGTCAAATATCATTTACATTTTTAATTATTTTTATTATAAAGAAAATACCTATTTTTTTTATTTGATATTTTTAGATTTATTTTTCTGTATTTTTTATTTAAATTTTATTTAATTTAATTTAAAACACTTTTCTGCAAAATAATAACTTGTCACATGGGTTTTTTTTAAGTTATGTCCAGGATCTTTTCTGCATCATGAACACTGACCCAATTTGTCAATGAACCAAAAATGTATGAAATGACTCACGATTATATGGCGGCTTATGGCTTATCGCATGAAACACTGGAAACAGTAAGGCGCTACGGAATGGCCAAAGAGAGCGTTTTGAAGTATATGCCCACTAACCATTATTGAGAAAAATGAAAGTATTTTGCAGATGGAATACATGTTCTGTCCCTAAGTCTGTCTCCAGCACATGGGATTTTGCTTTATGATTTTCACAGTTACCACTGTCATCTCTACCCCCACCCTGAAACAGATGAGGAAAGGGCCGATGTGATGGACAGCTTGAGGACACGCATCCCTGGGGCGTAAAAATGTCCGTCCCCCCCTTCCCCCCCCCTCCCCCCCCCCCTCTTTCCCTGTTGTTCTTCAGGGTCTCCTTAGGGGTTTGATTATTGGATGCTGTTGGTTTGCCCTCTTCAAAATAATGCTGACGTTACCGCATTCACTGGAGGACTGGCATAATTATTTGATCTTGCTATTTCATAATTAAAGCATTAATGAAGCGATCTTTGCGCATTAGGTTTTGCACCGCACTGAGGATTACTTGAAGCAGGTCTTGCATAAGGCGTCTGAGTCAGCGCACTCATGGGTGCTGCAAGTGAAGAAGATGAAAGCCATATATCACATCCTTAACCTCTGCAGCTTTGACGTCACCAACAAGTGTCTCATCGCTGAAGTGTGGTGTCCGGTCAGCGACCTGGCGAACCTGAGGCGGGCTTTGGAGGAGGGCTCAGTGAGTAAAATAGTTCTCATGCCACGGCAGTCTGCTTTTATCCAACCTGTTGACGTATGAGAAGCAATTAAGAAGTTTTAATGTGCCTATTAGACAATTACACAATCTGAGATAAGTGCTGTAACTGTAGCATCTTTAAAAAGAATAGTTCACACGACCAACAATGAAATTACTTGCCCTCAGGCATCTAAGTTTTTAGAAGAATTCTTTCTTCATCAGAACAGTTTTGGAGAAATTTAGCATTACATCATGATCCTCTGCAGTGAATGGGTGCCATCGAAATGTCCAAACAGCTGATAAAAACACCACAAAAATCCACAAGTAATCCAAACGACTCCAGTCCATCAGTTAATGTCCATTAACATTCACCGTGCTTCCAGCAAGTCCTCTATAAGTTTGCTTTCTTATTAGTTTAGAAAGTCTTCTCGTCCGTGATCAGGAGAGAAATATGTGGGTTTATTTTGATGTGAGAGGACAACAGGGATGGACCTTTTCCACTGGAGGAAGCATTATTATTTATTATGGACATGGGATATTTGCCCATAAGGCATGGTTTTAAAGCAAAACTGTCTTAGATGGATTTGTTTGCTTACAAAATCAGCTTTTCACTTCCTAAATAATTGATGGACTGGAGTGGTAGATCCTTGTGGATTATTGGGATGCTTTTATCAGCTTTTTGGACTCATTCTGACGGCACCCATTCACGGCAAAGGATCCATTTGGTGAGCAAGTGATGTAATTGCTACATTTCTCCAAATAGGCCCGAGGCGATGAATTTTTTAAAGCAAATTTTCATTTTTGGGAGATTTATTCCTTTAATTTTCTTTAATAGAGAAAAGGTGATGCCACTGTCCCTTCCTTCGTGAACCGTATCCCAAGCAGTGACACTCCGCCGACACTTTTGAGGAGCAACAAGTTTACCTCAGGCTTCCAGAGTATAGTGGAAGCGTATGGAGTGGGCGACTATAGGGAGGCCAGCCCGGGTGAGTGCAGAACACCAACTATTATTTACAACCTTAACTGAGAAGCTGCATGGCTTACACTGGAAGTAAAGCAATAGTTGACCCAAAAATGAAAAATCTGTCTTTATTTACTCAGCCTCATGTTGTTCCAAAACTGTAAGACTTTCATCTGTGGAGCACAAAAAAAAAGATAATTTGAAGAATGTTCATGCTGCTCTTTTCAGTACAGTAAAAGCATATAGTGACTAGTGGCTGTCAGGCTCCATATGGTTCGCCATACAATACCATTTAAAAATACAGTAAAAACAGATATTGTGAAATATTATCGCATTTAAAAGATTCACTTTTTTTCGATATGTTTTCATGTGATTGATTTTCCTGGGATTTTAAAGCTCCACTGACGCCAGTCTTCAGTGTCACGTTTCTTCAGAAATCATTATAATATGATGATTTTATGCTCAAGTCATTTATTATTATTATTAATTTTGAAAATGGTTGTTACTGCTTAATATTAAGAATTTTCAGATTGTTAATGTGTTTTTTTTTTTATTTCCTTCCCTCACAGCTCCTTATACCATTATTACCTTTCCCTTCCTGTTTGCGGTGATGTTTGGAGATCTTGGTCATGGTTCAGTCATGACGCTCTTTGCTTTGTGGATGGTGTTGACTGAGAAGGACCACAAGCGGAGACGACCAGGAAATGAGGTCAGAGTTGTAACTAAATTTAATTATTGAAATTAATTGCAATTAGCTTTGGTCTATTGTTTAGCACCCATGCCTAAAATTAACACTCGCCAAGCGCCAAATGTGAGTAAAAATCAGCTTTGGCGAGTATATGAAACCGTGTCAGTCGCCAGATGGCCGGTAACATTTTTATAAATTCTAACAGTGCAATGTTGTGAGAACATAAACGTGAACAAATGTGAACAACACTCCGTACAGTTGACGGGTCAGTGCTGCTTCATCACAAAAGTGTAAGCCTTTGCAATGTAAATATTCAAGAGCTAGAACACACGAAACATCCGAAGCCCCGGCCTGAAAGCTGCATCTTGAGCTCTGCTTCCTTCCTGCTCTTGAACGGACAGAAATGCCCATCTCAGTGAGTATTATAGTAAAGTAATTGGTTCTTAAGTGAACATGAACAGCTTTTTTTCCGTGGCTGGTAAAAAATATTTCTGGCCTGTAAATTTCCTTAAGTCACCGACCATTGGCAGGTCTGGCAAAAAGTTAGTTTTATGCCCTGTATACATCTTGTAATAATACAGGCGATGGCCATACAAAGGGTGTCTTTTGTTTACAATTTAATTTTGTCTCTGTTCAGTCGGAGCCTTTTTTGTCTGGGCGATACATCATACTGATGATGGGATTATTCTCCATATACACTGGACTCATTTATAATGACTGTTTCTCCAAATCCCTCAACATCTTTGGCTCAGCCTGGAGCGTCAAGGCCATGTTCACCAAGCAGGAGTGGACGTAAGACACAAAACTCACTTTTTAGGGCCCAAGCACTGATATAGCGCCACCAGCTTGCAGCAGGAAGTGTGGCACGAAAAAAAAAAATTTCAATCCTTTTATATTTACCTATTTAAATGCCATTGCTTCCCCGTCATAGTGTTTGGGCCCGTCATTTCAGCTTGCAGCTATATTTCCATTTTTATTTCATTTAAGGATCCGTGTACAATAATCATACAAATCATTGCACGCTTTCCTTACTCTGACACAGAAATGAAACTCTACAGACAAATGCTTTACTCACCTTGGATCCCAACGTTTCCGGTGTTTTCTCTGGACCTTATCCACTGGGCATTGATCCAGTGAGTACACTCTCTCTGAAGATTTATGAATGGGTGGAAGCCACATGCTGAAATAATACATTAGGGCTCAGAGTAATTCACTGATATTGGTTTCAGTGCTCTTAATTTGTGGTGTTCGATTGACCTGTAGATTTGGAACATGGCCGTGAATCGCCTGACTTTCCTCAACTCCTACAAGATGAAGATGTCTGTGATCATCGGAGTCATCCACATGAGCTTTGGGGTGGTGCTCAGTGTCTTCAACCACTTGTGAGTGAGCATCAGATTATTTATGTCTTGGTATGCGTGTAATAGTAAAGGATCAATTAATAATTATTACACGAATAAGTGATTTAGCACAAGGTTTTCAAACGGGTCTGAGGATCACAAGGCAGTGTTATTTTAGTATTATTGAGATACTGTTATGGTTTTCAAATAGTAATACGGTTTTATTAGGTCTGCACGATAAATCGCATGCGATATTTAACGCGCATCTTATCAGTAAAGCCGGTTCTGTAATCAGTGGTAAATCTCCATCACGTGCGTGCTTTCACATTGAGCAGCATTAACTACACAGAGCCGTTGTTCACTGACCAGCCGATTTTTTGCGCAGCTGGTCAGTGAACAACGGCTCTGTGTAGTTAATAATGCTCAATGTGAAAAGCCCGCAGGTGATGGAGATTTACAGCTGATTACAGAACCAGCTTTCTGACAAGATGCGCATTAAATATCGCATGCGATTATCGTGCAGCCTAGTTTTTATTGATATTTTGAATTAGTTTTCATTTTTTTCCATTCTTTTTCATTGTATTTTAAAGTTGTGAATTTGTTGTGTGTTTCTATTGATATTTCAGACTAATATTTATTTGTATATTTTCCATTCTTTGAATTTTATTTTAAATTTTAGTGGAATTGAAAATAGTTGTATTTTTTGTCATTTTTATTATTTTAAAATATTTCTGAAAAAAAACCTGAAAAATTATTTAAGTTTGAGTTATTTTAGTACACCACGTTAAACTAAATGTAAATGAGAAATGTTGCCTTGGGAACTAGCTGAAACTATACATTTTATTTCTACTTTACATTTTTACATTTTACATTATTTCAGTCAACATTTATTTTATTTCAAATAACAAAAATATTTTTATTTTATTCCAGAGGTCGACTATAATAATAACTATAATAGCAATGGGGTAAAAATATGTAGTCAATGTATTCTGTCAAAGTAATATTGGTTTATGTATGTTTATACATTTGTTTAAAGATAATTTACAGTAAGAAATACCCAAACTGCATCAAAAAAAAAATTTCTTCCTTGTGATGTACATGTTGTACATGCCCTATCGTTTATTTTTTCACATAATGTTTTAATCATTTGCTTTGGCTTCAGTACAGTGACAATTTAAGTTCAGTTCCGTGATTATTTAAAATGCAGTGTAATTTTGGAAACAGTTTTATGTTTTCATGTTTATATTTTTCTCGCACAGCATAAGTAGGTATTTACACATGAAAATGTATAGCTACTATCATATTTTCATAAAAGGTCTTTATCAAAAAGTTGTGTGACACATAAAAATGATCAGAAG
The DNA here is from genome assembly GCA_018155175.1 of Sinocyclocheilus anophthalmus. NCBI lineage: Eukaryota > Metazoa > Chordata > Actinopteri > Cypriniformes > Cyprinidae > Sinocyclocheilus > Sinocyclocheilus anophthalmus. The sequence continues at coordinate 7,124 of JADLZN010006137.1, forward strand.
CACATATAACAACAGTCATTATTCAGATACTCTCTGCATTCAGTTCTCTTTGCTCTTAAACTCTCTAAATTCTGTCTTTGCTCTTTTCCTCTCTATGTATTTACAGGCACTTCCGACAGAAGTTTAAGATCTATCTTCTCTTTCTTCCTGAGCTGCTCTTTCTACTTTGTCTCTTTGGGTATTTGGTCTTCATGATCTTTTACAAATGGCTGGCGTTCTCAGTGCGAGACTCACAGCTGGCTCCGAGCATTCTCATCCACTTTATCAACATGTTCCTAATGCAGGAGAGCGCCACTACACCCCTTTACCCCGGCCAGGTGTGTGTGTGTGTGTGTGTGTGTGTGTGTGTGTGAACACTAGTGTGAGCACTTCCTTCAATCTGCCTGATGTCTGTGTTTGTGTTAATCCTCTTGTAACAGATTGGACTGCAGGTGTTTCTAGTGGTGGTGGCTCTGCTGTCAGTGCCAGTGCTGTTATTTGGGAGACCTCTGTACCTCTACTGGCTGCATCATGGCGGGAAGAGTCTGGGGGTCCACAGGGTGTGTCTGTGTTCTTGTGTATGTATGTGTTCGTATCTGATGTCACATGATATTGCATGGTACATTCATGGTCTGTTTGGTCCTACTAGCTCATACTAAACAACTAAATCAACAGAAAAAAAGAATACATTATTAGGGCTGTAGATCACATTAAAATATGGTAACACTTTATAGTAAGGTCCCATTAGTGAATATATTAACTTACATTAGCAATGAGCAATATATTGTTACAGTAATTTATTATCTTTTAGTTCATGTTAGCTCAGGTCAGTTAAATAACATTAACAGATGCTACTTTTGATTTTAATGATGTAATAAGTAAATGTTGAGATTAACATTAACTAAGATTAATAAATAATTTAGTCTCATTTTTTATTGTCATTTCATGTTAACTAATGTAGTTAACCAATGATAACAAATGGATCCTTATTGTAAAGTGTTACCAAAATAAAAAATTAACAAATGAATCGCACAAGTTTGTGATTGTTCATGATTAATCACACTTAACATTAAAATTAGTAATCAGTATATTTACACTTTTGATTCTTAAACAAATGTAGAATCCACATTTATTTAAATATATTATTCAAATTAATGATACATCATAATAGTGTTTGTAAAAATCTGCCTTTAATGCTGATTAAAATGTCTAATTCAATTAAACTAATTAAAATGTAAAATGCTGTTTTACAGTAATGAAATTCCGAATATAGTATAAAAAGAATCTCTATATATAAAACATTCAGATGCGTTACGGTAATGAGAAATTGAGAGAAACTGTTTAATTTGTCATAAAAATATAGAAAATCACAATACAAAACAATCTTAATCATAAAATAGGCATTTTCTTTATTCAAAATACTATTTCTTGTTGTTGTTTTTTTTATGATTTAGAGTGAAGTGTGACCTGCATGTTTTAGTGCGATTGACCCAAATGACAAATGTAGTCTTCAGATGTACAAACCCAATTCCAAAAAACTTGGGACACTGTACAAATTGTGAGTACAAAAAGGAATGGAATAATTTACAAATATCACAAACGTATATTTTATTCACAATAGAATATAAATAACATATCAAATGTTGAAAGTGAGACATTTTTAATGTCATGCCCAATATGGCTCATTTTGGAATTTCATGAGAAGCGACACATTCCAAAAAAATTTGGGACACCGGTAGCATAGAGGCCGGAAAAGTTTATATGTACATTTAAGGAACAGCTGGAGGAACAATTTGCAACTTATTAGGTCAATTTGGCAACATGATTGGGTATAAAAAGATCCTCTCAGAGTGGCAGTGTCTCTCAGTATTCAAGATGGGCAGAGGATCACCAATTTCCCCAATGCTGCGGCGAAAAATAGTGGAGCAATATCAGAAAGGAGTTTCTCAGAGAAAAATTGCAAAGAGTTTGAAGTTATCATCATCTACAGTGCATAATATCATCCAAAGATTCAGAGAATCTGGAACAATCTCTGTGCGTAAGGGTCAAAACCGGAAAACCATACTGGATGCCCGTTATCTTCGGGCCCTTAGACGGCACTGCAACACATACAGGAATGCTACTGTAATGGAATCACAACATGGGCTCAGGAATACTTCCAGAAAGCATTGTTGGTGAACACAATCCACCGTGCCATTTTCCGTTGCCGGCTAAAACTCTATAGGTATAGGTAAAAGAAGCCATATCTAAACATGATCGAGAAGCGCAGGTGTTTTCTCTGGGCCAAGGCTCATTTAAAATGGACTGTGGCAAAGTGGAAAACTGTTCTGTGGTCAGACGAATCAAAATTTGAAGTTATTTTTGGAAAACTGGGACGCCATGTCATCCGGACTAAAGAGGTCAAGGAAAACCCAAGTTGTTATCAGCGCTCAGTTCAGAAGCCTGCATCTCTGATGTATGGGGTTGCATGAGTGCGTGTGGCATGGGCAGCTTACACATCTGGAAAGGCACCATCAATGCTGAAAGGTATATCCAAGTTCTAGAACAACATATGCTCCCATCCAGACGTCGTCTCTTTCAGGGAAGACCTTGCATTTCCAACATGACAATGCCAGACCACATACTGCATCAATTACAACATCATGGCTGCGTAGAAGGATCCGGGTACTGAAATGGCCAGCCTGCAGTCTAGATCTTTCACCCATAGAAAATATTTGGCGCATCATAAAGAGGAAGATGCGACAAAGAAGACCTAAGACAGTTGAGCAACTAGAAGCCTGTATTAGACAAGAATGGGACAACATTCCTATTCCTAAACTTGAGAAACTTGTTTCCTCAGTCCCCAGACGTTTGCAGACTGTTTATAAAAAGAGGGGATGCCACACAGTGGTAAACCTG
>JADLZN010006137.1:15000-22489 GCA_018155175.1 Sinocyclocheilus anophthalmus
ATCAAAAGCGCCAGATTGTCATAGCAAAATCAGAATTACCTGTTTGCTGTTCCTGTTGTAAATAATCGTTATCAATGATTTCCTAATTGCATCTTCTTCCTGAGGCCACATAAAGTCTTTTGGCTTTCGCACTGAACACCAGCCCATCCTCCCTGACATTCTGCAGCAACACTACTAGTGTTCCTGAAACGCACGCCTTCTTTCCTTTTGCGTACACTTATGCAAATATTCCCACATTGTGACGTATACATGTGGGGGTGTGTTAGAATGAGCCTTTTTAGGTAGGCGTGGCTGACTCTTAACTTTATAAGATATCTCTTTGGATTGAGACTTTAGTCTTTGTAACTTTACAGATCTTCTTTATGTACCAAAAGCTTGTAACACTCCAAAGAAAAAGGAAAAAATTAAATCGCATCATACGACCCCTTTAAGAAGAACTGGCAAACCTACAGATGGTCACGGGATTACAGTTTTGTTTGCGGTGTGTTTTTCATCAACACTCCTGTAAATGTACATTTGTGTTTCAGTCGCTTATAAACAATCTATTATTATATAAATAGTGCAGAGTGGTGCTTTTGGTGATGTAATTAAGACCATTTCTTTCATGCATGATTCCTCTTATGAAGGATTTATTTAAACGGAATCTGTCAAGTAGGTCATTCTGGACGAATCCATTCTCAGGACGAACCCATGAACAGATATATTTAATTTCGCTATATTAAGCTTATTTCCTGTATGACGTGCTTTGCCAATCAAAGTGCATCAAAAGTTAATGTTCAGACAAATATATAGGATTTCATACCAAAATACTCACGGAATTTAAACATTTGCAATAAATGTCCACCCCCGCTTGATTAAATGGTAGCTCCTGAAGAGTGCCATCCACGCATGCGCAGTTGGCGCAACCAAAGGCACACGAAATGGCGTCTGCTGCAGGTAAGAGCGGCGTTAAATCTTTTGTACCGTTTCATAGCACGTTAGAGATTTAAAAAAAATTTGTAAATGTGGATATACATTTTGTTGCCAGTTATAGTTATGTAGAGTAAGTTAACGTTATATGTTTCATAAAACGCGATGAATCTGTTAAATGTTTATGTTATCGAGTTTGCCGGTGTGGTTCGAACCGGTTCCGTTTGTCTGCGTGTGAAAATGGGGGAGGGCGTCGAAAACTGCGGCACTTTACATTTTGCTTGGCTTCAGACACATCCAAGTCATTTCTTTAGCTGATATCACACGAATTTACCGTAATTATTTTATACCCATCTTATTTCATTTTGAGCACCAATTTACATGTGCCGGTCTGTTGCTTGGCAACGCTCGAGCTAAGAGGCGGGCTAATTGTTAGCACGGGAGCTCAGCTCGTATGTCTGTTGTGAATGATGTTCAGATGTGTTAATAATCCGCTGCTATTCATAATCCTGTAAATATAAATCACAACATTACTCTGTTTCAACATCAGTTGTACAATGCGAGTCACTAGAATCAAAACGGTTCTTATTCTTTCCTTTTTTTGTCGAGTTAATTTGTGAGTGGCGCTTGCTCATTGAAACCTACCACCCATTCTCTCACCTCTATTACACTAATATTTATATATGTGTATATATACAGGTGCATTTCAATAAATTAGAATGTCATGGAAAAGTTAATATATTTCAGTAATTCAACTCAAATTGTGAAACGCGTGTATTAAATAAATTCAATGCACACAAACTGAAGTAGTGTTAAAGTCTTTGGTTTCCTTTTAAAAAAATTGTGATGATTTTGCTCACATTTAACAAAAAAACCCACCGATTCACTATCTCAACAAATTAGAATACTTCATAAGACCATAAAAAAAAACATTTTTAGTGAATTGTTGCCTTCTGGAAAGTATGTTCATTTACGGTACATGTACTCAATACTTGGTAGGGGCTCCTTTTGCTTTAATTACTGCCTCAATTCGGTGTGGCATGGAGGTGATCAGTTTGTGGCACTGCTCAGGTGGTATGGAAGCCCAGGTTTCTTTGACAGTGGCCTTCAGCTCATCTGCATTTGTTGGTCTCTTGTTTCTCATTTTCCTCTTGACAATACCCCATAGTTCTCTATGGGGTTCAGGTCTGGTGAGTTTGCAGGCCAATCTAGCACAGTAACACCATGGTCATTTAACCAGCTTTTTGTGCTTTTGGCAGTGTGGGCAGGTGTCAAGTCCTGCTAGAAAATGAAATCAGCATCTTCAAATAGCTGGTCAGCAGAAGGAAGCATGAAGTGCTCCAAAATTTTTTGGTAAACGGGTGCAGTGACGTTGGTTTTCAAAAAACACAAATGGACCAACACCAGCAGATGACATACATACACGTCTGTGTGTGGTGGCTCTTGATGCCTTGACCCCAGCCTCAGTCCATTCCTTGGTGAAGTTCACTCAAACTCTTGAATCAATTTTGCTTGACAATACTCATAAGGCTGCAGTTCTCTCGGTTGGTTGTGCATCTTTGCATCTTTTTCTTCCACACTTTTTCCCTTCCACTCAACTTTCTGTTAACATGCTTGGATAGAGCACTCTGTGAACAGCCAGCTTCTTTGGCAGTGAATGTTTGGGGCTTACCCTCCTTGTGAAGGGTGTCAGTGATTGTCTTCTGACAGTTGTCCAGATCAGCAGTCTTCCCCATGATTGTGTAGCCTAAGTGAACCAAACTGAGAGACCATTTTGAAGGCTCAGGAAACGTTTGCAGGTGTTTTGAATTGATTAGCTGATTGGCATGTCACCCCCCCCCCATGCCACCATATTCTAATTAGTTGAGATAGTGAATTGGTGGTTTTTGTTAAATGTGAGCCAAAATCATCACAATTAAAAGAACCAAGACTTAAACTACTTCAGTCTGTGTGCATTGATTTTTTTAATACACGAGTTTCACAATTTGAGTTTGAAATAAATGAACTTTTCCACGACATTCTAATTTGAGATGCACCTGTATGTGTGTATATATATATGTGTGTGTGTATGTCATATATATATGTACATGCATACATATATGTACTTTTTATACTATATTTTCTTCATTACCTTATTAGTTTGTGTTTAGAATGAGCCAATATAGGCGTTTTAAGTGTATATGACCGTACGTTCATTCGACTCTGTGACTCAAAGTCATTGTTTTTGTGAATGAATTTGATATTTTAAATAAATGTTGTGTTCTTCTTGCAGATTACAACAGTTTCGGACAGGCTGGAAGCCAACAGGGGTATGTATAACAGTTCTCATGATACTCGTTTTATTTTTTTGCAGTCTTTATAAAGAAGGTTTATCCTTATTCACTAATAATGGACACCTGGTGCATTCATGTTTAGTCATGGAAATGTGCTGGTCAAAATATGAGGCAATCCTGTATGTAACGGTTGTGTGGGCTTATCATGAATAAACTGAGAAAACCATCTTATATTATTAGGTACAGCTCCTATGCTGCCCAGCCCTCTCAACAGGGTTATGCACAGGGCACTCAGGTAAACATCATCCTAAATTATTTTCTTTTTTCCGTGCTTTTTGTCAAGATAATTACGAAACAGGAGCTGTTAATGCAGCCTGGTGCAAGTGACTTTCTATATATGCTTGCTTTTTGTTGTGTAGCAGTCGTATGGTCAACAGCAAGGCTACGGTTCATACAGCCAACCGGCTGACTCGACCTACTCCCAGACCAGCAGCTCCTCGAGCAGTTATGGCCAGCAGGCATATGGATCATCCTATGGACAGCAACCACCAGCCAGTGGTATGTTATTTTTGACCTTTGATCCATTTTTGTGGTATTAAAACCAAGGTCAATTTCTCCAGTATCTCCAAGCAGTGTGTTTATTCAGTAACTTCATTTTTACCCTTTGTAGGTGGTTATAATGCCACTCCGGCCGCTCCGCAGAGCTACAGTCAGCCTGTGCAGGGATATGGAGGCAGCAGCTACGATTCCACCACAGCTGCTGCCTCATCGACCAGCAATAGCCAGACCTCTTATGCTGGGCAGGCCAGTTACAGTGCCCAGTCTGCATATCCTGGATATGGACAACAGCCTGCTTCTGCTACGCCCCCCAGGTATTGGGCTTACTCTGTTCTTCTTAGTCCCCTAAAGATTGGCAACGTATTTGAGTTGGTCACCGATTGTAATTTGTGTCCTTAAGCAGCTACAGTTCTGGCACCCAGCAGCCCTCTGGATATGAGCAGAGCTCGTATACCCAGCAGCCTCAGCAAAACTCTTATTCTCAGCAGCAGCAGGGAGGATACCAGGGCCAACAAGGAAGCTATGGACAGCAGAGCTCCTACAGCCAGCAGGGAGGATATCAACAAACTCCTTCCCAGCAGCAACAGGCTCCGACTACCAGCTACGCCCCACCTTCTGGGTCTTATGGACAGCCCTCTGCTAGCCAATACGGACAGCAGGGCAGTACTGGAGGAGGCTATGGCCAGTCAGACTATAAACCACCCAACCAGTATGGTAAGTCTGGCAGTAAGCTTGGCAGAGACTGTCTTATCCAAATGTGAAAGCTTTAGTGAGACAATTTTCTTTCACAGGTAATTACAGACAGGACCATCAAAACGGCATGGGCAGAGGTGGTTACTCGGGCCCTGAATCTGGAGGATATGGGGGCCCTGGAGAGGGCCGAGGGGGGGAGAACCGCGGGCGTGGCCGGGGTGGGTTTGACCGGGGGATGATGCGAGGAGGTGGTGGCATGCGAGGGGGCATGAGCCGTGGAGGCATGGGGTAAGTGTGCGTTTGTGCAGTCTCACCTCACCACCTCTCTTTCCCTCAGACAGGAGCTGAAAGAGGCAATACAGGGCTGAGAGCCGTGCTATATGCTTAAATCAGCAGAAATGTAACTTCATTATTTGGAGCCAAAGCTTGAGTCATAACTGTAATTTGACTTTCTTGTTTATCAAATTGTGTTTTAATTGATATATCATAATCTTGAGTATTGAAGCTTTTTTCAAAATTTAGTTTGATAATAAATCCACGCAATTGTTTTGACGAGATACCAAACTGATTTTAAATCCTCAAGTGCTGCTGCTCTCAGCTCTACCTCATTATATCCTAAGGTAAGATGATCGAGAATGTGCTTTGGGGAAAGTTATAATAATTTCAGTCTCTCATATTCCCTTTATCATTAAATATATTTGAGGGATCTTAATTCACATGAAGGATTTATTAAGTTTAGGGATGCACCAAAATAAAAATCGGGACAAAACTGAAAATTCATGGATGCATTTGGCTAAAAACCGAAATGGCTTTGTATAATTATTTATTATTTTATTAATAAAGTCAACTATTTTGTAAGACATCTGATAAAAAAACAAGCCAAGGAAACACCACACTTTTATGAAAAGTAACCCAAAATGGAAAGAAAACATTTAATATTAAATTCAATGTTATTTTTATTCAGTATTAATCTGACCATAGGGCAGTGGCATAGCGGAGCAGATCATTGAATGATAGGGTAGCATTATTTTACCAGTGTTGCCCAGTACAGCTGTATTACACCATGCTACAGCACAGTAGCACTGTTGCAAACAGGAACAAGTATACTACATAGAAATGTCCTGTCGGCGCATTATTTGAGAGGACTTTGCTTTTTCGGTGAGCATGAGTGGTACATGAGCGGAACACACATTCATAGAGCGGAGCATCACACCGTGCAGTGACGAGGGCTAGAGGGAGAGTGAAACCTGCGCACTGAACACTGCCAGGCGGTGTGGCACACCGTATATTTTCGGCGGCTGAAATTTTGGTGCATCCCTAATTACACATAATTAAACAGTGGGAAGGCACAGTTCATTAGATCTGTGCTCCAAATGTAATAACGTTGTCAGTGCATAGTGTGATCCTTTAGGATAAATCCAAAAGGTTTATTAATCACTCCAAATGGGATTCTGTAGGTCTGCCTGCGAATTATTTTCAAATAGTCTCATTAATTCTTTTACTCATTTACTCTCAATTGTAAGTGAAATTTAGGGTTATTTTAGAAAGACAAAGGTGTTAAAATGGGTAACATTTACTAGCATTGACCATAAATATCAGTGCAGGTTTTGAAAATGTTTCTAGTAGGTGTAGTATTGCATAAAATTCACATAGTTTTATAATAAACGATATTGGTTCCCAAAGATGACTTACAATGCTGCCAAAAGCAGGAAGCTAACACAAAATAAATATGAAAGTGAATGCAGTGATGCTTGACACAAAACTGTTACTACAGAACTGCTTGTCCCTTCATTATTATAATATTATGTACTGCGCGCTTTCTCTCATTAACAAAATAAACACATCAAAAACTGACATCGGTGAGAAAGCAGCAGTTTAAAACGTATCTGATTACAGTGATGTGGATGTTTGCTCAAGCGCTGCAGTTCGGTACTCTAGTAAAGTCCAGTCAAGTCACGTTTATTTATATAGTACTCTATGCAATAGATAGCTTTAAATCAAGCAGCTTTACAGTATTATTAAACATGAAAAACCAGAGTCAGCGTTGCTTTCAGTTAAAATTACAACTTGATTTTCTGTTATTAAGCAGCTCTCCGGTGTGGAGCTAGCAAATTATTAAATCTTTTTATTAGTGGGGAAAAAAGCATTTTATTAGAGTTATAGTTTGGTTTGCAGAGATCAAATCTTGATCTAGCTCAGGACTGTTTTGATTACCATAACCCTATACTGTATTTTAAGAGATTATGTTGTGAATAAAATAGTTATCCAAAAATAAAACGTCTTATCACTTAACTTTTTTTTTTTTCTTATCCATATGACTTACAAAAATATATTTTAGGCAGAATGATGTGTCATTCAGCTACTTTTTCATATAGCTAATTAAATGAACAAGAGAGTTTCTCTGCCATCTCATTTTGTGTACCAAATATATTTATTTGTTTAAATTAATTGTATAACTGTAATTACACAATATGAATTTCAAAAGCTGAAGTGATTACCTTAATCTATTTGTTAGAATATGTATAACTCAACATTTTAACTAATTGCAAAAGCTGAATAATCAATACATGTCTACTGATTAATCAGCGAAATAATCATTTATTAATCATTCTAATAATCGTTAGATTAATCTATTATCAAAATAATTGTTTGTTGCAGCCCTAACTCCAGCCCACACAGACTTTTGCATACATACTAGAGCTGTTGCTTCGGTTGTTCCTAAGCTGTTGCACCATGGGATTGAGCAGTCGGCTTCCCTTCAGCTTGTGTTTGGAGGCTCTGCGGCGGCGGCCTGTAGGCGGCACTGCATGCAAGAAGCCCATGCTGGGAGGAACCGGTTGACCTAACCGAGAATACAACTGCTCGATCTCGCCTCTCTGATGAGCCTGAAGCTCGGAGATCTCCTTCATGTGCCTGCAGACATAAAACTTTTTGTTATGGTTTTCATTCTCTTATTTAGCAAAAAGTGTATTACCTATGTTAAGAAATGAAGGAGGGTGAGTGGCGGTAAATGAAGCCTTTGTGAGGCAGTTTTCGCTGAAACGCTTTGAGCTTTA
>JADLZN010006138.1:0-36093 GCA_018155175.1 Sinocyclocheilus anophthalmus
ATACAGGTGCATCTCAATAAATTTGAATGTCTTGGAAAAGTTCATTTATTAATTCAACTCAAATTGTGAAACTTGTTTATTAAATAAATTTAATGCACACAGATTGAAGTAGTTTAATTCTTTGGTTCTTTTAATTTTGATGATTTTTGGCTCACATTTAACAAAAACCCCCAATTCACTATCTCACCAAATTAGAATACTTCATAAGACCAATAAAAAAAAACATTTTTTTGTGAATTGTTGGTTTTCTGGAAAGTATGTTCATTTACTGTTTATGTACTCAATACTTGGTAGGGGCTTATTTTGCTTTAATTACTGCCTCAATTGGAGGTGATCAGTTTGTGGCACTGCTTAGGTGGTTTGGAAGCCCAGGTTTCTTTGACAGTGTCCTTCAGCTCAGCTGCATTTTTTGGTCTCTTGTTTCTCATCTTCCTCTTGACAATACTCCATAGATTCTCTATGGGTTCAGGTCTGGTGAGTTTGCTGGCCATTCAAGCACACCAACACCATGGTCATTAAACCAACTTTTGGTGCTTTTGGCAGTGTTGGCAGGTGCCAAATCCTTCTGGAAAATGAAATCAGCATCTCCATAATGCTTGTCAGCAGAAGGAAGCATGAAGGGCTCCAAAATGTCTTGAGACTTCTAATTTTATTGAGATGCACCTTAATATATATATATATATATTGCTATATCTTGACCTGTATACAGTTTATATATATAGCACGGAGCTGTTTTTATTCCAATACCAATAAGACGAATTCAAATAAATTCCGCGTTATACATGTAAATTCGTTCAATCTGCTACGTTACTTACTGTACTGACAAACTATGCTGACACTGTGTCTGCGCCGCAACAGAACGCGACAAAGCAACCATTGAAAATAATTTGAAATTTGTGTCAATACATCATAAATAGAACAAGGCATCAGTTTACTGCATCCATTGTAGACAACATCACTGATTATAATCGGTTATAATCTCTTGTTTCTCATTTTCTTCTTGACAATACTCCATAGATTCTCTATGGGTTCAGGTCTGGTGAGTTTGCTGGCCAGTCGAGCACACCAACACCATGCTCATTTAACCAACTTTTGGTGCTTTTGGCAGTGTGGACAGGTGCCAAATCCTGCTGGAAAATGACATCAGCATCTTCAAAAAGCTGGTCAGCAGAAGGATGCATGATGTGCTCCAAAATTTCTTGGTAAACGGTGCAGTGACTTTGGTTTTCAAAAAAAACACAATGGACCAACACCAGCTGATGACATTTCACCCCAAATCATCACATTCTGTGGAAACTTAACTCTGGACTTCAAGCAACTTGGGCTATGAGCTTCTCCACCCTTTTTCCAGACTCTAGGACCTTGGTTTCCAATGAAATACAAAACTTGCTCTCATCTGAAAATAGGACTTTGGACCACTGGGGAACAGTCCAGTTGTTCTTCTCCTTAGCCCAGGGAAGACGCCTCTGACGTTGTCTGTGGTTAAGGAGTGACTTAACAAGAGGAATATGACAACTGTAGACAAATTCCTTGACACGGCTGTCTGTGTGTGGTGGCTCTTGATGCTTTTACCCCAGCCTCAGTCCATTCCTTGTGTAGTTCCCTCAAATTCTTGAATCGATTTTGCTTGCAATCCTCATAAGGCTGTGGTTCTCTTGGTTGGTTGTGCATCTTTTTCTTCCCCATTTTTTCCTTCCACTCAACATTCTGTTTACATGGTTGGATACAGCACTCTGTGAACATCCAGCTTCTTTGGCAATGAATGTTTATAGCTTACCCTCCTTGTGAAGGGTGTCAAATGATTGTCTTCTGGACAACTGTCAATCATCAGTCTTTCCCATGATTGTGTAGCCTAGTGAACCAAGCTGAGAGACAATTTTGAAGGCTCAGGTAACCTTTGCATGTGTTTTGAGTTGATTAGCTGATTGGCATGTCCCCATATTCTAATTTGTTGAGATAGTGAATAGGTTTTTCACAATTAAAAGAACCAAAGATTTAAACTATTTTAGTCTGTGTGCATTGAATTTGTTTAATAAACGAGTTTCACAATTTGATTTGAATTACTGAAATAAACTTTTCCATGACATTCTAATTTATTGGATTCACCATTGAATAGGGGGGGGGGGGGGGGGGGGGGGGGGGGGGGTGTACTGTCTATATGTTGTCCTGTAACAGGTTTGACATTGTACTCCCTGTACTTAGGCTGTTAAAGCTGTTTTAAATTGGCACGACAGTGCTTTTGTCCTCCCAACATCAGTGTTGGTCTAACTTTTCTTTTAAGCTGCTTTTTGTTTTTCTTCTTTTTAAATACTTTTTTTTTTTTTTACGATTTAGGATGAAAACTGGCATGTGTTTTGTTTGTTTGTCCAAATTTATTGAATGACATAAGTATAATAGAATCTTCTCTGTACATCTTTATTAATTTGGTCAATCCTACGCCATACAGCCATCATTGTCAGGGTTTTGCCCTGACACTCTGGTTGTCTTGTGTTTTGTTTCTTGTGTCTAAGTTGTCTTGTCATCACATGGCCTAGTTGATTGTTTTTCTCAGCCATGTGCTTCTTTAGCCCCTCCTCCTGGTTTCCTCATTAGCACACCCTCTTGTTAGCCCTGATTGAGTCCTTGTTAGTGTAATTGCTTTCACCTGTTCCTCGTGTGTTTTCCTCACTATTTATAGTGCCCCTTGCCCTATTGTTTTTGCTGGTTTGTGGTCATTCTTTCCCTCATTGTGTTTGTCTCTGTCTGTAGATGTGGGTGATTATGTGTTCCTGTCTCGCTGTCTGTTTGATCTTGTGCTCTAGTCTTGTCTCTTGCCCTATTCTTGTCCCTCGTGTAATTCTATGTTCCTTGTCTGCTCCTTGTTTTTGGATGGGGTCCTGTTTTTGTCCTTTTTTTAGCTTTAATTTAGTATTCTAGTTCTCCTTGGTCCGTTTTTTTTTTTTTTTTTTTTTTTTTTTTTTTTTTGGTCCTTTTTTTTGTTTTTCTCTTGCTTGTCTAAAGTTTTGTGGTTCCTGTGGGCTAAGTTGTGGTGTTAGAGTTCCTGTCCACTGGTTCCCTTGCCTGGTGTCTGGGGTGCTTCAGAGTTTATGGTCAAGTATCTGAGCTCAGGTCTCTGGTGCCTTGCTCTGGTCTCTCCACCAGCCTGGTCTTGCTGCCTCCTCTACTGCTGTAGTATTCTGCCAGTTGATGTCGGAGGCTGTTCCAGTGGCGTTCCCTATCTACCCGTTTATTGTGTTCCTGTTGTGGTATCCCCTGTGTACCTCATTACCCTTTTGTATTGATCTGTTTTGTCAATAAACCCTTGTTACTCGCACTGCAATTGGGTCCTCCTTCCAGATCCCTGACAGAGGTTTTTTTTTATTTTTTTTCTCTCATTGTTGCTAATTTAACCATGTGTTTAGGGTTGTCGTCTTGAACATTTGGTGTGACATAACGCACAGACACACTTTGGTCAAATGTCAACTTTTTATAGTGGTATAATATCTTACTAGAGTAGAATGATTCTATATAGATAGAATATAAGAGTGCTATATGTTAGCACTCTTAATTGGTTTGTTTAATTGAGTAACAAAATCTGTAACGTTACCAAATGGATTTGTATGATTAATATGCAATCCAGTGTGATTTAATATCTAAAATCAATTCAAGTTTATAGTGCATTTTCAATGTTTATGCCTCCTCTGTAGCTGTGTATAGATTGACATAATTTCCACCCCCCCTGACATCTAGGAAATGAAAAAAATAAATCCGGAATGTAAACGGGGAAACAAAAAACAAGTGCACTAAAACAAAGATTTCAGAAAATCCATAGGTCAGATATAGTGCTGTCATATCGACCTGTAGATTCATGATCAGCATAGTGTCCATGAGGCAGTGTCTAAGTATCTTTGAGAACTTTCTTGTAATATTCATAAGCATTTCATATGACATTTGTGCTACATTATGCTAAGTCTTCTGAAGTCATATGACAGCTTTATGTAAGAAACAGAACATAATATAAGTCATTATTCGCTGATGATCTTCCCATCTGTTACAGTTCTTAAATGTCATTAGCAGTCAAATCAGTTAATTTATTACCATTATTATTATTATTTTTTTTTTTCTTCAAATGCCCCCCCATTTGCAGTTATCTCTTCATGCTGTACTTCCTTTCACTTTAAAACACACTCATGGCACGACACGAAAGGATCTGTTGGTTACTTTTGGTATTTTTTGGGGGTTCAATCAAGACACGTTGTTGTTTGATTCCACTTCATTGGCTACAAACCTGGTGTAGTGCAATCTTTATGTGCCCTATTACCGTGCGCGTGACAGGGAAGTTGTGGCCTAATGGTTAGAGAGTCGGACTCGTAACCCAAAGGTTGTGGGTTCTCGTACCGGCAGGGATTGTAGGTGGATGAATGTACAGCGCTCTCTCCCACACCTTCAATACCACGACTGAGGTGCCCTTGAGCAGGCACCAACCCCAACTGCTCCCCGGGCGCCGCAGCATAAAGGGCTGCACACTGCTCCGGGTGTGTGTTCAAGGATGTGTGTGTGCACTTAGGCTGGGATAAATGCAGAGCTCTGAGTATGGGTCACCATACTTGGCCACATGTCACATCATATTTGAATTTAATGTGAATAAGATTTAAGAACTTTGACAGAGAGGAAGATTTGAATGATGGATTTGTTTTTTAACAAACACACAGCTTTTCACTTCAGAAGACGTTAACTGATGGACTGGAGTGGTGTGGATTATTGTGATGTTTTTATCAGCTGTTTGGACTCATTCTGACGGCACCCATTCACTGCAGATGATCCATTGATGAGCAAGTGATGAATCTGTTCCTATGAACAAACAAACTCATCTGCATCTTGGACGGCCTGAGGGTGAGTGCATTTTCAGCAACTTTACTTACTTTAATGCAGCCTAAACATTTATATTTAAGTATACACAATGATCAAGTTTAACTTGTGTTAAAATCACACTCACTGAACCAAAATACAGGAGAGAAACACACTTTGCTTTGTTTGAAGAGAAAGACTTTGGTCTTACATTCTGGTAAATCACTTGTTTTCATGATAACTACTGTACAGACTTCCTCTTTTTTCACCTCCCAAATAAAGTTTCAGACACCAAGTGCTGCAGACGCTGAGTGATATGACTCATCAGAATGAAATGGTTAATGGTTATTATCATAATCACATACTTAGTATTATAACATAAACATAAGGAAAGTGAACGTGACTCGGCCTGTGGAAGAGCCATTTTGCATTTCAGGAGCAGTGTGTGTGGGGTTAAATGAGGTCACTGGCTTTTTCTGCTAATTTATTTTGCATGTTTGCTGACATCTGGTGGAAAGTCTTTGCTGCTGCAGTTTTCTTCTTCAGGTGGGTGTCATCTTTTTTTTTTTAGGCCAAGGACCCATTGGTGAAAATATACAGAGCAGAGATCCTTGTTACAAATTGTGAAAAATGTGTTGTTGCATTTTAAGCCTGACCTATAATATAATGTGTATATTACCTTAGTCTTGTATTTACTTACATTACACCCTGAAACATAAAGATTCCAAAAGGAGACATTCCAAAACAAAAATATAGCATTTAATATTTTAATATATGTATATAACTAATTTTTTAGGGAAAAAAAAACATATGTGAGCTTAAACAGTTATTGGCAGACCTCAAGTTTATGTTCTTTGATTTACGCCTTTCACCTTTGTATGGTTTAATATTTCATGCCAGGTTAAATGTGGCATTTTTTGCTTATTGGATGACAGCATATAATAATTTAGAAATAGCAATAGGTGCGGCATCCTCCCCGTGCTTTAAGTGTTTGGTCCGCTTTTTATGACATTCCGACAAAGGTCAAATGAGTCTTTCAGTCCATGACGGGGTATGTGCTTTCTGTCTGGATCTCATTAATATGAATAAATAAGCATTATTATTTAAACAAACATTTAGCGACTTTTTTGTTTTTTTTTTTTTTTTTTTTTTTTTCTGAAGAAAATCTGAGTGCTGCTGTCCCATGCAAAATTCAGAATTGTTGCTAATGTCGAAAAGGTGATGTGATGTGGTTGCTAGGGTGTTCTGGATGGTTACTAGGTGATTGTTTACTGGCCCAAGTCAAAAGAGAATTTTGACTTGGGAAAGAAAAAATATCTTAATTTGTGTTTTGAAGATGAACAAAGCTTGAGTAATTAATGTAGACTTTCATTTTTGGGTGACTGTCACCCACTTAATATGCTAAATACCTTAAGTTTAATAGTTATGAGCAATTGCTTGTCTTGGCAAACACCACTAATAATATAATTGTCCCTTTGACACAATGAACTGAGTTTATTTTTGTCTCTTAGACATTTTTTGTAATTTTGTTTGGCAGATCCCTGTCGCTTCGGACAAAAGCGTCTGCTAAAAAATTAATAAATGTAAATATACCTGGTGCACTTCTGCCTTTGGTCAAAAGAGGGCGCAAGAGGAGAGGAGACTCCATGTAACTGTGTGCATCCATTGATTCACAACTTTCTCAATATTCTCAATTTATCCAAATTACATATGGAACTATAAGATGTACGTGTTATAAATCTGTGTTAACCCTGTAAAGCCTGACATATAGTCTAAATTGTCAACCGGATTATTGAGCTTTTATCCAAAAAAGAGAAAAAAAAGAGAAAACTTAAAAAATACTGTTTTTTTCTTTGATACATCAGTCCATATAGAGCTCAGACTTCAGAATAAAAAGTTTCTGATATGAATGGCAAAGTAAAATGAAACTCGATTGCATGTAATCAATGAGATCTTTATAACTGATAGCAGACTACTTACATAAAATGCATATAAATGTAATTTGTCATGATATATCTTCCAATAATATGTCTTAAGATGATTAAGATATTAAAATGCTTTGTTTTATTATCAAAGCTCTGTAGTTTCAAAACATATAAAGCAATGCAATCTAATGATGATTGAGAGATGAACAATAAAACGCTCCTCGAAAGCCTATGAATGATATTCATTAATTTTAACAATTAAAAAAAAAAACATTATGTATGGATAATCAAGTAAACCCAAGTAGCTTCAGTCCGTAAGTGTTTTCAAAGCAAAAAGACACATGAACCACAAAGTGAATGTTTTTACTATTATACTAAAATACATTTTACTTGCTACACAGGTGACAGATGACACCTGCTGCCAAATGATAATTCATTTTGTAAACTAAAGCCTATTGACTCCTTTTCCTCTAACTATGTCTTGGCCAAACTAACTGTTTTCAGGGAACTCTTGAATACAGAAAACAGAACTGCGAAAGTCACATTGTGAATTTTATTATGCTAGATCATGCTGATCACAAATGATTCAAGTTATGCATTTCATTAGCAGATGTTTCTGCTCAACCCCCTCCTTCTTTTCAAAAGGCTACTAAATCACTCTCATTCATACTGCGGTGATCCCATCTTTAAGTTAACAATTCATCCTGTCTTCCTCTTCCCTGCTCTCCCGTTTCTCTCTCGGCACCTTTGCGCCCCTCCCTCGCTCCGTTGTTGTGTTTTTCTTCCTTTCTTCCACTCTCACCAGGTAACCAGACCTCCTGTGGGGGTGTTGAGTTTCCACTTTCCCAGAGAAGGAGACAATTTGAGCCTCACAAAGCCCACAAAAGCTGTACGACACCATCCCTCGTCTCTCGCTCTCGGCCCTTTCTCCCTTTAATTCGCCACTGTCTGTGTGCCTACCTCGCTATTCCCTTGGCTATTTTATTTCTTTGCTCTCTTTCTCTGCCTTTTTTTTTTGGTTTGAATCAGATAAACGGACAAAAATAATTGCAGGGCAAACTGTGAAACACATACGCACATTGGCAAAAATCACATCAGACCTCAGTTGCTCACAAGAGATGGGAAAGAAATCCAATAAAATAAACAGTGATTGGTATCTTCTCTGCTGCGTTCGCTCGATACACAACACTCGTGTGTGTGTGTGTGTGTGGTGTGCAGCTGGTCAGCAAAGACCAAGGAACTGCTTCGATTTGGGCCAGGCGGGGGGGAAGATCTATATTAGTTTTGGTTTAGAACGTGTGCACGATGACAGCAGTGGCACCCGTGAGAAACGAGCCTGATTCACCCTGTGACCCTCTTCATGCTGTCACTCACCGGAAAAATCCCTGCGTTTTATAGCTTTGCTGCTGTTACAGTGAAAAAGAGTGATTCACTCAGAAATACTCCTTCGGTCGGGCCATCATTATTCACCTTCCTGACTTGTCATCTGTGAAACTCAAGAGATTTTTGGTAGCTTTTGCGCTGCACTTTTCTGTGCTGAAGGCATGCGAGACCACAGCGGAGATAATACTTAATTTACTTTACTGCACTGTGTAACAGCATATACTTTAAGGTTGTTTAAAATTTTTTCAACTGGAAAGTGAAACTTACTCTTTTAAACACACCCACACACACACACACACACACACACACAGGTTTGTTTGTGAAAAGTGGGGACTCTCCATAGGCTTAATGGTTTTTATACTGTACAAACCGTATATCTATTGCCCTACACCAACCCTACCCCCTAAACCTACCCCTCACATGAGACTTTGTGCTATTTCAGATTTTCAATACACTCATTCTGTGTGATTTATAAGTGTTTTGAAAAGTGGGGACATGGGGTATTGTCCTGAAAAGTCAACTTCTCCTTGTAATACCTATACAGTACCTTTGTCATTATACAAATTTATGACCTAATTTGTCACAAAAACGCACACACACACACACACAGCTAATATCCTAAAACAATTCTGGGTTGTTTCCACCCAACTTTGTGGTCAAATATTAACTCACCCAGCTTTGGGTTAAAGAATGTAATTAAAAATTTAAACAAATAGTTTGTTAGTCCATATTTGACCCAAGTTGGTTGAAGCCACCCTCCTTTTTTAGATGAAAGTCTGGTTAAAAAGGGACAAACCCAGCTATAGGGTTGTTTCAGCCCAGCGGTTAGGTTGTTTTGAACCCAACCGCTGGGTCAAAACAACCCAATAGCTGGGTTTGTCCCTTTTTTAACCCAGCATTTTTTAGTGTAAACTGTTTTTTAAAGTTGTAATAATACTTTATAATTTTACTGTTTTTACAGTAGTTTTATCAAATGAATTCAGCTTTGGTGAGCTTAAGAGAATTATTTATAACTATAGTGTACATTGATCTTTTTTAAAGATGTTATTTCTATGGTGCTTTTAAGGTGTTTTTGTTAGTTTTTGCAGATCGGCAGCTCTGTATAATTTCATTGTATGGAAAAGAGCAGCTTGGACCTTCTGCAAGTGTCCTTTAGTGTTCCATGGAAGACAGAAGAACATGAAGGTGAGTAAATGATGAAATTGTTTTTTAAATGAAATATTTCTTAGTCTATGTTGAAGTAGTGGCTTTTCAAAAATAAAAAGGGGGAAAATGTTGTAATGAATTCAGTTTTGGCTGAATAAGACCAGGCCTTTCCAGCAGCCAAAATGGCAAAAATCAAAAGAAAAGAGTTTGTTAAAACAATCTCTCTCTAGATGAAGGCCACAAACTGTAAAAATGCTTTGCAGATTTGGAACAACATGAAGAAACTGGGGGACAATGGATATTCAGATTAAAATAATTATCTACAGTTTTCTTCATCTTCTGAAAAAAAGTGAATGGTGCATCCCCATGCAAAACTCACCTCCTCAATACTAGGATGTAATAATAATACCTAAGGCGTTACTTTGCGGTTGCTAGGGTGTTGCTATGTGTTTACTTTATGGCCAAGAGGTCAAAGAGTTCCACCTCAAGTCCCTATTAGGATCTTTATATGGGCCTGTGGCCTCTCAATGCAACTAAGGATTTCTTCACCATCTTTTATATTTGTCAGTGAAAACTGTACAATCTACATATAATTATGTTTATATCGCTCTTGGACCTCTATACAAGTACAAAAGTAGAAAAATAACTGCTAATTTCAGTTTTTCTACTTCAACATTTCACATTTAATACGTTTTAGTTTACTGTTAATATTATGATTCTTATTATTTTTTATTTACTAGAAATTTCTGGGTGAAAATTCCAACTTGTTTGCTTCAATCATTTCTTAAAATTCTGCAAGATATTTTTTATGTTTTATTGAAATTTGCAAAAATATAACATTAACATATATAACATATAACATTTAAACATCCTTTAGTTCTAAATAGGATTGACATTTTTTTATTTTGTTTTAAGCATAAATCTAATAACATTAATGATATTTATACTTTAAACGTTTTTGAAAATTTGCTAAATTTTATTAATTTTACTTCTCATTACCTCTTCAAAATTTTGGAATCAGTACGTTTAAAAAAAAATTTGAAATTAAATTAATTGCATTAAATTGAAACCATGTGAGAAACAAAATCTATTTGTTATTAATAATTTAGTCATTTGTGCAACATTTTTCAGTGAATAATGACTTCAATATCACACAGGTTACTTTTATGGTGCTTTTTCAGTCTTTTAGGAGTTTGATGTCTCTAATGCTACAATTTTATGGAAAAGAGCTGCTTGTACATTCTGCCTAGCATCTGTTTTTATGCTCCACATATGAAAGAAAGTAACACAGGTTGCAACTCGTCAGTAAACAATGACGAAACTCCTTTCTGGGTGACCTATCCCTTTAAGATCACACCAAACCAGTTCACCTGATCGGACGGATGTTAAACAAATAAAAAGTAAAAATAATTGTGCCCTGGTCAGTAGGGGACTCCCATGTCCTCCGTCGTGACCCCCACCAAAATCCTTCACTAACCCATTCGCTAACCAGGCAGGGTGACGTTCCAAACAAACCCCCCTTCGCCCCACAGAGAGAGGGAACGCTGTGACCCTATAAATAGAGGCGAGGAATGGTGCTGATATGTTGAAGGAAGGAGGGGGGCATGGAAAAAGGATTAAGAGAGATATTCGGCTGGTGATCGGGCTGCTCTTGCAGCCTGTGGATCTCTGACTCAGGTAATCCGGATAGGAGGGATGTCACATGGGAGTTTCATGCAATCTTGATGACAGTACAATTAGCCTTCATGCACTTGTTTGCACTCCGTCTCTCCCTCTATTTACCTCTCTTCCTTTTGGCTGCGGTGCTGAGGATGGACAGTACGTTCAGTATTGGAGGTAAAGGTGTGATGACTGTGTACATCGTGTTCAGGTGCTTACTTCCTGAATGGAAACAGTCTGACTTCCTTATTTGTCCTCTCGGATGTTCTCATCCAATCAGAAGCTGCCCAGGTTCACTCCTTGGCAACTTAATGTAAGAAGATTTACAGGGGATCTAGATCTAAATTGGACCTTTTGTGCTGTATAACTATGCCTACCGCAATCACTCACGCAAACAGATACGCGTTCAGCTGTCTGAGTCAATAGGCTAAGGTTTATTGGCATGACTATACACATTTACAATATTGATAAAGCATTTACAGGTCAGAGATCTCAATATGAACTGAATATAGCTTGTAAAAAAATATTTTTCAAAGTTGCAAATAGCATAGATTATTGGATGACATTTTCCAGAAAACACTATTTCGTCTCAAAATTTACACTTACTTTAATGTATTATTTTGCCATTCTTTGTGAAATTTACTAGCAAATCTTAGTAAAATGATTTCTATATCAATTTTTATATATCTTTCAAATTTATATATATATACAGTAGAATTATATATATATATTATCATTTTTATATATATTATTTCAGGTTAGATTTTTTTAAGAAACGATACTTTCATTCAGCAAGATGCATTAAACTGATCAAAAGTGAAGTAAAGAACCTTATAAGTTTACAAAATATTATCTTTTAAATAATTTTTTCTAGTCAGCACATAATTTGAAAAAACTAAAATAGGCAGTGCAAAACTCAAATTTTCAACATTTGATATAATCAGAAATGTGTCTAGAGATTAGAAAGATTTTCGATGTCAGTTACACTGAAGACTTGAGTATGAGCCTGAAAAATGAGCTTTGATCACAGGAAGAAATTATTAAATATTTCAATAAACAGCATTATTTTAAATTGTGATCATATTTTTCACAGTTACTATTTTTAGTGTATTTTGATTAAATAATGCAGCCTTGGTGAGCAGAAGCGTTTTAAAAAATAAATACATAAATGTCTGTCTGTAGCCCTGATTGTGACTTTTCTCTCATTCATTTTTGCAGTTTATCTCAAAGGAGGAAAAGACAAAGAGGCCAAAAGTTAGGCCTCCTTTCCTGCTTAACAGAATCAGTGAGTCGGGGAGCAGGTCTCAGGGTTGACCGAGGTTAAAGAGCAACAATAGCATGTGAGACCCAGGGTCAAAAGAGCCACAGGACTGATGAATGGCCAAGAAAATCACACTAGTTTGTGTGACTGTGCAAGTTCGGGTAAAGAAAGAGTGGGAAGAAACAGAGCAAAACATTTCGTCGTCATGTTTCATAGGACTATTTTATGATATATTAAATTTTTACAATGCATGACTAAATCAATCAACATTATTGTGGGGAAAAAAGCATATAGTGGAGACTCCAATAAATATTTCTCAGGGTGGGTTTCATTTCTGAAAGTCAGTTTCGTTTCATTTACCACACATTGCAAGTTGTCACACTATATGGGGTAAGTTGTCACATTTGGGTTGAGAAAATGTAATATATCATGTTATAGATATTAATATGAAAGGTAACATACATGTTGTTTTAGCCAACATAAATTGTATTTAATAAATTATATATAATTACAACATCTGTGACAACATGCCCCAATCTGACATTTATGAAACAATGGAAAAAATATATGTTGTGAGAAAAAAGACAGTGATATATAAATTCAGAATTGTGAGTAAAAAAGTCTGAATTGTGAAATAAACGTTTTTTTTTCGTGGCAGAAACAATCTTTCATATGAAACACGTTTCAGCCTACAGTTAAAATCCAGTTAAGTTTACAGTTGTTATGTTTACTTGTTACCCAACAGCTACAGCAAAGATGTGATGGGAATGTTACTTCAGAAGACACAAAAATAATTCTACTTTATGGCAGTTTTGAACTAGATGTCTGAAAGCAACATACAAAAGCACTGCTGGAGAAAACAAGAATTTGTGTAATTGAACTTCTGACTCAAAATGTCATAGCCTCCATGACAACTAGCCCCAGTGCCCCCTTTAAAGATACCATATTATTTATCTGTGGTGCAACTTCTTATTTTGCTTTCTTCATCTCTTTTGTGCCGTTCCAGGACCTGCTTCATTGACTCCTGTCCTGTCATGTCCAAACCAACTTCAAAGGACTGTGTTTAAGCCGCCAGCCTATGCAAAAGAATAAAAGTTGCATATGAAAACAGATGTACATCACTCATCGTCACCCACTGTTTAGGTACTTTTCCTGCGCAGTCTCATCATTCTGTTTTCATCCTCTTCTCAACCCCCTTTCAAACTAATTCCTTCCCCTCCCCCTCTCCCTCTTTCTCTTTATTCAAAGCCATTGATCATGCATGCAGAAATTTAGCACGCCCATAGCTCCAGTCGGGAGCACTGGGGCGCTGTCCTAATACTGCGTCCTCCACAACCCCACACCCACACACACACACACACACACCCACACACACACAGACACAGACAGGGCAACCGCACTGACAAACTCTTGAGCCGTGATACATAAGCACGCAAATGTTTTACAAATTGTGGCATTCCTACCTGTTCAGCCTACGAACTGCTCTCAAAACTTATGGTGCATGAGTTTTATTTTGGATCTGATTTTAGATTTTCACTTTGCATCTGTTTTCTTGTCTTCTACTGGAATATCACGTTTCATATATCTAGGTTGAATTAGTTTCCTTTTGCAGGAGCATTTCTGCTCTAGCTTTTGTGCTCTTAACTGCTGATATTGTTGGCTTTTGTATGATAAATTGCTTTTGCTTTTCCTCAAGTTGCTTTGGATAACAATATGATTAAATGTAAATGTCATAGAGATGCATGCTTTTTGCATTCAGATGTCTTTTTTTCCCTTGTGCTTTATTGAAGTAAACAAATTAGGAAACATAAAATCCACATTTTATTTGTGCATGAGATGTTTTGTGAACCACATAGTTTGGTATAAATTGTTTACATTTTTTCAATTATGTTTCAAGGTAAATGTGCTCAGAGCCAGTAAATCTATTTTGAAACAGGCTTTAATATTCCAAATTATTAAACTATTTTTCCAGCCTGACCTCTTAATGTCAGTACTTACTTATTTGTAACAGATCACAAAATAACAAAACATTAAAATGACAACAATACCACGTGAGATGCTGATGTCTATGAGGAACAATGCACACCTCCCTGAGGACTACAAATGGTTTTGGTCAGTCTGTTGGCCCCACCCTCACATGCAAACCACCAATCACCTGGTCTTGACTTTGTGCCAATTCAGGCCGGCTGGAATCCAGACTACCAATCACCAAACTCAGCCTGATGCTGTGTGATATTGGCTGGGTTGGTTTGGTTGATGGTACACACAATAGACACAACAGTCTTAATCTATGTATCTGTCTGTCTTGCGATCTCTATCTCATGCTGTTCATTGTTCTATGTCTTATTATTATATATTTCGCAGTCTATAATATATAGTGTTTACTTTTATTAAATAATCTGTTTTTTTTTCTTCTGACTGTTCGTCCATCCATCCATCTGTTTGTCATCTGATTTTTTATTTTATCTACTGTCTATCTATCTATCTATTATCTATCTATCTATCTACTATCTATCTATCTATCTTATCTATCTACTCTCTATCTGTCTATCTATCTATCTGTCTGTCTGCCATCTATCTATCTATCTATCTGTCTATGTGTCTGTCTATCTATCTATCTATATACCAGTCAGTCTGTCTGTCTCTTTCTTTTCAGACGACCACGTTTTCGACTCCGGCTTCCTGTACCACGCATATAAAAGCGGCGGTGCCGGGGAGAAAAAGGGGGCGGAGCAAACTACTACGTCGAAATCAACGGAGGCGTTCCTCCGTGTGTGCGAAATCCACAGCTTGGCCCTCCTCCTCCAGACGGGCCCTCCCTCCCTCCCCCACCCCCTCGGCCCCCTCTCTTGAGTTGGAGACTCCTGCTCCGTTCGGGCTCACATCCGGGCAACAAGGGACCCCGGGAATGACACAGCATGGAGTCAGAGCAGCCTGTCGTCCTCCACGCAGGACTCCCCGCACGACCCCTGGTAAAGCTTCCTTTCTGCGCGCTCCGCTTGACTTTTCCTCGCGAACGGGAGATCTATATATAAATCTGTTCATTTAAACCTGAGTATTCTGGGACCAAGAGGAAAGAGACCACCGGAGACAAAAGACACAAGCGCGGGTTCCTTCACGAAAGAGCGAAAATGGAAACAATGTAACAGCCAGGAGCCTCACTGTTACATTGTTTCCATGTTCCCTCTTACCAGGACGCGCGCTGTTACATTGTTTCCATCTGTTACATTTGGAGCTGTTATATTGTTTCCAACACATTATATTATTACATTCCATTTCGCTTTTTACAAACGGGGATGATCGAACTTGTTACTTTTTAACGGAGAGGAAAGAATCAGTTCTGCGTTTTCAATGGAAATAACGGCACCCATCCATCCATCATGGCCGAATTTCACTTTTCCTCTTGATTTATTACGATTTTGGAGTGTTGATTGCTGTATTTAAACATGCACCAGTAATCGGTAGCGTTTCAGAAGACTTTCAGGTGTCTGATCTGACTTTCTTTTTCACCTTTCAGCAAAATGTTCATCGGCGGGTTGAGCTGGCAGACGACACAAGGTGAGACACGCGTGATCTTCTGTCCTGCGTGCTACTTCCACAGACAGTCTCATGCATGGGCTGCTGTGAGCTCGGGAGCATTTCTTCTTTCTATGTTTGTTTGGCTTGAAACAGAAAGCAAATAGTTCGTGCACCGTGAAATCATGCATGCATTCAACGCGCGAGCCTAATGCGTTAGATATTCTTTACATAGGTGAATATTTATAGATCAAAACTTGGCATGTTTTATCATTAAACGTCTCTTGCAATACTTCCACGAAAGCTACAGACGATGTATATATATATATAGTGAGCTCGTGGTGATTTGAGCAAGGGCGCTAGTGTGGACTCGAAGGCACTGATGTGGTTGAATAAATGTGTGGAAAATCTCTGGTTGCATGCCTGTGTTGTTATTCAAATACTCGGCTTAGCTTAGAACATTATAATAAGAATGCTTACCAGAGCTTTATAATGAGCACCATTGTTGAGATGCAAAGTGGATGGGCAGTCTCAATGCTGATCTAGTAGCAGCAAACGTTTGGTTTAAGGTACATCAAACATGATTTGCGTCACTAAACTGATGTTATGAAATAAATGCATTGTGCTTTTCTTTCTCCAGAAGGGCTGAATGAATACTTTTGTAAATTCGGCGAGGTGAAGGATTGTATGGTGATGAGGGATGTACATGCCAGCTTTTCACAGACTAGCGGAGCCTTTTGTTTGTGTATTGTGTACGATTTTAAATAGACTGAAGCAAATAACATTTTGTCACAACCTAGTAAATTACATGTTATTTTAGTTAGTAATGTAATGTTGAGGTTTTATAAATCACTGAAATAAACATTTTGACAACCTTTTGCTAGATAAGGTTAGCTCATTAGTTAGATACCTTCATAATGTTTGGGTGTTGTAGTGTACACTCAAATAAAAATACAGTGTTTTCTGATAAGATCTAACTCTAAATAAATAAAGAAGTAAATACAAGCTCTTTATTGGCATTCAGGGGTTCCATGAAGAACCTTTAACATCCAACGAAACTTTGCATTCCACAAAAAGTTCTTTATAGTGAAAAAAGGTTCTTTAGATTATTAAAATATTCTTCACACTAGGAAAATAACGGTTCTTTTAAGAACTGCTCAATACAAGAAATGATTTCAGGAACACAAAAACTGTTTCATTTCCCCTTTGTGAACATTATTTTTTAAGAGTGTCCCACTGAGCTCTATTATGAGCAGATCTTGAAATACAATCCTAGTTTCCTGCTGTACTATTCTGTAAAGGAACATCAGCTCTCACCTCTCTCTGGGCATCTGGTGGTTGGGGTTGTGGTGGCAGCGTATGCTCAGACCGAATAGTTTCCGGGCCGTGCGCTGGATCTTCAGTCTCTGGGCCTCCAGTGAACTCTGCAAGAGCCGGTAGCGGTTCTGAAGGTCCCAGTCGCTGCCCCACAGCAGGTGCACGCTGCTCACTGGCAGGAAGTGTGTTGCAGGCAGACGTTTCAGAAACGACTTAAACTCGTCTAAGGTGAGAGAGAGAGAAAGACAGGTGCTCATACGGTGAAGGGCAAAAGCATATCCACATAATAAACCACATATTGATACTTGGAATCCATTGTGGGAGAAACCAGTTAAGAGTGATGGAGAAAAGTATTGACTTTTACGGACAAGGATTGATTTTAACCGCAAACACTGTGTCAATACTATTACGTAGAGCGCCTTCAGAGTTCAATGTACAGAGTCGAAATGATTTCCATCTCATATCTTTTACCATTCTATATTTCAATGTCTCTTAAAGTCAACATGCAAAGCCCTATGCAATCAATTTTACTTACATAATGTCAAATTTCCAAGAGCTATATACAATGAGTTATTTATTAGCTATAGACTGCTTCACCAAAACAGTCGCCTAAAACAGTGATTAAATAACGGTTTGACTGCAAGTTAACATTAATAACATTAATCACTAGCCTGTGTACCAAGCCAAATATTGTTTCATTTCCCTTTTTTTTCTTTTTTACTGTAGTTTTAAGTGCAAAATGTAACTTTATAAATAAATATTTTGATTCAATGATGATAAATGAATAATCAAGGGTTTTTGAATATGAATATTAAAATATGAAATCATTTAAATTAGATTACTAGTGCCTTAACAATGATCATAGGTATAAATATAATATATATATACCAGTATAAGACCGTAATTATATATATATATATATATATAGAGTATATATATATATATATTATATATAATATATATATATATATACTACTCCATAAATAATAAAATATATATATATATATATATATATATAATATAGATATAATATTTTATTAATTTTTTGTGACTCTCAACATGAATGTTGGCTCATATAAACTGCATTCTAATAGGGATCCGTCAATCTGTTATTTATTCAGCGTCCTGCATCATGTTCATCAGCAACTGCATCAATGCAAGATGATGGACAGATGTGGACAGGTGTGATAAATGGATTAATGAACGTAATGCACATTTAGTTTGTTTATTTATTTATCATAATTAATTCCACAGCCCTAGTTCAAATTGTTTGGCATTATATCACAAATTATATCACACAAATGTTTGAGTTTACTTTAAAATCCAGGTATAAGTTAATGCAAAAACATTTTCAATTTGGACACCAAAAACAGGTTGGAGCTCTTTATTTTGAAAGAGCACCAGGCTGATGCAGTTAAATCTAAAATACATTTAACTTTAAAATGGACAATGATTTCCCCCAGACCCCCATAGAGGGACCAAGGCCCATCCTCTATAATCGCACAAAATCCTATGGATAGCACTGAATTATGATTAAACAGAATAGACAATTTTTCATGTTTACCTTAAACCATGTTTTGGTAGAGTTTAGATTTAACCCTACAGGATCGATCACCACTGCTTTAAACAAAAGATATGTCACATTTCATATGGGAATCCAATGACACCGTCATGTCAGACAGCAGTCAGACGAGCTCTAACTATGAACGTGCCTGTAGCCTGCGGCACATACGAGAAACGTGTCTGTTTGAGTGCAGTCAAGGTTGGTTGATGGTACATTTAAATATGTGCAGCATGGTCATATTGGGATTGTCAATGTAATGGTCTAACCATGCACTCATGGTGTTTAACAACTCCACCTGCTTGTTTCCTTTGATGTGTTTGATATGCTATTAAAATGACACAGTGTGGCATCTGAATCCAGAAAGCACCACAGGCCTTGACGCAATGGCACATGACTGTCTACAGTCAATGCCTGTGTTTACTGGTGTGTTACTTGATGAAAATTATGTGTCAAGAGCAAGAAGGAACCGAGAACATGCACACACATACACACGCACAGTAGAGCTGTAATGATACAAACACTGTCAACTTTTCCCAAGAATACCGGGAATGCATTTATCACTGCCTGTACACATGAAGGTAGCAAGCTTTCTTTCTTTCTTTCTTTACACATGCAAAAAAAAAATGCATGTGTATTTTTTTTTTAATGCTCTTTTAAATGTCCTTTAAAACATAACAGAAAACAATATGCTCTGCTCTGTACTTCAGACATTTGGAGACTTCACTACTGGCAAAAAGCCTGACGCATATTGCATTTATTCAGCAACAAACAAAATGCAGCATTCTGACTATATTATACTGTATATAACTAGCGGAAACTGTGGACAGTTTCTTTAATAAGCACAGAATATTTAATAATTTAATAAAGCACAGAATAAGAATAATTTGTTGCATTCCCTGTTTTTGCAAAACTCTTTTATTAAAACTGAGCTCTAAACTTTGGCCAAATGTTATATGTATGGGATTGGGTCAAGATCACAAGGGGAGACGGGAACAGAGAAGCGAGAGAAGGGAGTAAGCAAAATCCAAAGTATTCTTAAACACAACGTGGGAACGGAAACACGGGAAATACTGGAACTTATGAATGACATTTAACAGCGGACGGGAAAGAGGGGCAGAACACATTTTAAATACACAGTAACTAATGGGACACACCTGAGATCAAATAAAAGGAGGCAAACGAGATAATTAAACACAGCTGGAACCAATAGAACTAAATAGGGACAGGAACAGGAAAAAACAAATATGGGCATAATAATCAAACTGGAGAACGTGGGGGAGGAAGACACAACACGAGACATGGAACAGAGTCTGACAGTATGCATGTAAGTATGCATTTAAATATTTATTACTACTTGTCTGAATATGCTCACTTCTAAGCATCATTTAAACCTCCACTGACTTACTATGTAAAATGTGCTCTGACACTGGGCGAATTCCAAATGGCTTTTTTGCGCCCTTGAAGGGCACTTCGGGAAGGGGACGACATTTGTAGGGACGTTCCAAACGAAAGTGAACAACTGAATCCCTTCGCGAAGGGCCCTTCCAGAAGTCCGTTAGTGAAGGGAACATGTGATGGTCACTTCACGGAAGTGATTTCCATTTGTGATCATGTGATCTTAAGTTAGGAGATCTTGCAATGCATTTTAAAGCAAAGTTGTGGTTGATTTCAACACAAACGTAAGTAGAATAGGCTAATTAAATTTGTCTATTTTAATGATACAAAATATTTTTTGTCAGAAATATTATTTAAGATGGTAGTTTAAGCAAGTTTAATTTGAAAAAGCTTAATAGTAAATAAGACACAATTAGACAATATTTGAATAAAATAACCATAATGAGAATAAATATATATTTGCAACAACTGGTGGAGAGCTGAATGCTACATGCACGCGCAGCGTTGTCAAGGTAACATTTGGTCAGTCATTCCCTTCGCCAAGGGAGTTCCAAACGCTTATACAAGACAGTAATGCTCTGCACCCTTCATAGAACACACTTCAAGGACTCTGCCCTTCGAAGGGAGTAGGGATGCTCACTTCCGTTTGGAATTCACCCACTGTCAAAGCTGCACTTTAATATTTCCTGTAAACATGCAGCTATCCTCTATTTGATCGCTTATATACTTTAACTGTATGTGCAAACTTATTTTACTCAAATTAGTGTTTATTTGTTGCATCTCTTTTGTCATTAATGTCAACTTTGTTTTGTGCTTTGGCCAAATATTGTGGCTGAATTAATCACAATTTATTTATTTATTTTATTTGGTAACACTTCATAATAAGTATCCACCAATAAATTACAAATAATAAACAAAATAGTTAATTAATAGTTTATAAGCTTTAGTTAATATATTAGACTGTACAAATAGTGAGTTTTTAATTTCATTATTACTGTAATTAACACAATTATTGTTTTTTTTTGTTATTAAAATGCCATGAATTAAGTGATTTAAACCAACAATTATTGAACACTTATTGCATTCATATTTAGTGTTCCTTGAAATGTTTACAAATGCATTAAGGACACACACACACACACCCACACACACACACACACGCATATTTGTGGTTTACAGGGACTCTCCATAGGCATAATGGTTTTATACCGAACAAACTGTATTTAACTATAAACTAAAAAGTAAACCAAAACCCAATCATTTATAAATCTTCTGACTACTAGTATTTCAAAATAATGTTCAGTTTTCACAGATGATGACAGGAGCCTCTGGGTTTTGGCTGTGCAACTACTCTCAACAATTGGGACACTACATTTTTGCACTAAAAATCCCAGAGGCTTCCTAATTTTCCACCCTATTATGACTGGAATTATCCAGACAGTTTATATCTGACAAAAGGTAACAATCATTTTCAGTCACGCCTCTAAATGATGGGTTAGGTGATGATTTAACAACTTACTGGCATTAAATTAAGACTTTATTAACACATTCAAACAATTATTACTTCCCTAATTGATCAACTTGACATTTCAGAAGATTCATCTGTTCATGCTTGAGCGTTTTCTCCTTGGGCCATTCCAGAGGAATATTGCGGCGACCTTGAGGTTCACAGACTCAATTTGAGTGTCCTCTGCTCTATATAAATATATCGCAGTGTCTGGTTTTATTTGGACCTTTTATTACCTGTTAATAATATATAAGCTAGCGTGCTCATAAGGTGGATATTGAGCAATCACCTTGGGGAGTAACCTATTTCTGCTTTGTTTTTTGTTCAGAAATATTTGATCAGCGAGGTGAGAAATGTCTGTCGGCTTGTGAGCTGCATTAAATGCGATCTATGCAGGACAGCCCTTTAAGGTCGACGACATTCAGAGAACCCTTCCACAACCGAATGGAACAAGCAAATATGAAATCTACACAGACATGTCTTTTTCCTTTACTCACTGTCTTCTGGCTCAGGGAACAAGAAAATACATGTAGGCTCCTCAGGGTAATTATAGTTTACTGAACCTAAAACCATGCTGAAATAAAAAAAAAAATGTTAACTAAACGTTAACTTAAAATAATACATATATATATATGTGCTCAGTCTTGCCAAAGCAACATTTCTAATTTAAATTTAGTTTAACATGACATACTACATTAATTAAAACTATATAATCTGTAATACTCATTAATTCTAAATCTCATTCATATTAAAATAACACTGGTTGTATCTGATTGAAGTGTTTTTACACTTTCTAATGCAATGTGTTAGTTGCCATTCCTTTGTAATACATTGTGAAATTTATTATCAGTTTCTGAGTGGGGGAAAAAGTTTCTTCATCTTTTTTTTTTATTTATTTTTTTTAATAACTCTACTGTATGTCTCAGACTACCTGACGGTCACTATCTAGGTGATGTTCTACGTCAAGGATCAATGATTTTACAATCATCCTTTTTGGTTTAACTGTATGTAGTTACACAGTTATTAATCCATGAACAGACCTTTTGAGCTGCTCTTATCCAGCATACTTTTCAGTACTCCATTTATTGGACTAATGATACCTGAGATTGTGCTTCTTCAGAAATGCAATGTACTCCTTCCAGATCAGGGAGGTGCTGTAGAAGTGCCATTAACAGACCAGAAACATGACAATCTGCCTTTAATGTAATGGTCAGACCTTATTTAAATATATAAGGACTATAGCAATCAATGCACATACTGTATACTATTTGTAAATAAAATGTTTTTTGTTGTACAGGCAAAAACAAAATGGCTGGAGTTGTAAAGGGACAGTAGTCAGTTGTTTTCTATAGCACTTTGCATAATAGAAATAGTTTCTAAGCAGCACTTAGTACACACAGCAAAAAATAATGATGTTAATGTTTATAATATCTTAATTTCCATTTCAGTCGGTCACTCTCGATGTCACGGGTCTCGAACAATCCACTTCGAGTGTAAACCAAATGAGCCAATGCACATTGGCATGCGATAATTGCATCCAGATGCCGTTGATCACAGCGTCAGCATAAAAACGCAGCCGGTGCAACACATACCAGCTTTTCGTATCGGAGCCGAGCGACAACTTCGTTCTGCTCCTACCAAATTGCTTTGTGTGTGATGAGTCTAGTGCGCTCTAGGGAGCTTTTTGTGTTGGCGGACGTAGCTTCAGCGGTGGTCGTTCCTGTGTCGAGTGGGTTGCGCACTTCAGGCTGCACTACCCCCTGTCGTGCTGCAAGCAGCCATTTCCCCTGTGCGTCTCAGCACGTAAAAGAGCATTTCCCTGAAAGAGCCTATTTCTCTAAAAGCGCTTACATGGGTGCGTCTTTGCAAAGATGACAGATTGTCTTTTTAAAGATGCCGTTTCACCCATGCGTTTCTGGATGCAGTCGTTACCTGGCGCCGGGTGATGGTCACGATCGCTGCCTCATATGTCTGGGCATTAAACACGCTGAGGTGGCGTTCGTGGATGAGTCATGTTCCCATTGCGGGAAGATGACCATCTCGGAGCTGTGGGCCAGGCTCCATTTCCTCTGGGGGGGCCGGAGCTCCGTTGCCTCTTCCGCGAGCTAGGTTTGCAGCCAGGAGGGGACTAACTGTTTTTTTTTTGGGCGTAGCATGGGTCTGCTAGCATTCTCAACTATCTCGACGATTGGCTTATACCAGCACAGTCTCGGGATCAGTTGTGTGAGCACAGGGATTTGGTGCTCTCACACCTCAGCCTATTGGGCCTTCGGGTCAACTGGGAAAAGAGCAAACTCTCCCCGACGCAGAGGATCTCTTTTCTCGGTATGGAGTTGGATTCGGTCAAACAGACAGCACTGAGGAACGTGCGTGATTGGTGCTGAACTGTTTGAATTAATTCAAGGGCGGGACAGCGGTCCCACTGAAACCATTGCAGAGGCTCCGGGGGCATATGACAGCTGCAGAGGCAGTTACACCGCTGGGGCTGCTTCACTATGAGACTGCTTCAGCACTGGCTTCATGGCCAAGTCCCGAGGTGAGCGCGGGTAGCATGGCACTCACCGGGTTTCAACGTTACAGGCCTGTCGCCCACTCCTTCACCCCGTGGGTCAGACCTTGTGTTTCTCGGCAGAGTGCCCTAGAACAGATATCAGGCTGCTGGGGTTTACACAGAAACCCCAGTATGAGGTGACACCTCACTTCGGCGATGAGCACGTCTATCCGCGACACACTTGGAATGAAGTGGAATCAGTTCGTCGAGTTGTTCTTCTCGCCGAGAAGACCCCCGAGGATGCCCTATCGGAGTTGTGCTGTCCTTTTTGCATCGAGGGTTGGAGTGAAGGCTGTCTCCCTTCACCCTTAAAGTCTATGTTGCTGTGATTGCTGCTAACCATGACCCTGTGGTAGGGAAGTCGGTAGGGAAGCATGACCTTGCCATTAGGTTCCTTAGGAGGGCCTGAAGGTTAAATCCTCCCCGGCCCCCCACTATACCCTGTTGGGACCTGTTTCTAGTGCTCAAAGCACTATAGCAGGGCCCTTTTGAGCCTTTGCAGTCAGTCGAGCTAAATTTTCTTTCAATGAAAACTCTGCTCCTCCTTGACCCTGGCCTCCATCAAGAGGGTAGGGGGACCTGCACGCATTTTCCGTCGACGATTCATGCCTAGAGTTTGGACCAGCTGACTCCCAGGTAATCCTGAGACTCCGGCCCGGCTATGTGCCCAAGGTTCCTACCACTCCCTTCTGGGATGAGGTAGTGAAACTGCAAGCGCTGCCCCCGGAGGAGGCATACCCAGCCCTAGCTTTGCTCTGTCCCATCTGAGCCTTAAGGTGCTACGTAGACCGGACACAAAGTTTCAGGACCTCAGAACAGCTCTTTGTTTGTTACGGAGTCCGGCAGAAGTGGAATGCCTTCTCCGAGCAGAGGATGGCCCATTGGATAGTGAATGCCATCACCCTAACTTATCAGGCACAGGGTGCCCTGCCCGCTCAGGTTGCGAGCTCACTCAAATAGAAGTGTTGCATCCTCCTGGGCGCTGGCTCATGGTGCCTCGCTGACAGATATTTGTAGAGCTGCGCACTGGGTGACCCCCAACACGTTCGCTAGATTCTATAGCCTTCGTGTGAAGCCGGTATCCTCCTGTGTTCTCACCACAAACGGGTAGAAGCACTGAGAGGCCCTGTCTAGTGTCGGCTTGCTAAAACTGCTCCAGAGTGTCTGTACTGTAGACCCTGTCGAGCTCCTCCATTCCCTCGTCAGCAGACGTGGCGGAACGTCCGGCACCAGGCCCTCACTCGTTGAATCGGTGAGAACCAGTATAGGGCTGGGTTCCAAATGTAGAAACATAAGTGGATTCCATATGTGTAAAGTCCACGGTATAGAATAAGAGGCCGTGTTTCCCCGGCAGACTTCTGCCATTTCCAAGAGGGTTACAATCACCTCTAGATCCTCAAATCTGGCCCACAAGATCCCCTTTCCTGCAGAGTTTAGCTCTAACCCTAATCAAACACACATGAGCAAGCTAATCAAGGTCTTCAGGATCACTAGAAAATCACAGGTAGGTGAGTTTGATCGGGGTTGGAGCTAAACTCTGCAGCGCATTGGCCCTCCAGGGCAAGATTTGAGGAACCCTGGTGTAATGTATGAATATGTCAGTGATGATTTGGTTACACATGTAAAAAAATAAATAAATGAATAACCAAATGTCGAGCCATACACTGCGTGAGAATATTTATGTTTGCTGGATGTTTAGTTTGTAATCATGTTCGTTCTCTTAAACCGTTAGACAAAATCTAAATAGAATACACATACTGTCATGTTTGCAATGCAATGCAGCTCTGATATCAAATAAGTAGTTGGTGGGAATAGAAGATTCATTCATAAACCTGCACAGCCTTTCTGTGAATCCATCTTTTGGGAGCAGGAATGGAGCAGAGCTTTTGCCCGTGGCATGCGATTTGAGTTCAGGCAGTGGGGTGAAATTGACTGTTACAATAAACCGTAAGAAGTGCCTCTTCTCCCAGAGAAAGCATTTTGGGGCGCTGAATTATTCATGCTTGCTTTATTGCAGATTGGCTCAAAGAGAGAAGTTAGCACGGAAGTCCTATGAAGAGTTTTCAGTACAAGGAGGCTCACAGAAATCAACAACAGACTCGGCATATAAGCAGCTGATTAAAAACATTTAAAACGTATGGTTGACTGGCCAAGGACAGCCTAGATTCAGTAAGTTTTCTTGAATATGCAGTCATTTGATACCCATTTGCATTACCTTGATTTTTTATTATTATGTTCATTTGATTGCTGTTCAAGCATTTGGAGTCAGTAAGACTGTATTCATCAATGATGCTTTAAATTGATCAAAAGTGACAGTAAATACATTTAAAATGTTACAAAAGGTTTATATTTCAAATGAACTGTACACTTTTGAAATTTAGATTAATTCAATCAAGCAGCCACAACTGTTTTCAAATGAAGATAATCAGAAACATTCTTGAACAGCGGAAGCAGCATATTAGAATGAGTTTTGTGGATTCATGTGACTGAAGCCAGGAGAATGAGGCTGAAAAGGCAGCTTTGATCACAGCAATAAATTACATTTTACATATATTCACATAGTAAGCAGTGTTCTAAATTGTAAAATATTTCACCATTTACTGTTTGATAATGCATTTTTGATCAAATAAATGCAGCCGTGGGATGCAACTTTTAATAGACTCCCTGTTATACATTTCATTATAAGTATGTGCTATAATAACATGCACTATATACATGTAGTACTATATTAATCTATTTAAATATTTTATGATGCACACATTCAAAACCATTACAATAATCAATGTTAATTTATGAAGTCATATATTTGTATATAACTAATAAATTATTTTTTTAGCAATAACAAATAAATATTTTAATCTATTTAGTTAGGATACAGGATAATTGATGCATTATTTGTCAACATGGAGTCAGCTTCCTTATATTTTCTGATTCGTTGACTGTATGCAAATAATAAAATGATGTTCTCTCAGCAAAAACGAGTGAAAAGGCAAGTATAATGCCTGTGAAGATGGCTGCCGTATAATGAGCACTGAGTATATGCCTAGAGAAGAGCCGAGAGAAGCTCTTCAATTGAATGAGCAAACAGACGTCTTCTGTTTAATTCAAGCAAAATCAATGAAGATGACTTCAAACGTCACTTAGCCCAATTAGCGCAGCCGTGGAAGTGTGCGGCAGTAAGAACGTTGTCGAAATTGATCCACGGATGGGATTACAATACCTGACTCGATGCTCGCTGTCGCCACGTCTACTTATTAGTCATGATGTGTGGCGTGGTGAAACTGTCAAATTTGACAATGGATCGTAAAACTGGCTCTAGGCCAGTCTTGTTGACAGACCTGACAAGCGAACTTGCCAGCTAATGCTGTCAGATCATTGTGTTGGCGTTCTGCGAGCAGACTCAATTTACCACTAGGGTTTTGAAAGGATGTTTCACTGAAAAATTATAGATAGCAATGTATTTCTTTCGGTTTTGCTTCTTGTCCAGTTTTAGGTTAGACAGTCCGGTTTTAAAATATCATGTCTGTATATCAGCGCAGGCTTGAGTTGGACACTCATTTGTTCTCCATTAAAGATCACTATTGTATACTTCATGCAGTTGTATATATTAAAAATGTTAAGTTTAAGTTAATATTAAGTGACACATTTTAGACACAATATTGACAGTATGAATTGTTTTGCTGTGTGTTTCGCTTATCAGTGGTGATTCGTTGCTGCATTTATGAACAAATTGATTGAGTGAATGATTCAATAAGTCATTCATAAAGACAGTTGCTATATTCAAAACTGCATACTAATATACTACCCTTACTATTTTTACTAAAGCTTTATTTGGCATAAATTACATAAGTATTGTACTAGTACATATTCCAAAATCAGCAAGGGACTTTCATCATTCCTGAACGAATCATCAGGCGTTTTGAATGAATCGGTTGAATGAGTGAATAGCTAATTCACTCATTAAGGCAGTGACTTGTCACCACCTACTGGTGGTTTTAGTTTCATATTTAAAATATAATTTCATAGCTCTACATTTAACACATTCATCTCCTAACACTATTTAGCATTGTAACTGCAGTGTAAATCCCATTCATGGGCATCCTCTGAGCTGCATTAAACAGTCTGTGTAAATGCATCTAAATGATTTCAGATACAGTTTGTGTGCCACTTCTGGAGGGCAACGATGGATTTTGTTTATATTGATTTAAATTGATAACAACCATATAGTGTCTTCTTATTCTAATAAAATTTATTGAATAAATATATGCATTTACATGTAAGATGACACATACTGTACATTTAATAAAGTTAGCCAGTTTGTCAAAAATGTCCCCAATAATCATATAATTTTAAGGGGGGAAATATCCCTTAAAGAAAATCTTTATTTTTAGTCACTAGTTTAGGATTATTTTTCAGTTGTCTTTTTATCGTGGAAATTTGAATCCCGAAAAGTGTCCAGATTTTTGGTGTTATAGAAATGGCCGCTCTAGTGTTACCTGAGTTTTCAAAGTCGTTGTAAGATGTTTCCCAAGTCTCAGCCATGCCGATGAGCGTGCTCTCCATAATCTGGAGGTCAGTGGTGGGACAGTTGCATTGTGGGAACTCATCGGCACACTGACAGATGCACTGACTGTTCTGGCAGACGTATTCTCCCTCCCCATTACACATGATGTAGCTGAGAGCTGACTGGACGAACTTCTCCTGCAGGTACTCAGGGAAAATGACCTGCAAACCTGAAAAAGGGAAAGAGAATCAATGTTAAAGTCATTACAGACATCCAAAGACATTATTGATTTCACATCAGTGAGCAACAGGTAGAAAGTGCTGCAGATAGCCAACGACAGAAATTTCTTGATTTCACATTAAGCAGCGCATTGGCCCGTTCTGGATACGAGCACCTGATACATACCCGCATACATTATGGACCCTATGTAGAGCGTTTACAGTTCAGCTCCAGTAAATGAGCTTAGAATATTCTGCCGACAGTGACACTGAATCATGCTGTCGGAGAGCAGCGAGTTTGTTGTGAAAGTTTTGCCAGAGGTCCACTTGACTTTGAACTGTCCCCTCGGAGTGGGAGGACTTTACATAATGGAATAAAACGGAGGAGTGATTGATGTATTCTGTCATGATCGGGCCTCGGTTATTTACAGGGCTGTCATAATATCCTCCGCTCTCGTAGGTGTGTGTGTGTGTGTGTGTGTGTGTTTCAGTGGGGGTCTGAATGTATGCTTGTGTTAAATGCAATAGCAACACTACACCACGTAATAAACTTATGTGAATGATTCCTTAAATCATCAGCCTGTAAGTGACCAACTAGAACACCCAGGGCCCTAAGAAATCTGACATAATGTTTCCGCAAATACTGTTTCACTTTTTTTTCCTTTCAAATTTGGTAATTCCATTTTAATGGTTTAATTAATGTTAAATAATAAAAACATTTTAATTAATGCAATAACAAGGATAGGTGCATAGCAGGGCCAATAATGAGAAATCCAAATCAAATGATAGAAGTCCAAAACCAATCTGGAAATGATTGTAGTGTCCTTCACTTTTTCTCTTTCCTTATGTTCCTACTGAAATGATATGCACTGTGATGAAAGACCAGTTCATTCAAACGAACATATGGCGCACCTCTTTAGCGAGTTGCTGATGTTCCACTGTAAATAGATTAAGAAAGGTACTGTTTTATCTCATTCATCTCAAGCTCTGCTGTCACTGCAAAGGGTGGTTTCATTGTCACTTGAGACTATAATTGGTCCGTTTGAGCATCAAAACCAACCTTGACCATCCATGAACTCATATTTACCTCTACCAAG
Organism: Sinocyclocheilus anophthalmus; assembly: GCA_018155175.1. NCBI lineage: Eukaryota > Metazoa > Chordata > Actinopteri > Cypriniformes > Cyprinidae > Sinocyclocheilus > Sinocyclocheilus anophthalmus. The sequence goes on from JADLZN010006138.1 coordinate 29,871, forward strand.
TCATATGGGATGGAAACAGTGTTGTGTAGGTTTGCCATTAAAGCAGAGCTATAGGTAACCCAAGTATTTTGAACGTTGGCAAGAAAGTTCTGTTTTGTGTTCTATCTTATTTGTATAAAATGTTTTTGTTATGAGGCATTCGCTCAAAATTATGTTAAACTATTCCATTTTTAAAATTTGCTTCACCTTTATCACTTTTTTTTGTTTTTGTTTGGTGCAAGTAATGAAAAAGAGTTGTTCAAGAGTGTACGTCTTATTTAATTTGGGGTGTTTGTTTTATTCTCTGTAACCTCAGATGGTTTGGAAGTTTTTGTGGTTTATATATTCTCAAGATGTTGATTATCCTGGTCATACTTGCCTGGCTCAGGTCATTTTTTCAAGGACAAAAAAAAAAAATCACAAATATTCCTAAATATTTTCCATTTGATTATATTTTCTCCTAAAGGACTGTTACATAGTTTAATGAAAAAAACTAAATAATGCGTATAATTCCTAAAAGTGAGCTTAATTAACCTGGCAGCATGTAGATAGACAAATGATGTTATTGCAGAGCACATATTTGATAATGTTTAGATCCTGCACTTTTTCCAAAATGAAATGATTTTAATTCTCCGAAAATGAGTGTTATTATGATCAAAGATTATCTGGTAGTTTTTGGTTTTTGTGTTTTCTGGGATTAAAAAACAACAACAACACTTTTTGTTTCAACATGTATCTGTCATTGATCTCACACGGTTTATTAACTTCATAAGCTCCAAACATGTATTTTTAGCCATCCATTCAGAAATACTTGAATATTCTAAACCTGGTTGGCTTGTCTTCTTTTCCATCGTCTGTGGTACAGTGTACTTAGACTTCCAAGTGAATGTGTTGGTGTAGAAAAAATGGAGATGGCCATGACTCTTCCCTCTGCACACAATATCAGGACACTTTATTTTATGTTACACATGTAATTGTCCTTACCACTGAAAGAAAAGTGTGGAAATGACAACAGGGCTAAACTTGAATGTGTGTTTGGTGGCAGCTGTCAGCATTTGAAAGGAAGTCAATACGTGTACACACTTATAAGTTTAAGTAGACTTGGGTATCTAAAAAGTTATCTTTTTTGCTAATAAAGGGTTCTATTTAAATTGGTTTGCCGGTGATAGGAGTTATTGTTTTTCTAACTCTTTCTTTTTTTTTTGGTATGTACAAATTATGTAAGTTTTGCCTGTTAATTTAAAGAATAAAAATACAGGTTTTGAGTGAGTCCTCTCATTTACACATTGCATAACCACAGTTATCCACTTTATTAAGTAAAGCAATAAAGACAGGTTAAGTAATCATATTTATAGTTATGTACAAAGTAATATTTTAGAATGCTTAATATGCTGTACTATTATTATAAGTTATAGCTAATAATAATAAGTACTAATAAAACTGCAGATTACACGTTTGGATCGATATTACATATTAATTTAACGTAATGTTATTTATACCGTGCCTAATTTAATGTATATTATATAAGGGATGTACATTAAATATAAATTGTATTTGTAGTTATTTTATAAAAGTAATTCTCTTAGAGCTACATACTCAATCATTACATTAAATACCGCGACCATTGTACGGTGTTTCTATAAAATGCACTCAAGCAATTTTGAGCTATTACCCAAAAATTTATATTGTAGCCGCTTCATAAAGCACGTATGGTAGGAATGTTATCTGTTATTAAAATTATAGTGGTCGTTATAAAAGTATGATTTTGGAAGGCTGAATATTATATATATTAATAAAAGCATACTAATAAGAATATATATATATATATATATAGATATAAATATTGGCATTAGATATATTGAAGGCATATATATATATATATATATATATATTATTGACCATAAACTTTTGAAGATAATTGAATAGTATAATCTATATTTTAACAGGATATTATGGTAATGCATGTAATGTATAAATGTGTATATATATATATATACATACATTTACATTTAGGAATTAGCAGACGCTTTATCCAAAGCGAATCTATAGTATATATGTATAACTATACTATACTTACTATATATACTATACTTGTATAGACTATACATGTATAATACATATCATATTGTATATTACATGTATTATACGTATATTTATTACCATAGTGTATTTATCTGTAAATAAATAAATATATGTGTTAAATACGTTTTAAAATGTCATGTAGTAGCCTATGGTATTTAAATATACAGTGCAGGAAGCCGAACTGTACCATCTGTGCGACAGAGGAGGGGTGCACTCTTTTCGCCATCCTCAAAGAACTAAGTACAAAATTGACAAAAACTGTACTCAATGTAAATTTAAAACATAAATCAGCTAGCAGTGCTGTGCCGTCGTCCAAGTGGACTATTTTTTTGGAAAAGCACATGTTGTTCATATGTTGGTTTGGTCCTGGTACCATCAGTTCTCTTTAGTGTTTGCCAATGTTGGAGGTGTAACTGGGGTCTGGCCCTGGACGAAGGTAAACTATTATTATTAAATGCGTTGTGGTTTGAAGTAGCGATGAATTCAGGACTGCACTTGAGACTGCGCTCTGTCGTGTGGTTGTTTGGTGGCAGCACAGGCAGCGTGCAGCGATGAGATGTGAGGGGTATTTAGTCGTTCAGCCATGATGTCTGCACATTCCCAGCTGAGTTCAGACCGGTGGCCTGTGTGCTGGAGAGGAAGGCTGTGTTCCAAAACCCCGATCAGGGTTCGAGTTGATTTGAATGTTTAAAGGACTATAATAAATCTTGATAATCATGAGAAAGCTAAGAAAATGACAACCTCAGTGAGTGCATAGATAGACATAGAGACAACTGGAAAAAGAGTGTCCTCACTTTTGAGAGTCAGGTTCACAAAGAAAGCTGTCTTCTCATCCACTGCACTAATAAACTCCATGATGGATCCTAGTGGTCAAATGTCACTCCATTGGCTTGATGCTGATTTGCTTCCAGTCCATCATTTGTCACACTGGGTTTAATGATTGATGTCATGCATTGCATTTGATGCTTTTTTATGGTACAGGAATTATGGAAATAGCAGGTGATTTAAAAAGGGTGAGTGGCCATGGCAGTGATTCAAATCTTTAGGATTAATGTAAAAGTCAAGGAAGTTTGTATAATAAATGTTTGTTTTTCCTGTAGGTGACTACAGGAAAACAAAAATACTAAATTGATGTTTTTCTTAAGTCACATGTAGAGTGTTTCATTAGCTATTTTTTCATTTCCATTTGTTTTAAACGCCCTTATACTGGAACTACGAAAGACTGAAAAAGTCATTGAATTTCTCTGTTTAGAATTTTTTCAAATTATGTTCTCGTCATATTTGATAACGCTTGGCAAACACTGACATGGGCATATCAATTCAAACATGAATATTTCATGAATTGTCACCGGATTAAGAGCTGATAGAATATTCATCACATTCTCACCCATCTAGCAGTGCGCTTTTAGATTGTTATCTAATCTTATAGGATTTATTGAATATATATTGGAATTGATGTATTTTCAGTTTGCATATTAATTTTAGTTCTAGTATTTTTATTCGTTTTTTATTTTTATATTTTCATATTTCTATTTATTTTTTATTTCAATTTTAGTTTCAGTAATTTTAGTACTTTTAGGATATAGTACAAAAATTAAAAGTCAAATTTCAACTTTAAAGCTTGTTTTTATTTTGATTGCCAGTTTTATGTGTACATTTTAGGTTGTATATGTATTAATAATGGGGGGGGGGGGGGGGGGAAAAATATTATATAGTTGTTTTAGTTTTGAGTTTAGTTAACAGCAGCAACAATACAGTCATATTTTACTATGATTGTATCCATTTAAGTGGCTGTTGAGTTTGAATACACCTACCTTTTTGTTTTGAAAGTAATGCTTTCTTTTGTGTTGCGCTTTGTCACAGCAGTTAACTTTGAGTTTAAAAAAATGGTACAGCCTTGTCTGTTTTAAAAAAGTTTTGACCATGTCTGTCCTGTAATGCACTGGAAAAGACATTTTGCATGTAGTCTGCAATCCAACAACCTAAATAGTTGATGTTGAGAAAGATTGTTTCATGTTAAGTCATGTTTTAACAGCGATAGAGCATGGCTCAAGTGAAAGTGCAGACACCAGCCCCCTTGTCTGGACCTGGCCTGACCGCCGTTGCGCCCGCTGTGGCCATGCCCAGCCCAGGAGCTCTGGGTCTGCAGCCCACCATCAATGGCACAGTGCCAGCCACAACGCCCACCTGCCCCAGCCCTGCCTCTGGCTTTGTGGACTCCACTGTACCAGCCAGCCCATCAGGTACGCTGTGGACATGTAAGTCTGATGCATTTAGCCAGTGTATTTTATAACGTTTATAGTGGTAATGCTCGTTTTAACCGCTAACACAAGCTGCCGTGGATGTCCTGTGTCCATTAAAGACAGTTGTGAAAGCGTTTCGGTTACTAAGCAAGTGATGTTTGGGGAAAAAAACAAAAAACGGTGGATGTTGTGTTATGTCAGAGGGATTCTGTTTTCTACTTAATCTAAACAAACTAAATCGAATAACCCAGTGTAATGTAAACATCTGATCATAATAGTTAACATTTATTAGTCAGTTCTGTGGAATGGCATTGTTTTAGGTTGATTTTTAATATGATTAAATGACAGAGTAAACAATTGCAGTGGGCCCAAAGCATTTGGACCATTAAAAATGTTTAAATGTGATTTGTTAGATAGCAAAATATGAAACCAGGTGCCATTATTTTAAAGATAAACAGCACAAACACACTTTTCAAGCAAAGCATTTGACAAAAAGATGTGTGTTTGTTTTTAAATGGAAACATACACTTGCATCAAAAGTTTGTGGTTCTTAAAATGTTTGATAAGAAGTCTCTTATGCTTACCTAGGCTGCATTTATTTGATCAAAAGTAAAAACATTAATATTGTGAAATAATATTACATTTTGGTTTAAAATATCTGTTTCTGTAATATATTTAAAAACGTAATCTTTCCTGTGATGGCAAGCTGAATTTTCAGCATCATTACTCCAGCCTTCAGGGTCACACGAGCCTTCAGAAATCATTTCTAATATGATGATTTGGTGCTTCCTGCAATGTTTTTTGTATTATATAGTATTATTATTTTTTATTAGCCATGTTGAAAAGTGTTGCTTAATATTTTTGTGGAAACCTTATTTTTTTTCAGGAATCTTTGATGAATTGAAAGTTCAAAAGAACAATATTTATTTGAAATAAAAAAATATTTTGTAACATTATAAAGGTCTTTACTGTCAAGGAATAGTTCACCCAGAAATGAAGATTGTCATCATTTACTCCCCCTCCACTCGTTCCAAACCTATATGAGTTTATTTCTACTGCTGAACACAAAAGACAATATTTTGAAGAATGTAGGCAACCAAACAGTTGCTGGTTGCCATTGACTTCCATAGCATTTTTTTCTCTACTATATGGAAGTCAGTGGCTACCATCCATGAAATTTAACAACAATCTTCAGAACTATATTTATGCGCAACAGAAGAAAGAGGGGTGGAATAACTGAGGAAATGCTGACAGGATTGAATGCATCTGTGTGGAATGCAAGGTCCTTCTGCAAAATAAATCTTACTGACTCCAAACGTTTGAACAGTAGTGTATATTGCGGTTTGGACGCGTATCTATAATACAGTGAAAAAACCCTGACATGCATTTGTTCATTCTTGCATGTGATTAAGCTGTCACTCTTTCTGACAGGCCCTCCTCAAGAAAACATGGCAAACCCTAAAGAGAAAACTCCCATGTGTTTGGTGAATGAGTTAGCCCGTTTCAACAGGATTCAACCTCAATACAAGTTGCTGAATGAGAATGGGCCAGCACATGCTAAGGTATTGTTAATGAAGGAATGTGATAAATCTAATGGGAAAATACATCCTATATATAACTTCATGATACACTAATTAGCTTTGCACATCCTGAAAGAAATACCAGTGCTTACAAGGCAGCAAAGAATATTGTAAATTTTTTGTGAGCTTAGGCTTGCTAACTGACATGCTGCATATAAGCAATGCTTTGCTCTTGTCATGAAACTGAGCACACAATAATTAACGTATGGGGTTATGAATGTGGTTATAAATGGTTAAAAAAATGCAACAAAGATAAAGTATGTGCAATCATATTTCAGTATGCAAATGATGGCATCATCACTGTCACTACATTTTGAATGCTAAATGTGACCCTGGAGC
>JADLZN010006139.1:0-39601 GCA_018155175.1 Sinocyclocheilus anophthalmus
GGTGCGGGCTGGGCGACCCCTAACACATTCGCCAGGTTTTATAGCCTTCGTGTGGAGCCGGTATCCTCACCTGTGGTTCTCACCTCAAATGGGTATAAGCAACTGAGACAGGCCCCGGCCTTCGGTCGTCTTTGCAAAACCACTTCAGAGATGTCCATACAGTAGAACCCTTTTTGAGATTCCTCCGGCCCCTCGGCAGCCAGACCGTGGCGGAGCGTCCGCACCAGCCTTCACCTCGCTTAAAATCTCAGAAAACAGTAGAAGGCCTGGGTTCCAGATGTAGACCTAAGTGGATCTCATAGTTTAAAGTCCACGGTATCGCCTGGAGCCCGTTTCCCCGGCAGCACATTTTTTCATTTTCAAGAGGGTTCATCACTCCCTCTTCCATATGCACCGAAGGATGTCCTATGTGGAATTGCTTCCGAAACCTCCTTCGGTAAGGTTGGAGCTTCCGTAACGTCCCTTTTCCAAGTAGAACGGGTACGTTTTCCTAGCGTTATCCAGTCTTACTCATTGGGTAGTGCGATTGCAGCAGTAGCTGGTCCTCTTGTTAAGAAGTCCTGGCCTACGCCAAAAAATAGGGGCCCAGGTGGCTTCCACAGTACCCTGGAAGGGGCAGTAGCTGTGGCCCTTGGGTAGGATCCCAATTTCGTCGGTCATACGACGTGACGTTGAGAGTGACAGACTTGAAAGGGAACGTCTCGGTTACGTATATAACCCTCATTCCCTGAAGGAGGGAAAGGAGACATCACATCCCGTCGCCACGGCTGCTGTACCACACCTGAATGGCCGGGTCACCGGCTCGGCTCCCCAGCGAAAACCTGAATATGCGCTGCAACTGCTGCCTACTTATACTCACGCTGTAATCAGAGGCGGCTGAATGCAATAATCGCATGCCAATGTGCATCGGCTCGTTTAGTTTACCCTCGAAGTAAGCATTGGTCCCTCTAAGCAGCATCCAATTTCGTCGTCCTCCGACAGTGACGTTCCTCCGTTCCCTCCTTCAGGGAACGGGGTTACATACGTAACCGAGACGTTACTGTTTAGGGTTATTGTTTGTTTGGTTTTTGACCGTTGAATTTAAAAACTTTTTTTGTGTTGGCGCTTTGTCATTCTTAGTTGTTGTGTTGTGATGTAAAGAGCTCATCTTTTTTACGTTTGTTGATTGCCACCATTCTTGAGGTTTGTGTGCCAAATATTGAGGCCTAGAGTATGTTCACCTACTTAAATCTATATCTAGAATATCTTAGTCTTGTAGGATGCTTTGCAAACAAAGACATATTAGACTAAGTTATCCACTATTGTTTTTTATAACATTTTACTTGGTTCTTGATACCATCATTATAACTTTACTGAAGTAAACTGATAAAGAAATGAGTCCGTGTTTGTCATTAAAAATTATAATGTGATATAAAATTTAAAATATTATAAATTTTTACACATTCTTTTTTTTTTCCAGGAAACAGGAAAAAAAATCTCAACCATACTGATTGTTAATAAACCAATTAATAAATAATAAATAAATAAAACTTTAAAACATTTTCTTTCTGGTTTCAACCTCTGAAGTAACTCCGTGATTTGGAGCAACCTTGGATTTTTTTTCCGGCCGACTTCAGCGAGGCTTACCTGTCCGGATGCTGTGAGTTTTGAACTCCCATCAGACACTGCACTTCAAATTTAGTTTAGCCTGTACATCCGCCTGTTGGACCTCACCTTGTCCGATGCTAACCTTTAACCTGCACCCTCCCCCCCCCCCCATGTTTGGGACTCAACAGACAGCGAAAATGACCTACCTAAATTAAAATGGTAATAGTTCCTGACAACAGTGTGCTTTACTATCCATCATCCAGAGTTGATAATGCTCAAAAAGATAAAATGTTATAGACACTGAAGTGCCTTGAAAAAAATTGTACCACACTGATTTTTAAATTTTACATTTTTTTTTAAATCAGTCCTGGAGCAATCCAGAAAATGAATGAGTTGAAAGTCACATGTCTCATGAGTTTGTTTAAAATGTTAAGAAGATACTATGAAAAATGAGATTCCTGCAACCATTTTTCTGAGACTAAAAGAGAGCCCTCTGAGAGCGAAACATGGCAGTAACAAACGCTACCAAAACGGACCGCCAGCTCCTTTTTTTCTAGAGCTGACTCTGCGTGCTTGCTCCCAAGCCGACAACAAACAAACTGTGTGTATCCCCCCCATAGTCACGCGGGCATGAAGAACCCCGCTGAATGCTGCTTCCCCTCGCCGTAGGTGTCTGGTTTTGTCTTGAGTTTTCGTGACAGACAACACTAAATAAGACTCACAAACAGATATCAGACTGACACACACAGAGGCTCTTTGCTTTTGTTTCCTTTGAATGACTCAGAAGCTGATTCGTGGGCTTCTTAAAGCTTTCCTGGTCACTCTGTTCCACCCATACCCGCCCGTGACGATCTCGCCAACAGTTGAACCAGTGACTGGGATTACACAACGGTATTCATCGATCCGGTCCGCTGAAGGGGCGTTGCCCAAAGTCGTTCTCTCCGACGCACTCTGCGTCCTCCTTTGCCTTGAGGAACCATGGTTACATGGGCAACCGGTAGACCGTTTTTTATGACACTTTATAAAATAATTAATAGAATCTTAGACATTGTATAAGTGATTTATTTGAGCACTAGAAAAATACAATAAGAATAATTTTTGAGTAATAGAATAAAGCAAAAAGAGGGCGTTTGTTTCTTTCAAGTACATATTTTGATTGCCGGCAACATACAGCATCTCACTGATTGCTGGTCATACAGTCAGTAATCACACGCTGATGTGCAGTCATACAGATGGTAATCATACAGATACAGCCCATTATACCCACAAACACACACACTATGAAAAATATTGAATAAAAAAAAAAAAGAATTATTTGTGCAAAAACATATCGCTAAGTGACAGGTGCGTCACAGTGTGCGTCATGTGCCGTCACAAGAGAGTGCCAGAATTCAAATAAACAAAATTCCGCGTATCTTTGACTTTTTTTTAGTAGATGGTCTCATTCTGTTTGTGACACTGTATGCTACAAAACCATGTTGCTTTTTACTACTAAGATGCAGTTTTTTTGAGCGCAAGTTATTCCATAACGAATACAAACAATAACTGTCCCAGAAGAAATGAGACGTAAACAAAGGAATTACCATCCATATTACAACGTTATTGTTTCGTTGGACTAAAAGTGCTCTATGGGATGTTGTTCAATGGACCCTTACCTTTCTAACTAAATCAAGGTTTACAGCAGTGGATGCGTTTGTGACTCGTTATTACGATGAATCTGGTACGTAATGCGTTTTTATTATGCATGTTTTGATGTGTACTGCTTACACAAATTTAGCAAATACATTCTTTATAAGCTTTCCATTGAAAAACAGCGATCTATCGTTGATGCTTCAGGCTTAGACCTTTGGAATGATATATAGTTTGCCAAGATTAATTTTGTCCATTTTCATGTAATCTATTTGTAAACATTGACACGTGCAAACAAAGAGCGTTCAGTGCGCTGGCGTCCAGGTTAACAGGTTAAATATCAGGTAACCATTTGGCCCTTACCTACACACGCTACTGCTCAACTGACAACACTTTAGTTACGCCATTGTACACTTCAGACCACTTCCTCATCACTTCTAACCTCACACTGACTCCGGACACAACGCACACTCCTCCACAGGTCACCTTTCGGCGTAAACTATGCTCGCTCTCTCCCTCTCGCCTATCCTCTATGGTTTCATCCTCACTTAATCCCTTTCAGTTTTCAGCACTGGACACAAACACTGCTACTGACATTCTTTGCTCCACTCTAACATCTTGCTTAGACAACGTTTGCTCCCTTTCATCCAGACCAGCACGCACCACCTCCTCTGCCCCCTGGTTGTCTGATGTTCTCAAGGAACATCGCTCTAGACTGCAGAGAATTTTTTTTTAAAAACTCTACTGACCTTAGTGTATATAAGTCACTCCTCCTTCTCTGCAAGTGTCTCCACTGCTAAAACAACATACTACCACAACAAAATTAACAACTCTTCTGACTCTCGCATGCTTTTCAAAACCTTTTCTTCTCTTTTGTCCTCCTCCACCCCCTCCTCCATCAACTCATACTGCTGATGACTTTGCAATATTCTTCATAAATAAAACAAGAACCATCAGCGACCAATTCTCCACACCACAAACTAACAAAACCTTCATAACCATAAATACTCATTCTCTCTCCTCCTTCTATCCACTCTCGGAGGCAGACGTTTCTACACTTATCCTTTCCAATCATCCTATACCTGTCCGCTTGATCCTATCCTCACTCACCTCCTTCAGGTCATTTCTTCTTCAGTTATACCCACGCTCACTCACATTATCAACACCTCTCTTCACTCTGGTATATTTCCCGCAGCATTCAAGTAGGCTCAGGTAACCCCACTGCTTAAGAAACCCTCTCTAAATCCAGCACTTTTAGAAAACTACAGACGTTTCTTCCGTTCCTTCTTCCGTTCATTGCAAAGACACTTGAACGAGTTGTGTTCAACCAAGTCTCTATGTTTCTTGCACAGAACAACCTCATGGACGGCAACCAGTCTGACTTCAAAAGTGGCCACTCAACTGAGACTGCACTGCTCTCGGTTACTGAAGCCCTGAGACTGGCAAGAGCAGCTTCCAAATCCTCAGTACTCATCTTGCTGGATCTGTCTGCTGCTTTTGACACAGTTAACCACCAGATCCTCCTGTCCACCCTCATGTCGATTGGCATCTCAGGAACCGCACTCCAGTGATTCAAGTCTTACCTCTCTGGCAGGTCCTTCAGGGTGTCTTGGAGGGGTGAGGTTTCTAAGTCACAACTTCTTGCTACTGGGGTTCCTCAAGGCTCAGTGCTTGGACCACTTCTTTTCTCCATGTACATGTCATCTTTAGGATCCGTCATTCAGAAGCATGGCTTTTCCTATCATTGCTATGCTGATGACACTCAACTCTACTTCTCATTCCAACCAAATTATCCGACAGTAGCTGTCCGCATTGCAGCCTGTCTGACAGACATTTCTGGCTGGATGAAGGATCATCACCTTCAACTCAACCTTGCTAAGACAGAACTGCTCGTGATCTCAGCCAACCCAGCACTTCATCACAACCTCTCTATAGAGCTAGGTTTGTCAACCATAACTCCTTCCAGGTCAGCCAGGAACCATGGAGTTGTGATGGATGATCAGTTAAGCTTCACAGACCATATTGCTACAACGGCCCGGTCCTGCAGGTTTGCCTAATACAACATTAGGAAGATTAGACCCTTGCTATGTGCACTGTGCTAGACTAAATGAGACTTGTCACAGCACTTGCATATTTGTTGCTCTCTCGTTGGTCTGATTGCTTCTACTTTGTAAGTCGCTTTGGATAAAAGCGTCTGCTAAATGACTAAATGTAAATGTAAATTGCTACCGTCAAGAAGCGATGTGAGTCCTCCTGATCTGGCTTCCCAAATCAAACTGCTCCTCATCCATCGGCTAGTAGGGCCCAATCTGCTCAATGCAGCATAACATCTTAAAGGTCTGTGGCTTTGGCAGTGTTTCTGTTAAAATATACTATATTGGGAGTGTCTGCCCAGCGCTGCGTGCTGCTCCTGTTGGAGGCATTTTTGCTCCTAATTTTTTCGCTTGGTAGGGGTTACCCCGTCTGATGCTGTGAGCTGCTCCCATCAAGAAGTTACATGATCCCTCTTGATCAGGCTTCCCAATTTATTCTGTTCCTAATCCATCAGCTGGTAGCGATTGTCCTCCTGGTGCTGTGAGCTGCTCCTGTCGAAGGTTGCGTGGGCCCTCCCGGTCAAAAAACTTGGCTTTTCCCGAAACATCAGCCTGCCAAATTTTGGCACTCAATTTGGGTGGTTTAGTCAATTAGTCGGGAGGCTGTCCTTTGCTCAGTTGCTTTTTGGGGGTACTTGGGGTTCGGGCCAAATTTCGAGCTTGAAGCCCTCCCCTCGGTCAGCACGGCAAATACGCATAATCTTTACTCCATTTAATATAAGTAAATGGGAACTTGTGTAATTATGTTTCATTAACAAAGTTTGGGATGAGCATATTCAGATAATTATCCTAATTAACACGAGAGGAGCATATTTAGTAAATAACAAGTTATGAGGTATATATACACAGCAGATTTACCTCTGTGCCTTGACAGTTTTCCAGCATTCCTCCACCACCCGATCTCCTCCACATCTCAGCCTGGGGGAGAAATACGCATAACCTTTACTCCATTCATTATATGTAAGTGTGAGCTTGTGAAACACCTAAAAACACACACAGTAAGATCTTACCCCATTTTAACCTTGTAACCCTGATCATTACAAGAGTAGGAAATCTTCAGGCCCTGTCAGTTGCCCCTTCGAGTTTGCACTGGGCATGGTGAAACAATCTCTATACCCTAGACCAGGGTATGTTCCTAAGGTTCCCACTAATGTGGTGTGATCTGTAGTGCTGCAGGCCTTTGCCCCCTCCCTTTTGGACATTGGACCAGGAGAAAATAAACTTGCTATGTTTGAACAAGTGGATAATCATGGCTATTTCTCTTGCATATGAAGCCTTTACCTATGGCTGTCAGAGCCCATTGCACAAGAAATATGGCAGCTTTCAAAGCCTTGTTGTCAGAAGTATCCCTGCAGGAAGGTGATGCGGCAGGGTTCCAGGTGCTCTATGCTCACAAAATTCACACTAGGCAGGTACTTATCAGTATGTAACAGGAGTGTAAAATAACTGAGTAATTTAACCCAAAAATGAAAATTCTGGCATTAATTACTCACTCTCATGTCGTTCCGGATACGGATTACATAATCTGAAATATCTGATTATCCATTTGAATTGGTTCATTTAAAAGTAGACATTTCACTTTTTGTAGATACATTTTTCATGTCTGTGAAGTGCGGAGTTTCAGTTATTTTATTTTATTTTTTTGACACTCAAGTTCACAGAGACTTAGACGGAAGAAAGAGCACCCCCTTTGCTTTCATTAATTTAGAAAAGCACAACTTTTTGTTGTTATTGTGAGTGCACAAAACTGAAAGTAGACCTTTTACAGATTCGAAAGACGTATTACTCTTATCTGTATGACCAAAAATGACAGAGTATTTTTAAGTTAAATGCAAATGATCACACCGGCACCTTCAAGTTAACTGTCATGCAGTAAGCGTGCTACTATTCAGCTTCCACACTTACCAAATGATTTTATCCTTTGGGTGCAAAAACAAGTTAATATTATAGATAACCTTGCTAAAACAGTGGAATGGTCTTTTTCCTACAATGACAACATATCCCCCCTTCTGCATATCCATCTATTCAGTAATGCAGCCCCTTCAATCAGCTTCAGGAGATTTAAGGGACATTCCACGAAATCGCTGCCTTTTCCACTTGGAAAAATAATTTTTTTTTTATCAATATTGATTAAATATCCATGAAATGAAGACACCTTAAAATTACAAGAAATTGTATTGTGCCATCTCAGCCTAGGTAATTTATTATTTTATGACTATTTTTCTACCTTATGTTACGGTATTTTTGTCAACCCTGTTACCGACACAAGTGTTACTAGATACTACAGTTTAATTAGAACTATGTGATAGTTTTCACCTATATGAGCAGCATTTTAGTCCCTCTTTTCACTGGGATTGTTTAATTTAAATTTTTTTTTGTCATTCCGATGACCAAGAACATCCTAATTTTGGAGGTGACCACGTCAATTAAGAAAAATATATATTTTTACAAGTGAGATGTTAAAAAAGGGCTTTGTTAAAAATAAAATTTAGTTAAAGTTACAATGGAAAAACCTCATCAAATATAATTTTTACAATTTTTATTAAATTAATGTCAGTAACACATTTTTTAAACACATTTTTAAACATAATATTTTACACCCTTTTTTTAACTCGATAGTTGTGCAGTAAAATTAACTTTAACAGTCATTTGACTGAAGAAAATGACATGAAATTACCCGTAACAAGTTCTCCAGTTAGATCTCCGTCTGTCCGCACGATGCCTGATCACTCTTTTATGCTCCCACGTTCTCGACCGCTACCTCCTTCCACTCCCCCTAGTTTTTTACTTCGTTTCCCTTCTCTCTTTCGGTTTTCGCGGCGTCTCGTTGTGCTCCATCAGTCCTCTCATCGTCTATTTGTGGATGTTACTTGTGTACACAAAGGACCAATAATCAAAAGCAAATCAACAGCCAGAGCCGGAAAGGTCATGTAATTAAATCACAAACTACTGTCAAGTAAACAAACTAAGCCCAGACACGTCCCCCCACCACTCATCCTAGAAGGGTAAATTATTTAAATACTTAAGTTAATTTGGGTATTATAATTAAATAATGCTAGATATTTAATATTGTCCGGCACAGGACTCCACAGTTTAAGTGTGGACAACTTTTTTGGTTGCCACCGGTCTTGTGAGACATATCAGCTGGACGTAAACACGGCGCTACTGCTGTTCCTGTGTCCTCGCGTCACACGGGGACTGCGGCTGCGCGCCCACATCTCTCTGGTCGTCCATTCAGCGCAAATCCAACAGTAGGAAACAGATCCGCGTGACAGCAAATCACTCTGACACCAGTTAACTATGGCGGGCGAAAGGGGGTCCACCTGTGCGGCCCTTCGCTGCCTGGGCCGCAGAGTACAGGACGTAATGTTGTGTGATAAAATCGTAAGTGTTTTTTACCCACTTTTGGTGCACCAACAGGTGTATTCTTGTACGCTTGTATAATTGCGGATGAACCACTCGACGTCTGTCACCAATCTGGTGTATTATTTTACAGATCTTCTGCTACTTTTCTGGACTTGGGAACATTTTAGTTGCGTTGCTGTCTATGGAGGGTCAGACAGCTCTCAGATTCCTTCAAAAATATCTTAATTTGGGTTCCAAAGATGAACGAAGGTCTTACGAGTTTGGAACGACATGAAGGGTGAGCAATTAATGACAGAATTTTTATTTTTGGGTCATCCAAATGTGGCTTTGCCTTCATGGTTTAAAACAGAAATATTTCCAACATTGCGACTATACATCGTGTGTATGCTTTCTTTTCATTTTGTTATAATGGGAAGATCTGCGAATGTGTAGAACTACCTAAACTTGCGAAGTCCATGAGCATACACCACACACACACACACAACACGCACACACAAAAAAAACAAGCAGGACCATTTGATAGCAGGTGACTTCGAGCAGGTACAGAATTTAGATGAGAAAAGACCCCCCCCCATTTAAAAACTCATTGGATCGACACGAATCACACAAATGACCCAATTTGAATTCAAAACGGTGAATTTCGCCAAAAGGTGACAAGTTTGCATCCCTGCAGGTTTTACGTCATAGTCGCAGGACTGACCAGAGTAACAGGGATGACAGGACATACATTCTTCAGCACACTGCACATAGTTGTTTACATAATACTGTAAAGTTTTACCATTTTAAATTGCAATATATTGTTTTGCGCTTACTTGGCATAATTGTATGACAATAGTAAACAGTCAGATTTTCAGTTAAAATTAGTTAATTGCTGATTAAGCACAATACATTTCTAAGAGATCTAATGTTTTAAAAGGTGACCTATTATGCCCCTTTTTACAAGATTAAAATAAGTCTCTGATGTCCCCAGAGTGTGTATGTGAAGTTTTATCTCAAAATACGCCACATATAATTTTTTTAATAGCTTGTTAATGCACCAAATGTGACCCTGGACCACAAAACCAGTCATAAGGGTAATTTTTTTCGAAATTGAGATTTATACAAAATCTGAAATAAATAAGCTTTCCATTGATGTACGTTTTGTTAGGATTTGAGGACCATATTTGGCCGAGATACGACTATTTGAAAATCTGGAATCTGAGAAAAATCTAAATATTGAGAAAATCTTTTTTAAAGTTGTCCAAATTAAGTTCTTAGCAATTCATATTACTAATAAAAAATTTAGTTTTGATATATTTAAAGTAGGAATTTAACAAAATATCTTCATGGAACATGATCTTTACTTAACATACTAATGATTTTTGGCATAAAAAAAAAACTATAATTTTGACCCATACAATGTATATTTGACTATTGCTACAAATATACCCCAGCGACTTAAGGCCATGTCCACACGTACACAGGTATTTTTAGTTTTTCCTTCTTCCATTTAAAAAAAAATCTCGGTCCACATGAAAACGCAAACGCATGTTATGACGTACTGTCAAGGGCATGCCAAACCAACAGGAAGCGATATAATTTCAACCGTAAAACCATGTTGGCCAATCAGAAGCTGAAAAAGTTTCCAGTAGGCGGAGATAACAGCGCAGGCTCCGACGTCACATGCCGTTTTTTGAAAATCTTCACCCTGGCAGGCGTTTTAAAAAATGTTTGGTTTCAGTGACCTGGTGTTGTGTTTGCGTGTGGACGAACGGCCAAACCACGTACAAAAAGCTGCGGTTTTGAAAATAACCGTGTTCGTGTGGACAGGGCCTAAGATTGGTTTTGTGGTCCAGGGTCACAAATGTGAAAAACACAACATTTTTGTGTGTGGCCCTTTAAATGCAAATGAGCTGGTGGAGCACCCTTTTCAGAAGAAGGCGGAGCTTAAAAAATTTCACTTTTAGTACAAGCCTGTTATCTTTACAGTAAATGTACTCTGTTTAAAAGTCAGTCATCTGATTGTACTCTGCATAATTACACAGACAGGGAGCACGGTGCAATAACAATAATGACATAGCGGGTCTTATGGTGCCTTTGCATGCTATCACAAATTTTATAAGTCCTACGTGTGATTATAAGCTCGACAAATTCAAGTGGTCGACTTCACATTGCTTTCATATGCAATTTTTAACTACCACATTTTTTACCACTATTTACGATCATTCTGGTAGCATGTGAAGGCAGCATCAGTGAAAACAGAAAGAGACAATGGTAGCTTTAGCAACATTAGCCTTACAGAGTGCCAAGAAGCTCTTTCAGGAAGGCAATTTGGAAAACAAACGCATGATACTACTTCTACCTGGAGAATGATGTTTTGTGCAAGAGCATTGGGTTATTGATCCTAAACATAGAGTGGACTTTAAACTGATTTTTTTTTTTTCCCGGGGCTTTTTCTTTGAAAATTAATTTAACCACAGTGTCGCTCGCGGCTCAGAGGGAGAGAAGTCTATGGAAGACTCCTCGGTTCGTTTGGTGCATCTCAAAACACACCACTTGTAATGCCTGTTTGGCACTGACATTGTATATCTCCAGCAGCTACAGCAAGAAAACAGTAATGGCGGACCGCTGCTTCTCACTCAGGGCTGTGTCTATGCTAATTGGGCAGAGAATGTTCACAAATGGGCGGGACTCTTTCCTTGCATGACCTGTACAAAGGGAGATCGAAAGGCTCGTTTGGAGGGACAGTTTATAACTTATGGGTTATAAAAAACTTAGTGGGTTGATTTTTATCATTATAGCGGGTTTCTTTCACACACAGCGCCCACACAACTGATAATACAACACCTTATAAAAGTGATTTTTGCATAATAGGTCCCCTTTAAGGGTATTGTAATTAGATCATGCGTGCCATCTGTTTGTCTGTGTTCCCTCACAAAACTTAAAATATACTGATCTGGGGCCTTTTTTAATGGGGCCCATTTATAAAAGAGTGCGGAATATTCCTATTAAAAGTGAACGTACGCCAGAAAGCTGATGATGGCGTAAGCAAACCAAAATTGAGATTTATAAAAAACCTTGCGTAAGCACACCGCATATCAATTTTCGCTGAAAAAAAATATATATATATATAAATATATATTGTGGAGCGGCTTCATGTCACTGCTGCGGTGTATGTAGTTGGATCAGCCAACAGGACGGTTCCTGACATAAAAAAAAGTGGTCCGACTTAAAGGTGGGGGCAAAAAAAGGCTTGCCTGTCACCGAAAGAGCATGTCTGCGACTGGTTGGGGTCCTGGCGCGCCCGATCTGTCCCCACTGGAGACCCGGCTGGATGCAATCATAGGAGAAACCTGTGTGAGCGCCATTTTTTGTGAGAAGGAAGGAGACACAGACATGCTGGAGACAGGGGAACAAGGTAAATAATTTATTGCATGAGTACAAATAAACAAAATAGAAATATCACAATAGGTTATTATGTCCTTGTTCTTTCAGAGGGTAGGGGAGCACAGGGTGGAGAAAAGACTCCCAGCGCAGAGTCTGCAGTGGCTGTGGACTGTCCAGAGGTCCCCAGCACGAGTGCGCCCCGACTGCACGGCACGGGTGGAAGTGGCCGCGTGCTGACTGAAGCTGTCCTTCAGACACATAGGGACACAATTAATGCAATTACAGTCATAGCAAATGAGCTTAAGCAAATAAAGGTTGTTTTGTGTGACATTGTATCTACATTAAAATATCTAGTTAAAAAATTAACCTTTGCGTTGTTGTCCCTTAACAAAAGCCTTGCTCCCTGATGATGCCATTAATGATGGGGAAGGGGTTGTGGGTCAGGATCCTCATGCTGGTGGTAAGGGAGGTCGGGAGGAAGAGGGAGACCAATCCTCTGTGCCATGTTGTGTAGGATGGCGCATACAATGATGATCTTGCAGACTTTTTTTGGTTCATATAAAAGTCTGCCACCCGAAGCATGAAGGCAATGCCATCTACACTTGAGGAGGCCAATGGCTCTCTCAACTACAGAGCACGCACGAGTGTGGGCATCATTGTAGATAATTTCTTCTGCACTCTGAGGGTTTGGGAATGGGGTGAGGAGCCAACGTCTGAGGGGGTAACCACTGTCACCTGCACAGTATAACAGATTAATTGTACACTAGGCCTGAACTGTTAGAAAACATAAATGTACATTATATGTAGTTTTAACTTATAAAGAAGCCAGCCATCGCGCACGGCGCCTGCCTCAAGTCTATACCCTACACCAGGGTCTCCAACCTTTTTTACACCACGGACCGGTTACGTTTGGAAAATGTTCTCGCGAACCGGCTTGGGGGGGGGGTATATATATATATATATATCAATGCATTATATTGTGTGTTTTTTTAGTTACAGATTGGGCTATTTTTTTCGGATAAGCAAGAAAAAAAATATTTAAAGCACAGAGAATGACAATGCCATGAAGGGTTTTTGACATAGGCTAATTTTATGTGTATGTATACGCAACTCGGTATTTCCACGCTGTCTGAAACGCGTCTCAATGCTTGTGCGTGGTTTGATTGTGTGTGAGAACAGCGTGTGAGTAACGAATTGAGTTCTCTTTCGTTTCTTCTTGTGGTTTAAAATCGCTTGTATGTGTAAATTGGCAAATTAATCTGCGACTCACGTGCGTGCCGAACGGTAGGGTCTCATTTGTACGTATTACGGATCAATTGCGATCCATTTAACTCCTAATATGTGATCAGAACAATCTTTCATTTACTTATTTAACATGAAATTGTCAAATTGCTACTCCATATCAATCGCATACAATGAAAATAAAGAATAATTAGAACAATCATTAACATAAATAAATAACAAAGAGTCATATCTTTATCATACACATTTTTCCCAGAACTTCTTGCGACCCGGTAGCAATTCTTCCACGGCCCGGTAGTGCTGTGCGCTAGAATATACCAGTCATGTGTTGAACCCAAGCAGCAACCTCCCGCTCTCTCTCGTGAAGCCAACACGGAAGTGACTTAAACTGCAATTCATCGACTGGCTGCTAGAGGCTGGCTCCAAAAGGGAGTCAGTCCCATAGGCTCCCCATGTTAAAATGTTTTTATACAGTCTATGGTTGAACCAGGCCATCTTGCCACGACATTTGTCAGAATCATGTTGGGCTCACAAATAACTTGCACATTTATGGAATGCACATGTTTTCGATTCACATAAATAAACTCATAAATGTGGATGGAGCCCTTATAGCAATATGAGTGCAGTCAATTGCGCCGATTACATTTGGGAATCCGGACATTGCTGCAAATTGCCTTTTGATATTGGCCTGTTCTCCAACAGTGTAAGAAAACCTTATGTATCGACTTGTCATTTCAATAATCCCTTTTAAAACAGCAGGCATTAAGGAGCTCAGGGATGGCTGGGAAATCCCAGACATATGACAAATAAACAGAATACATTTTCAAAAGAAGCTTTGTGCAGAAACAAATCGCATCATGATAGTTGTATACTTACCTATCGGCTAACTCCCGCTGGTAACTCCCAGTTGCTAAAAATCCTAAAACTTAAAGAAATTGGGTGGCTGGTTTCTCCCAGTTGGCCTTTGTAATGTTGGGCCCAATTCAGAACACAGATCCAAGAGCATGGCTCTAGGGAGCCTAAATCGGCTTATTAGCCAGTCATCATCGTGGGCCAGGAAATCTTTATGGTCTCTAAACACTCTTTCCCTCCTACGTCTGCCATTGACATAGTCCTCCAGCAATGCCAGTGTATCCATCATGCAATACTATATGCAGAAGTGTCGCAGCAGAATTTATATGTTTACAGCGATCAGATTCAATCTTTTACACCTTGTCATACAAATCAGACAATGAGTGGTAAACCCATACACCTTGAGATCATTAGAAAATGAAAGTTAAGGTTAAGGTTAAGTTTGTTTTTATAAATCCCACCTTTTGCATAGGAAGTGGCGTACTCCTATTTCGGGGCAGTTTTTGTGTGTATGCAACAGTTATAAATAGTTCAATTATTAGGCATGATCAGATGCAAATTTATTTTTACTTATATTAATCTATGTTTGCTTATTTCTTAGGGATGCAAAAGGCATCGATTTCGTGGAACGACCCTTAACCAAAGCCTTCACATCTTCCGTGGCCTCCCCCTAGACATGCCTCAGTCGTCTTCTGCCCTGTTCGAGCTCTATCATATCATCTTTGCAGCCTTCCTGTAGACAAAAGAATGGTTAGCCAAAAGCATTCTAGTTTATTGCAACTATGAAGCAAGCATGCACTGCATTAACAAAGGCCACTCTCATTTCCTCACGTTAATGGCATCCTTACGATGCCTCACTTGGATTTCGCCCTGTGATCAATTTATTATAACTGCTAAACACGTTCCAGGTTCCAAAAATCAAATTGCTGAGCTGGCGCCAGAAGCAGATTCAACTCCGAACCCAGTCCCTCATTATTCACAACTGATTTTCCTATAAATCACCCATTAAAACCCCTTCTCAATACCTTTATTAACTCTATCTTTCAAGCAGTTTCACGGATACATTTCCAAACATATTATACAGCATGGAAATCTTTCAAAGCATTTAATTTCTCTTACAACCTGCCATTTCCTGATTTTTGTCTATTATCTAGCATGTCATTTATCTCTTACCTCAACAGTGTAAAGGCCTCCAAGACGGGTCCATAAAAGGCTACCTACATGGCATTCAATGCTTCCATAAATTAACCTATGACAAGCCTTCCTCTGAGATAAACAACTTACAGACCTATCGTGTCATTAAAGGCATTCAAAGAACATTCAAATTCACAATCAAACAAGTGCAAAACACAATTCACAGATGTACAACTGTGTAAAACTTTTTGGAATGTTTAAAATTCATGTCAAAAGATCATGGCCCCTTTAATAAGTCCAGGAAAAGGATTGTTGGGAATGCACTGTAGTTCATAATGGGTCGGAAGGAGTGCCTTCTGGTGTATGTGCCATTGCATTGTATTTTTATGCCCCTGGTATGGTGGAATGGATATTTATATTCTCATAGTGTTGTAATTTCTGACAATGCACAAGATCCATTGATAGGAAATATCTCAGAATTGTAACCATGATTCTGTGTTGCCCTGCCATACTTCCTTCATGCCTGTGATCGACTTGCTTCGGCTAATCAGAAGCTGACATTGTTCAGTCTGGTTATGCTATATAGCTTTCTTTCACATGCTACGCAATGACATCCTGCAATGCCACTGGACTTATTTCACACATGCTTCAAGATGCAATCACCTATAGCAAGTGTTCCTATAGCATTGTGCTGATGCATCATCTCCTTTGCTCTCAGGGAATAATGCTTACAGTCATAATTTGGGGTGTTTTGGCACACATGCCTAGTCAAAACAGGGAATTATATTTTCGCAGAGTCCAGGAGTATTAGTGATTGGCTTGTGCTGTACAGATGGCCATTGAGAATGCACTTTTTTCCCCCCGGCATGACACAATTCGTACCACGAAATGCCGCTGAATCCCTTCAGCATGTTTTTAGATTTTAAATAAATGTGTTGTGCTTCACAGAATATCCACCAAATGGCGCATGGAACACCATACTTTATCTATAGGCCAGACCATATTGTTTATAAACACTTTGCAATTATTCATCTTCAACCTATTGTTAAATATGCTTATATATTATTACAGTACATTACATCTTAAAAATAGAATTAACATAATTATCAGTGTCTGATAAATTATTAAATGCATGTAATTGTAACAGATCGGCCAGGCTCCACCACCACCCAATCACAACGATCCCTCTCACCTGAGTTCTGAGCACCTGCACCTGTCACCAATCAAGCACCTCATTACCAGCCTGCATAAAAGCCCACACCTCAGACACCCTCACTGTCCAGTCTCGTATACACGTAGAGGACTCAATGACTTTGCTACTACTTCCATTTGAATACTTCCTGCCTTACTTACCGCCTGTGTTCCTCCTAGTGTCTCCTCGTCTCCAAGTGTCTCCTGTTCCTCCTAGTTCCCGGATCGCTGAGGTGTGTGCTCCTCCTGCCTGCATTCCAGCTCCTGTACAGCCAAAGACACAGATTACCCCACTCATCATATCCTTCAAACTATTCCCTCACCATCACATCCTCTGAACCCTACCCCAGTACTCTCTGTGACCCAATAAACCTATTTGATTTATACTAACCTGTTGCGTCAGACCTCTTCCGTTACAGAAGACCAGACCAACACCGACGGCACAGATGAGTAACCCCGATCCAGTCCAGGAGCTCGTAGACTCACTACGACGAGTCCTACGCAATCCACCGGCATCGCCGCCATCACCACCCATCACCTCATCCATCCCAACCAGCACTTCTTCGCCTAACATCAGCGCCAGTCCCATGGCCCGACCGGCGCCCTACTCTGGTTCGGCGGAGGATTGCAACGGATTTCTCCTCCAGTGTAACCTCACTTTTGAAATGCAACCGCAATCATATCCCACTGACACTTCTAAAATTGCCTTTATTATCTCCCTGCTAACAGGACCTGCAAAACAATCTGGACTCAGGCCAGCCGCGTTATTCACAATCTGCTGAACTTCATGGTGCATTTTCGCGAGGTGTTTGGAAGGACAGACGGAGATACCGCCGTGGGAGAGCAACTCTACCATTTACAGCAGGGTACCATGTCAATTGCCGAATACTCGCTGAAGTTCAGAACTCTCGCCGTGGCAAGTGGATGGAATGAGAGATCGCTGCTGACTACTTACAGAGAGGGACTGGAGCCCCAGCTTCGGTTACAGCTCGCTGCATATGATGATTCATTTGGATTGGAAAAATTCATTCAATTATCCATCCGTTGTTCAAACCGCAATGCAGTCCTGTTTAGCAGCAACACCAGTCTCCGTCACAACCTCCTACCTCCGCCGACCAGAGCCTGGTTACCCTCCAGAACCAGCACCAGAACCCATGATCGTGGAGAAGCAACGATTATCTTCCGCTGAGCGGCAGAGAAGGCTGACCCGGGGTCTCTGTTTGTACTGTGGAGCTCAGGGGCATCTGATCTTGTCATGTCCCCTTCGCTCTCCATGTCCTGTGGTGAGTGTGATTCAGCCTGATATCTTTAAGATGGAACCACTCACTACCTGTTTAATGCTTACTGCCTCTGATGTTTCTATTTCAGTATCGGCCCTTATCTACTCCGGGTCAGCAGGAAACTTCATCTCCAGAGACCTCTGCCGCCAGCTCAAGTTACAAGCTACCTCCACTGAAACTGTCTACCAGGTCCAGTCGATAACTGGAAAACCACTATGTCATAGACATGTACGATATCGTGTGGGACCCATCACTCTTCGTCTGGGCCTCTTTCACTCGGAGGACATTCATCTTCTGGTTTTGGAAGGGTCTACGGCGGACATCATCTTAGGGCACCCGTGGTTGGTAAAGCACAATCCCATTCTGTTCTGGAAGACGGGAGAAGTTTTGAAGTGGAGAAAGGATTTTTTTTCCCAGTCTGCTTCCCCGTGACTCCATCACCAACCAAGAAACCCATGGAGGTCCTTCCCGTGAATTCAACCTACATTGAAAGTCCCCTAGAGAAGCAATCCATAGATATTCCAGCCTGCTATGCCCCCTTCCACAACGTGTTTTGCCCAAAACAAGCCTCCCGCTTACCACCACACCAGCCATGGGACTGCGCCATAGATCTCATTCCGGGTGAGCCAGTGCCTCGTGGAAAAGCTATTCACTGTTGCTTCCTGAACAGAAGGCCATGGAGGACTACATCGAGGAGGCGCTGGGTCAAGGTTACATCTGTCCATTTAACTCCCCTGCTGCATCAAGTTTCTTATTTGTGGCCAAGAAGGACGGAGGCTTGATGCCCTGTATAGATTACCGAGCACTCAACAACATGACCATCAAATTCCGATATCCTCTTCCCTAATGCCCTGGAAAATCTCAGAGGGGCGACCGTTTTCACCAAGTTTGACCTCCGCAGTGCCTACAACCTCATCCGGATACGTGAGGGGGATGAATGGAAGACTGCCTTTGTGACCCCTACTGACCACTACGATTATCTGGTCATGCCCTATGGACTTGCTAACTCCCCCTCCGTATTCCAGGATTTTATGTATGAGGTGCTCTGGGAGTTTCTCCACCTATTCGTTATTGTCTACATGGATGACATTCTCATCTACTCCCGGAGCCAGGCCGAATATCGCCAGCATGTTGCGGAGGTCCTCCAATGCCTGAGAGCACCACCTATTCCTCAAGGCTGGAAATTCCACCGACCCACGGTGCAGTTCCTGGGGTATAGCTTTGATCGTACCGGTATCCAGATGGACGAGTGGAAGGTGGAAGCTATAACCTCCTGGTCAGAACCCACCACTATTAAGGAGCTCCAACGATTCCTCGGATTTGCCTAATTTTACCGTCGCTTCATTCTCAGCTACAGCAGGATCACCAGCCCCCTCACCAACTTACTCCGAGGGAAACCCAAGTCTCTGTCCTGGACTCCCGCGGCCTTAGAAGCTTTCTCCTCCCTCAAGAAAGCCTTCACTAGTGCCCCACTCCTAATCCATCCAGATCCCGACCTCCCATTCGTCGTGGAAGTCGACGCCTCCACTACAGGAGTGGGGGCAGTGCTGTCCCAGCAGCAGGGGAACCAAGCCAGACTCCATCCATGTGTCGCCTTCTCTAGGAAGCTCAGCCTTGCGGAAATTAATTATGACATCGGCAACAGAGAACTCCTTGCCATCAAGCTGGCCCTAGAGGAGTGGAGGCATTGGCTGGAGGGGGCAGCCCATCCATTCACCGTACTGACCGACCATAAAAACCTCCAGTATCTTTGTGAAGCTAAACGTCTAAATCCCCGCCAAGCACAATGGGCATTATTCTTTACCAGGTTAAATTTTACCATTACTTATCGCCCTGGTCCCCGAAACGTCAAGGCCGATGCCTTGTCTCGTATTCACAGTCATATGGAAGGCCCAGAAGAACCGGAAGGTATCATTCCACCTCAGATGATCGTCAGTCCCATTGAATGGAATTCCCTTCAGTGGCCTCCAACATGGCTCCCAACAATCCGCCGGGCTGTCCTCCAGGATGCCAGTACGTACCACGGACACAACGCACCCCACTGATTCACTCTGCTCACTCCTCCCGAGGCACTGGCCATCCAGGGGCCAACAACACCCTCTCGCTGCTACGAGATCGCTTCTGGTGGCCCAATATGGCAAGGGACGTGAGAAGGTTCGTGCAAGGATGTCCAGACTGTGCCATGTCCAATAGCCCGTGCCATTTACCATCTGGCAAGCTCATTCACCTTCCAGTGCCGAATCTCCCCTGGTCACACCTAGGAGTAGACTGTCACTGACCTGCCCCACTCTGAAGGTAACGCATGCATCCTGGTAATTGTTGATCGTTTCTCAAAATCATGTCGCCTTCTGCCCCTCAGAGGTCTCCCCACTGCACTGGAAATGGCTGAGCTTCTCTTCAACCAAGTCTTCCGATATTATGGAATTCCCGAAGACATCGTCTCCGACCGGGGGCCTCAGTTTATCTCCAAAGTATGGAATGCCTTCTTCAGACTCCTAGGTGTGACCGTAAGCCTCTCATCCGGATACCACCCACAATCAAATGGGCAAACGGAGAGGAAGATTCAGGAGGTGGGACGATTTCTGCGAACCTTCTGCCATGGCCACCAGGATTCCTGGAACCAGTTCCTGGGCTGGGCTGAGTACTCCCAGAATTCCCTACGACAGCCTTCTACTGGTCTCACTCCTTTCCAGTGCGTGCTCGGGTTCCAGCCACCACTGTTCCCCTGGACCGGGAAGCCTTCTGATGTTCCGGCGGTGGACTACTAGTTTTGGGAAAGCGAGAGGGTCTGGGACGCTGCACACCACCATCTCCAATGGGTATTGCGCAGGCAGAAGACAACCACGGACCTTCGAAGAACTGAAACACCTACCTATCAACCAGGTCAAAAGGTATGGCTGTCAACACGGGACATCAGTATGCGCCTGCCCTGCAAGAAGCTCAGTACCAGATATGTTGGCCCCTTCACCATCTGGAACATCACCCGTCACCTATCAAGCTCCAACTCGCCCTCACAGTCAGAATTCACCACATTCCAGGTACCTGCTGAAACCTCACATGTCACCTGTCTCTCTCCCAAGAGCTGCACGAGAACCACCTCTTCCCTTGATTCAGGGATGAAGGATTCCGTCTACAAGGTGAAGTAATTCTGCCCGGTCCCGTCGCCGTGGTGGTCAGCCTGTGACTACCTCGTGACTGGGCAAGGATATGGACCCGAGTCACGCCAATGGGTACCTAGATCGTATACTGGACCCCCCGTAATGTCTGAGTTCCATCGCCGTTCCTGATCAGCCGGCACTCGGGGCCGAGTCGACCACCACGACGTCTGGTTTTCGGCCTCAGGAGCGTGCCGTGGATGGGGGGGTACTGAACAGTCGGCCCGCTCCAACACCACCCATCACAAGGATCCCTCTCACCTGAGCTCTGAGCACCTGCACCTGTCATCAATCAAGCACCTCGTTACCAGCCTGTATAAAAGCACACACCTCAGACACCCTTACTGTCCGGTCTCGTATACACGTAGAGGACTCAATGACTTTGCTACTACTTCCATTTGAATACTTCCTGCCTTACTTGCCTCCTGTGTTCCTCCTAGTGTCTCCTCGTCTCCTGTTCCTCCTAGTTCCCGGATCGCTGAGGTGTGTGCTCCTCCTGCCTGCATTCCAGCTCCTGCACAGCCAAAGACCCGGATTACCCCGCTCATCATATCCTTCGAACTATTCATCCACCATAACATCCTCTGAACCCTACCCCAGTACTCTCTGTGACCCAATAAACCTATTTGATTTATACTAACCTGTTGCGTCAGACCTCTTCCGTTACAGTAATATTATGATTGTGAGAAAACATCCACAATATAAATAAATAGTAGCTATTAGACACAATTATTTGATATGGTAATACGGACATTTAAAAGTATATTTACACATGAATGCATGAGTTTAAAGCGGATCATTTATTTGATGTGCTTTGTAAACAATTTATTGCACTTGAGCTGCATTTCTGAGATCATGTTTACATTAGGCAACACAACTATTAATTTATTGACTTTATTCAGTTGTTAAAGTTATTTGAAAAATGAATGTGTCTACCAGCTCATTATTTATTATTTGTTTTTGTTGTTCATTCATTCATGTATTTATTAGGCACCGATCCACAGCAGTTGACCATAGTGCTGCACAAATAAAATAAAAACCAGAAAAAAGAATAACATCAGTAAAATTTAACATACAAAGTTTAAAAAGCCAAGGTAAGAAAATGAGATTTGAATTTAGTTTTAAACTCATAGAAATATATATATTTTTAAGTCAGACAAATAGGATGGCACCAGATCATTTAAGGATTTAAAAACAAATACCAATATCTTAAAATCAATTTTATAACACACTGGTAACCAGTTTTATTCTTGTTCAAATTTAAAGATGCATGTGTGTGCATGCAAAAAGATAAAGTGCAACAGAGAATTAAGCGTATAATAAGTTATCCTAAAAATATGCCAGTATCCAATGCTGAAGCAAACATCAATCATGTATTTTACAATAGATATTTCATGATGAATTTTGGTAAATGCACTTTAAAATTATGTTCATAATAATGAGATGTTTATTACTCTTTTATTGGTTAATTTTCATAAGGGGTGACCAGAATTTTTTTTTATTGATCAGTCTTTAAATACAATTTGTAACTAATTTCAATATGTATAACTACCTATAATGGTCGTGGGCATTTAATGCATACTCATCCAGGCCACCAAATCTACAGTAGAAACCACAAACCTATTTTTTAACCCTGTTATTAATTAATATATTATACTTTGTAACCATCACATAACACGCTGGTAATGTTTAATTAGAGTAAAATGCAACTTTAAAAGATGTGTGTGTTGTAATGGTGGGTCCTTAAAGGGTCATCGGATGCAAAATTCACTTTTACATGTTGTTTGAACATAAATGTGTTTTGGCAGTGTGTGTACACATCCACCTCCCGATCTGTACACATGCGCCTCCCGATCTGCCTAAATGTGTCTATGTTCACGCGAATCATTCGTGATCCAGCCTCACCTACAGAATAAGTGAGTATAAGGGTTTTTTATGAATCTTTGCTAATTGCCTTTCCTAATAATATGCTAGTTAGCAAGTTTTGCGGCTAAAGTAAACAGTATGGTTTCTCACGCACAGAAGAGAGGGGCGGGGTCAGCAGAGCTCTCATTAGCATTTAAAGGAACATGCAACAAAACAGGTTGCTCTGAAAAGAGCTGATTTCATCAAGGTAAAAATTATGTTTTTTACACTACCTTTGGGAAATGTTAACCAAAGCATTTTATAGACTTTTCATTAAGACCCTGAAGAATCATATCAACTTGTGGAAAATGGGCATTCGATGACCCCTTTAAAACCCCCAATTTGCTGCCAGCGATTTGTTAAATTACACCACACCTAGTCGTGAATGAAAGGTGAGAAGAGATCGACTCAAACATATCCTGAAACTGCCCCTTTTAATCCAATATACAAACATACTGTACAATACAGTATATTTAAACATACAATTAATGTGTAAAAATCAGGTCGTTGAACTGGTTCAAGGAACAAAAACAGAAATGAATGATATTTTTACAGGAACATAACCAGAAATGGAAACGAAATCAAATGTAATTGTTCTGAACAGAACTTCAGAACTTGAAATTTTCATTCAAAGGCAAGAGAAAACATAATACAAATATCCATAAACAAAAAGGAATATTTATGCCTATAAACAAATTATATTTTACTTAGCCTAAATATTAGGCAAAAAACAAACAAACAAACAAAGAAAACATGCTAGGTTCAGTTCATTGTGGCACGCTCCAAAGATCTAGGAAAGGAAACCGAGACATTGAGATGGTTTTTGTTATTTCACAAATTCTGAATATCTTTTGTAAACATATGAATTATGTCTTGCTTTTATCTGTATGACCATAAATTACGGAGTAGCATCGCTGCCTCACACCCACACACACAAAATATTCTTGAATTGCTAATTTGATATCGCAGCCTGTTCATTATTAAAATAAAATACAATAAACCAAACATATAAAACACTACACTGTTCAATTTGAATAGTCTGTAATATAATCTGTGCCATTCATTGCATGACCACTGCCTCACTGTGCTGTTATTATTAGGCTACAGCCTATATTATTACATATTTTTAACCATGCACAAAACATTTAAAAAATATTACATACAAATATTAAAATTATTTAAATATATTTTTTATCCTTTTGTTTCATAGGGCCAACATTTGGACAAAATCTTGTTATAAAAGATGATTGTAGCATAATGGCTATGACTTGACGACGAGACTCTTTCAGTGGCGAGCGGTGACTTTTTTTAACCAGGTATGCTGAGTGATAAGCCCCCCCCCATCGGCTTTTAGGACACCCTCAAAGGGGAACATAGATTACAAATAAGAAACACTGTGGCAGGTGTCAATTTAAAAGTATGCACATTTCCTACCTTATCTGTAAATTAAATTCATCTCCAATCTTTCTTCTGTCATTTCAGGTTTATCCATTGTTAATGGATATAATTATCCATTGTTGAACCGACAGTAACACTGTTTTGTGTTCTTAATAGTATTCACCAGACTAAAATTTAAATAATCCTAAACCTTAATAACACAACATAACCACTACAGTAATGTTTAAATGCTCGTGACAAGCATTCATTAGTATTTTATTTCTATTTGAGCTGTACACTGTAAAAAAAACTATTTGTTGAGTCAACTTAAAAAACTTTGTTACCCCACTAAACTGACTCAGAAAACACTCCTTACTATTTCCCCCGCGGCACATTATGGTAGTTACTTTTGCTGGGGCTTTGCAGCAAGCTTTAGCCTACTACGTGAACTCTTCCAGTTGCGCTGAAGGCACACTGCTGCTGCTGCTGCTGCTGCTGGCGGGACACTAAACACCGTCCGAGCCGAGGTCTTGACAGTCAAGGTCTCGTGTTGTTTCCACCAGCATGGCAAATCTTTTTCATCATCATAATTGATGGATGTCTAAAACAAAAACAAACAAAAATTGATGGAGAAGCCTAAGACAGGCCCAGAGCCCGGCCCGCGTCTCAGACCTATAAATAAGATGGGCCCTGCGGGCTGAAATGCAGGGCTCTCCATAATATTTCTTATAGAATCTGTCGATATGTTTTACGTTAATGTCTTGTGATTAAGCTCTGTTTTTGCAACTGAAGATAAGGAAAAATGCGAATTATTCATTGGATCTTAACTAATCGTTAGGCTAAGGAAGAATGTCAAAATGTTTTAAGTTATTACTTATGTATATTTACAGAATGCAATGTTTAGGCTACAGCAGCTCTCAATAAGTTTTCTATACATCATTTCTTATGTATATGTTTTAACTTAAGATCCTGAGCAAGATGAAATGTTTTAAGTAATAATTTGCTTATGGCAAGCTGAAACAAAATATTTATGTTGACATATGCATGTGAGTTTTCAGTGGCGCAATGGGTTTGGTTGGAGGGGGGTGCCGAGCACCCACCGGCGGAAAAAGAAATCGGCGCCTATGAATAAAACTGTTAGTAACCTCAATTTAAATCAGTTTCAAAATGACTAGACCTTGTGAGGAAGACTAATTTGACCCCTAATTGGATCTGGTTATTTCAATTAAATAGGTACATTTATTGAGGGGTTTGTAAAGGCTATTTATTTACATGCCTGGTCAGACTTACTTGCATATAACAGTTCTCTAGTTCTGGTTTGTTATCATATTGCTTGATCAGTTTCTTATGATCAAATGTGTTATGATAAATTTCTCATTTTCTTTAGTTTCAGGTTTTTCAGGACTATGGAGGAACGGCGTTTTATACGGCGCCCAAATTTTGCACTGAGGTACCAGAGGCATCATACATATCAGTGGTCCAGTCTACAGCTAAGACGTAAGCCCAGAACCTCTCCTCCTTCCAGCCAGCAGTTCCACAAAGGCCTGAACAAGAATAGCTCCACAGCACATATTGAACCCGGCAGAACAGGTTAGCTGCATTGTGCTATATCTGCATGTTAGCATTTATGTTGCAAATTTGGTTGAACTAAATTTTGCAGTGCACATATGGACTCTTAACTCTTAACACTAGGTGGTAGTGTCAGTTTACACATTAAAATTCTCAATGAGAGGTAGCTTTCTGTGTTTTATTTACTGTTGCTTTACAGAATTTCACTTAAATTTTACTCAGTAATCATTTAATCAATTAATCTGATAATCTTAGAAATGCTTGAAGAAATAAAATAAAAATCACAAATTAAATTTGTTCTCAATCTCATCCAATATTAAATGCATTTTCTGCTCCACAATAAAACTATAACATATTTTATATATAGCATATTTAAGCATTATCAAATTATTGTACACTCTAAAAAAATGCTGGGTTATAATTATTTTTTTTTTTTACCCAAATGCTAGGTTCAGCTTGTTGGATCAATTTATTGGGTTATTTTTAAATATTTTTACCCAGGGGCTGGGTGGTTTTTCTGTAACTAAGCAGCTGGGTCATTTTGAATGCTGGGTTATTTTTTCTACCCAACCACTGGGTTAAGCCTGTCTCCGTCGAAACAACCTAGCTGCTGATTTATAGTGAGATCACAGGCTTTTTGAGTCCTCTACAGGTTTGGTGCACTTCTTCAGCGAAATAAAGGTTTGTAGACATTTGATTTCATTTATAAAGTCTTTGCTGTGCTGTAAATTGTATTATTTTATGCAGCCCAGCATAAGGACACAATGTCAGTGAGCTGCGACAGTAGTGGTCGTTTCACATGGTGGAAACACCTTTTGCCTGGCATAACATTAGTTTTTATTCGTTATAATTTTATTCCGTTTTATTCATTATAATACTGAGTTGAATTTAATTTGATGTTAAAATATGTTCTCTAATCTCAGTACTGTTTGTTTATGGGCAGGTTATAGAGTCAGTCACGGCCAGTGGCGTAACTTAGTAATGACGGGCCCAAGTGCAGGCTATTACGAGGGCCCCCTGGGTGCACGGTTTTGAAGCACATACAAACACACAGTGCTTGTGAAGAGAACACATATAAGTGAATTTGTGCCTACCCAACTTAATTGAGACCAATTAAAATCAGTATCTTATCTGTTTCTTATATTAAATTGAACAGTTCTCTTTGTGTGCATCTCTCTCCACCACACACGCACACACGCAGGAATCACGGCAACCGCAGTCCTCTCCGAGAGGCAAGACGCAAGAGAGCACGACCCCACCACTTTTTGCAACATCTTGCTGTACGCACGGCTGTATCTAAAAGAAAGAAACATCTCCATTCGATTAGAAATTCATTGGTCTGTGTTAAATAACAGGCGAACTATTGCTGAAATGAGTTATTGAGAGTGCTCGTTGCTGCTGTTATCAGTTCTCTCCTGGTTTTTTTTCTTTTTTTTTGCACTCGTGCACAATGCGCAGTCTTCACACAGACGACTGAGCGCTTCGTTCATAAGAATATATTTTTATATATATATATATAATACAATCATGTACATCTGTTACAACAAATCTGAAAAAAAAACATATGTTACAAAAAAATTTATGGTAACACTTTATTTTAAGGTCTCTTAACTAGTTGCTTATTAGCATGCATATTACTAGAATATTAGCCATTTTTAGTAGTAATTAAGCACATATTAATGCCTTATTCTACATGACCTTATTCTGCATCCCTAATCCTACCCAATACCTAAATTTAACAACTACTTTGCTAACTATTAATAAGCAGCAAATTAGGAATTTATTGAGGGAAAAGTCGTAGTTAATAGTGAATAAGTGTTCCCTATTCTAAAGTCTTACCAAATGTATATATAGCATATAAATGTCTTTCAGTTTTGTTCTGCTGCATTAAAAGGTCAGATTTAAATTACAATTCTACAATTAAAATTCTGGAATTCTCATTTTAGTTCTGAATAATTCATGTGCATGCAAACGTGCATGTCTGTTTTTTTTTTAGTTGGCTAAAAATCAGATGTGGTATGTTGAAAAGATTTTCCTCCCCCTCCATCTCACGGTTATGTGCTTGGTGACTCACTGGTTGTGTACGTGTTGCTTAAAAGTGGGATATAATGAGAGAAAATGTGTGTGTCTATGTGTGTGAGTGTCAGAGAGCTGAAGGTGTTCTTGTATGTATGTGAGAGTAGAGAGAGAGAGAGAGAGAGATTGGTCACATTTGTATGGATTAAAGCATCCAGGCCCACCATCAGAAAACAAAACAACCCAAGTTGTGAGGCAGATTTTCCAAATGACACTACACAGATTTTCTTACAGAAACCTCTCTCTCTCTCCACCCCCCCCATTTTCCCTTTTCACCTTGCCCTTACTTTTTTATAGACATTTCTCGGCCATCCTCTGGAAACAGACCATCACTGCCATCCACAGTAAGAGACCAGAAACTCCTTGCTTTGTATCATTATGATGATTCTCAAATGAATGTTTTTGGGTCAATACAAGTTTTACTCTGTATTAACAAAATATGTTATATATATGTGTGTGTGTTGAATATGATTGACTGTGCAGAATGCCAAAAGTGCTGATGCTTAGTCTAATAGCTAGGAAATTGTTTTTATCACGCTGCTTCTCTGTGTTTGCATGTTCCACACTGTAACATAGAAGTAGCTTACGACTAGAGTGTGATACATTTGCAGCATTCAGTTTATTGGATGAAAACAAAAACAGCATCATAATACAGGCAAAGATTGACAGTAGGAACACTGTAACGTATACAGGGACGAGACAGAGCAAGCACAGTTTAATTTGAAACACCAACACAGATAATGCAAACTCAAAACAACTGTGGACAAACCACAGACAGGAGCCAGGAGAGCAATCAGAAGACAAAACACATACAGAAAACAATAACTGACAAAACACAACTGAAACACAGGGGTATATATACACATAGGTTAACCAGGAATGATGAGGTGTAGGTGATAAGTTGGCATGGTAAATAATAAGGGTTGCTATAGTAGCAAACAAGGCGGCAAGGCAAACTGGGACAGGGACTGAACAAAGGAAGTGAAGAGGGAAAGAATAGGAACATAAACACATTACATAACATGAGTCATAAAAAAAGAGGGACAAATACAAATATTCAAGCAATAATCAAAAATGTAAATCAATAAATAATTCACTCAACCCATTCATGATTCATGCTGGATTGGAAGACTACTACTGTGGGTTTGTCACGGTCATGGTGTGTGGAGGCAGGCAGGACGACGAGGACGACAAGGATTCCAACAATGACTTTTAATGTAGACACAACAAGGCAGATTCAGGAAGGAGAGACACACACACTCGGGGTAGCATTCATAATAACCGACAAACTGGCAGGGATGCCGGAATTATGGCACCGAGACGCAGCGTCTCGTTCCCTCGAGGAACTGTGGTTACATATGTAACCCGAGACGTTCCTCTTCAGGAACTCGAGCTGCGTCGAAAACGCTAGGGAAACGCGAATGCCCACGAATGCTCGCACTGGACACATACAATTAAGCTTCTGCTGGTCTGGAGCCCCTAAGGGACGAGGACTGAGGGCCTGGAGCACGACAGGCTGTGTTGTAGAGGAGGGGACCTTAGGAACATACCCCGCTCGAGGGTACAGAAACGCTTTGGCCAGACCGGGTGCAAAGTCAAGATAAGAAGGGGCCACTGAAAGGGCCTGCAGATCCCCACCTCTCTTCAGAGAAGATATCGCCAGAGGAAGCTAGTTTTGATAGTAAGGAGGCGATCAGATATCTCCTCAATAGGCTCGAAGGGAGGCCTACAGAAAGCCTCTAGCACCACAGCCAGGTCCCACGTGGGGACACGAGATCGTACCGGAGGCCTCAGCGCACCGCGGAGGAAACGTGTAACTAGGGGGTGTCTGCCCACTGACTGGCCACCAAGAGGGGCGTGGTAGGCCGCAATAGCCGCCACGTAGACCTTCAGCCCTCAGGTAGCTGGATGCTCAGAGAGAACAAGAGGGGACAGTGCGATGTCTTAAGAGTTGCAAACAGGTCCACCTGCCTGGCCAAAAACTCTCGATATGTGCTTCACCACCCTGGGGTGAAGCATCCATTCCCCGGGCCTCGGCCCCTGTCTCGACAGGATGTCTGCTCCCAAATTGAGATGCCCAGGAATGTAAACTGCTCTCAGCGAGAGAAGTTTGCCCTGGGACCACACAAGGATATGGTACGCTAGTTTGTACAAATGGCGTGAGCACAGACCTCCCTGGTGGTTGATGTAAGAGACCACCACTGTGTTGTCGGTGCGCAACAACACATGGCGATCCCTTAGGTCCGGGAGGAAGTGCTTCAAAGCTAGAAACACGGCCAGCATATCCAGGCAGTGAGGTGCACGTGAGATGCGACCACGCCACAGACGCGGGCAGGGTGGCACTCATGACCGCTCCCAAACGCGTGAGGGAAGAGTACGTGTATGCGTTAAGTGCGACAAGGGAGCCCAGCCCGGGGCCTGAGACAAGAACAGGTTTCCGCACATGCCAAGGACGTAGGCATCGCCGCGTGACATTGAACATGCGAAGAGGGTTTCCCTCGGGGAGACACCCTAGCGTATTGAGCAACAACTGTAGGGGCCTAATGTACACAGGCAAAGGTATCACGTTGGACGCAGCGCCATCAGACCCAGCCGTCTTCTGAACCTGCTTGCAGTGGAGACTGGCCTTCTCTGACTCTCACGACTGCGGTAAGGATCAACTCGATTCGAGCAGGGGACATACGTGCCTGCATCGTGGTCGAATCCCACACCACGCCTAGCTAAGTGGTCCTCTTTAATGGAGAAAGCACACTCTTCTTGGCGTGTAGTCTCACCCCAGGTCTTTCATGTGGGCGAGAACGACATCTCGATGTCGAACCACCATCTGCTCTGACTGAGCTAAAGTCAAACAATCGTCGATATAGTTTAGAATAAAGGGAGCCTGTCGAGTTGCATAAAGCGTGGGCCGAAGGGATGCATCCACACACCTCGTGAAAGTGCGGGGTGAGAGTGCAAACCGAAAGGAAGAACACGATATTGGTAAACTTTGCCCCTGAAAGCAAACCTCAGGAAATTCCAGTGTTGAGGGAGGATGGAAACAAGAAATAAGCGTCTTTGAGATCTATCGTAACAAACCAGTCCTCAGACCTGATCTGAGACACGACCTGCTTGAGAGTAAGCATCCTGAACTTCAGTCGCATGAATGAGCGGTTCAAATGACATTGATCTAAAATGGGACGCAACCCCCCATCCTTCTTCGGAAATATGAAGTACTGGCTGTAGAACCCGGACTGCCTCACATGAGGAGGGACCACCTCGATTGCCTCCTTCCTCAAAAGAGTGACTACTTCTTGTTCCATGACCAGAGCCTGCTTGGGGCCCACCAGTGTGGGCGTCCCCTCTCTACAGTGTGCAGGACCCACTGAGACACATTTGGCAGTAGTTTCCACGCTGCCAAAAATTCTACTAAGGGAATCAGTCTCTCGCGACTGATCTCTGGTGTATTGCGAGCAGCCAGCTCAGTGCCCTGTAACGCGAACCGGCAGGGAACAACCGAACCTGCTGCTCTAGAGACCTCCGCGGAGGTGGTGAGCCTCTTAGCACCGCTACGTTGCCGGGCGGTAACTGAGAGTGGCGCTCGCGGGAGACCGCTGCGCCCTGAAGCACCAAGGGTGGCAGGGTTTAAAGACCGATCTCCTGAGGGCACTGAGGCGAGACGGACACCGTGTAATGCGGTGTAACCCGCTGCACCCCAGAGGGGACTGCCCTCATGAGTCCTGGGCCAGTGGCATCAGGACTTTTTGGCCGAGGACCTCTTAGTCTTAAGTACGGTCCGCAGATCCGGCTTAGACTTCGAGGCCCCCGACCTAGAGCGTCGCCTCGACCCACTGTCTCAACACGGGGGAGTACGTGAGGCCACGCTATGTTTTTGTGCGCTGCTGACTGCCTCAACCTCCTCAGAGGAAGAGAGGTAAACACGTGCTCTCACTCGAGAAAATGTATTTATTTATTTATTAAATACGGTCTGGAGAGTAAGATTCACATCGAAATCGAATGATGTAATATACGCGTTGCCTCGGCAGCGCGCGAGCCACTCAGTCACACCAACAACATCAATTTCCTCAGGAAAAGATGGCCGCATCAGCAAGCTCTCACTCAGAGGGGGAAGAACCGCAGCGCGGGCTTCCAAGCCTCGAGAACGAGCTCTAGATCTAGGGAACACGGGTGGAGGTAGGACGAGTTGATGCTGTTCATTATAATATCAGGCATAATATGCTTGTGTAACTGGTGTTTGTGCAACTGGCGAGCTCTCTGACGCCCTCCGTATCAATCACCTCGGAGAAGCGAGAAGGGCGCTGGATCTGGTGGTTGAGGAAGAAGATAGGGACTCGCCCGTCTACGTTCCCTCCACCGGATCCATATGCGAAACCCCACGAGCACAGCCACCGCTCCGCCTTCGGCAGTAACAAATGCTACCAAAACGGGCCGTCAGCTCCTTCTTTTTTTTTTTGAGAGCTGACTGTGCGTGCTTGCTCTCAAGCAGACAACGAACAAACAATCTGTGTGTATCCCCACCAGTAAAGTAACGCGGGCAGGGAGGAACACACAGACTGAACACTGCCTGCCCTCGCCTTAGTGTCTGGTTTTGTCTTGAGATTTCGTTTTGACAGACAACACTAAATAAGACTCACAAACAGATATCAGACTGACACACAAACAAGAGCGCTTGCTGAATGACAGAAAGCTGACGCTGGTCTCACCGCACGTGCTTTTATAGCTTCCTGGTCATTATGTCACCTGCCCGTGACGTCTCGCCCATCTATTGGTCTGATTACACACGAGGTTCAGAGCCCGTCACGCTGAAGGGCGTTCCCCTAGCGTTTTTGACCCAGCTCGAGTTCCTGAAGAGGAACCAGAATACCAGAGACAGGAACTTATATAGGGAGAAACGAGGGGAAGACAGGTGGCACAATTGAGGTGATTAATAATAATAGTTGGGCTAAAAAAACAACAAAGGGGAAAAAAAACAATAAACGTCCACAGGGGCGTTACAGGGTATTCTGAGATGCGCAAGGATGATTTTTTTTTCCGCCCCCCCCCCCCCCCCCTCCCTCCCCCCTCCCCCGCTTTTTGTGGCTTGAATTAAATGTTTTCATTTGCAAATAGACACACAGTAACTAGTTATATGGTTTCCAAAATGTAAGGTAGGGGAGCGCGGGGCACAAAGTAACGCGGGGTAAGTTGTATCACACGAAGTTTAAATATTTTCACACATGCTAGCATAACAAAATTGACAGTATTTACTAGTTACCATATCAACACTATATAGAAAAAAAGTGTGCCAAAATTAAAAAATATTTTGAAGATAC
Source organism: Sinocyclocheilus anophthalmus (assembly GCA_018155175.1). NCBI lineage: Eukaryota > Metazoa > Chordata > Actinopteri > Cypriniformes > Cyprinidae > Sinocyclocheilus > Sinocyclocheilus anophthalmus. Next base: position 33,132 of record JADLZN010006139.1, read on the forward strand.
TGCTGAACATTTATTTTACCATAGTAAAATTATATTTCTGGCTTAAGTACATTTTTCATCTCAGTTTTTATTACTCATTTAAAATGAGACAAATCTGCTATTATTTTAATCTCCAATGTGTTATTTATCAGTTTAGATTATTTTTTAATGCTTTGCTAACATTCAGAAGACATTAACCGGTTTTAAATTCCAGTTGCGCAGATGGGGCACGTTGTAACAATGCGTTACAATGTGCTATTCTATGACATTAGCGATGTAATTCACACTATTTACTTTAATAAATTAATGATAAACGACGAGAAACAGGTGAATAAATAATGACAGTCAATGTTTAATGTTAAGAAATTATTATTTCAAGACATGTAAAGCATTTTTGCTCATTTATGTGGGCCATCCCAAGCATGGTTGCAATGTGTTCATTGTCAAATTCCAAAATCAGATTATTTTTAATTCTTAAAAAAACGCCATTATTTTATTTTAAATAAATAATTATTTTATTTATGGACCCAAAAAAAAAATATTTAGCTGTCTTATATTTTTTTTCATGCAATCAGATAACATTTTAAGCTGTCATATGGTCATGCTACAACGTGCCCCTCAGCTGTTACAATGTACCCCACGGCCACGGCGTTAACTGCAAGTCAGTCACGTGTTAAAGTCGTTCACAAAACTACCGCAAGATGGCCCAAAGGGACAGTTTGCAAACTGACTGGAATTATATTTTGTTTTGTAAACGGAGATCAAATAACGAAATAAAACAACAATAACATTATAATATAACTGTAGGGACTTAACTGTAATTTAAGTCGTTAATTCTATAAGGGAATTAATCATTAATTTTATTTCTCGCTCAGGTTTTGAAAGGACTCAAATCTGAAAATTCTAGGTCCACCTGATTAAAACTGAATTCAAATTTGACAGTTTACACTTTAAATCAACGGTCATCCAGCGAGCCGGTAATCTCAGTATATTTTAACAATTTGAATATTTGTATTTCCCTGGCCACGGTCAATACAATTATGATAATTTGTAAGCTCTTAGCGAGGTAACGTAATCTTTGGCAAAGGTTTTAACCTTAGAATTATATGACACCAAACAATGATTCTTTATAAATGAAACATGAATTTTATTGGCTATTCTAGATTACATCAAAACTAAGCTAAAACACACATACACACAAACATACAGTTTCTATATTATGGGAGTTGACGGAGTTGCATGAAGTTTCAAAGTTCTAACTCGTTTTCACGAGTGTTTTAAATTCACCTGAGAGAATCCACAAAGCAGAGGTTTGTCTTAAGTTTACTGCTTAATTCAATTCACCAGTTCAGCACCGATTTCAGCAGCTGTAAGATTTGTTTGTACTTGCGTTTCGCTGAAATCTGAGAAGCTGAGATGATTTCCTCGTTGCCTGAGGGAGTCCCGGCTTTTGATTGGTTGCTGGTCGGGCGTCTGGCTGACGTAGTTTCTGGGAATTCCCTTCGGAGATTGGTTACTGCGATGACGTCAGAATGGCGTCCCTTTTGGGGAAGCCCTCGTGGGATTGGTTGGTTGCCAGGTTACGGAAGAGGCTTGAGCAGTCCTGCTTAAAGTCTGAGTTTGCAAGACTTTGCGTTTTGCAGAGTTACGAAGCTTCAACTGAAGTGATTGAGTTCTTAGATGGTCTCGCTGTGTGGTGTTATGGCGTGGGGGCGCTTTGTCGCGCTCACCAAGGTGAAAGCCAAAGGTCTTGAGAGAGAGAGAGCGAGCGAGAGCGTAAGACTTGGTGTCCATTTTTAAGCAGGCTGACTTTTGTCCAGCCCACAGGTCGTTGTCCAATCAGATGGTGGCTGTGGGGTTTAGCCACGCCCCATACTGTTCCTTATCATGCATGAATCACATGCTGTTTGTGGGGAGTATTTCTGCAAGTTTTAAGAACTTCTTATAAAAATATCATCGCCGGAAAATGATGCCGAATATCAATTTTTCACTTACACCAATGTTCTGTGAATAAAACAAGCTCTCACCCGATACTAAACTTCACATATCTTACACACATATTAAATGCTTTGTCTGCAAAAAAAGAGTTATAAGGCAAATATTAAAATATCATAGATTCCAATAAACACATCAAATATATATATATATATAATATATATAATATAATATCATAACGAACATAGCAGTGGTATATCTAATCTTTGATACTACTGGATTTGGAGTTTTAAACGTTTGTCTGTTAAAATCGTCATGCAAGGTTCTGTTTCTTTTGTTGTAAGAGAAGTTTTGTAAGGGTTTCAGACAGGGCAGGAAGCAGGTGGTCAAAAGTCATGTGATGTCACGCTGTATCCCGTGCTTGTTTTTTTTTTTTTTTTTTTTTTTTTTTTTTTTTTTTTCTTTTTTTTTGTTTTTGTTTTTTTTTTTTTCTCTCCTTTCTTTTTTTTTTTTTTTTTTTTTTTTTTTTTTTTTTTTTTTTTTTTTTTTGTTTTTTTTTTTTTTTTTTTTTTTTTTTTTTTTTTTTTTTTTTTTTTTTTTTTTTTTTTTTCTTTTTTTTTTTTTTTACCCGCCGAGGGTGTGAATAACATAGCCGCTTCCTGTGCGTACATATAATAGTTCAATTCATTGGATCACGAGGCATCACGCGGTATTTTCAGTCCTCATACAAAAGATCTCTGTGGCATCTCTTGATTAGATTAATCCAGAGCCTCATGAGAGTCGATTCAGTGGCATATCACAGTCATGTGGTTTGTGGTATTAAGAAATCCCTACATAACATTATAGCATCCTTAAAAATCTGAAAATTTACAGTGAGGATTAATTTAGGCTGCAGCCAAACGCATCACAAATTAAAAAAAAAGAAGAAATAATTAAATTTACACAAATGCTCTTATGTAATGATAGTCCACTGTAGGTGAGCGTAGTGATGAATCTAAGTGCAGATTTATTTAAACAAAGTGATCCAAACATAATCCAAACAAACAAAGACTTGACTTGACTTGACTTGAACAGACATAGCATGAGCAGACTTGACACAAACAGACAAAGCACAAAGGCAAAATGATGGCTACTTATAGGCAAACAATCGGGTAACATGACAAGAACCAACCAATGAGGAAATGGGGACTCAGGCGTGGGGGCCATCTTGGCCAGGGAATCAGGCGTGGCGGCCATCTTCGCGGCGGACTCAGACGTGGCGGCCATCTTGGCGGGGGACTCAGGCATGGTGGCCATCTTGGCGGGGGACTCAGGATTAATGTGAGCAGACTCTGAAATGGCGGCATGTAATGGGGGGGGGGGGAAGGAGACTTGGAGATCAGTTGAGACATGACGAGACTCTGGAAGATCAGCTGTGACATGACGATACTCTAGAAGGGCGGCCATTTTGTGAAGAGACTCTTGTGTGGTGGCGATTTGCGATGAAGCTCTTGAATGGCAGCCATGTTGTAAAGAATCTGTGACCGGCATGATGTGAGCAGGCTCTGGCTTGGCTGACATGATGTGAAGAGGCGCTGACTTGGCAGGCATGACGTGAGCAAGCCCTGGCATTTTTATTTTCTCGAGGTGACAGACATGATGTGATCAGGCTTTGACTTGGTAGACATGACATGAGTAAACTTTGACTTAACTGGCATGATGTGAGCAAGTCCTGGAGTAGCGGGCATGATGTGAACAGGCTTTGGCGTAGCAGACATGACGTGTGCAAGGAAAATGTCCTTAAGGGACGTTTCATTAAAATCTACTTGGTGACAAAGCCCACAAAAGTCCTCCACATACTCCTCAATGGAGCGATTAACTTGACGGAGGCGAACAAGATGATCTGCTGGATTCATTTTGAAGGTTGTGTATTCTGTAATGATAGTCCACTGTAGGCGAGCGTAGTGATGAATCCAAGTGCAGATTTATTTAAACAAAGTGATCCAAACATAATCCAAACAAACAAAGACATGACTTGACTTAACCTGAACAGACTAGACTCACCGACAGCAGGATAAATACATTCAATACACAACAAAGCACAAAGGCAACATGATGGCTACATATAGCAAACAATCAGGGTCACATGACAAGAACCAACCAATGAGGAAACAGGACACATGACTAGGACAACCAATCAGAACATGACACATGAACCAAAGAACCAATCAGAACATAACACACAGACAAGGGAATCACATAACAGAACAAGGACCATGACTAAACTCCAAAATAAAAGACATGAAAACATGAGCATGAACCAAAACCCAAACCCCACATTACATCTTACTGCATGTTATGGTTATTAAACAGTCATTATGAAAACCATTAAAACTACACAATTTCCTTATGTTGTATTAAGGGGCTTTCATTTCAATCAGGCTAATGAAAAATCCTGACCTTAGCTGTTGGTCCTCTGTATAAGGCTGCACGTTCATAAGACTCTATCAGAGTCGCAATTTCCTCTGACTCACACCATAAAAATAAATAAATAAATAAATAAATAAAACCTTGAACAATATAAGTTGTGAGAAATCAACTTATCAAAAAATCAAATAGTAGGATATTAACTTGGAATGTTTAGATTACATTTAAGGAGTTGTGCATTATGCCTTAAAAAATAAAACGATTGAAAAGGTGGTTTATTGTTGAGTGTTATAGGCTAGGCCTAGTTCTATCACATATTTTGGCACTATAGTCACATTAATGCCACACATTATGAAAGGCTTGAAACTTACATTTAATAATTCGCTGATGTATTTCAGCAGGTCACACATACGTATTCGTTATCTGGCCTTTTTTAACATTTATTCCCGTATACAGAGCCCATGACATGCCGAAAATTATGTCCATGAATTAAGAAATTGATCACTTTTTATCATTCCTTTGTATTAATTAAAATGTGTTTAAATAATAATGAAACCATTTTTTAAATTAATAATAATAATACTGATACTGATAATAATACTGTACAGAGTTTGGGCATGCAGGAGATCCGTAAAATGTAAAAAATAAAAAATGAATTAGACAACACAATACAACTTAAGAATTTTGTCATTTAATTAGAAACGACCCCTGATTCACAACATTCTTTTCCAAACGCAGAAATCAGGTAGGGCCCTGCTTGGGCCTCAAACCTAGGCCCTAGGCCAGTATCCTCGGCCCGAATCCGACTGGAGCCTGTCTTTTTTCTCTCTCTCGCTTCCTAATTGCACAGCTGCTGTGCCATTAAAATAGTTCAGTCTTGTTTTTAATTGCAAAGTTATATTTCTTTTTCTTTCATTATTAATTAATTTAGAAAAATGTTTGGAACATTTTTTTGTTTGTTAAATTCAAGATTTTTTTTTAAAGTGACGACCAAGCGGATAGCAGCAGACAGCTGAGTTGATCACGTTTGATGGCAATCCAGTTCATTATGAAAAAAATATATACGATCAGAATTTGAACACTATAATAAACAAGAATTATCTGCATGATGCCGCTGTTATTTTTATTATTGCGAAGTAAGATGAATGAAGAGCACATCTGTCTTACGTGCACATGCAATTGAAAAGGGAAGTTGGTTTATCAAGTTAATCTTTTATTCTTTTAGATAGAGCTTGTCCATTTTACACTAAGCAACCAGTTGTGTGACTGAATTCAGTCCAGCTGGAGGGGTTTGGTGCTCGTTCTGTATCTGTAGCGAAGCCGGAAGCAGTCATCTGTTCCCACGCAAGCAGTTCCTGTTCCCACGTCCAGCCCAAGGGGGGCTCCTGTTCATGAGTTCAGCACTGAAAGCCCAGAGGCTCACAAATGCCCGCCCTCTCACCCGCTCCTGCCTCCTCCTCCGCTGTCGTCTGGCATCCCCTCTGCTCGCCCTCAGCTCACCATCAGCCCACCATGCACCGGGGCTGGAGCATCCCTTGACTCCGCCTCGGTGCATGGACCCATCAGCTCCACCATGGCTCCTAGCTTCCTCCTCTCCGCTGGGCTCCCTCGTCCCTCCGGCTCCGCATTGGTCTGGCGTCGACCATCCTGCGCCTCGGAACATCACTCCTCCGGCTGCGCCTCGTCTCTTCGTCCCTCCGGCTTGGTCAGGCTTCTTCATCCCTTTGGCTCCTCTTCAGTCCTCTGTCGCTCCGGCTCCACAGCGGCCTCCCGGATCCACATCTCCGCATCAGTCGCCGGCGCTATCTGCTCCGCCTAGGACCTCCGGATCCTCCACGTTGCCCTGGCTCATCGGCTCTCCGTCTCCGCCTTGGGCTCCTCCACCACCTGCTCCACCACCATTGGTCAGCCCCCTGGAGTCGGCGGCCATTCACCCTCCATGGCTCCACTGTGGGCCGCCGTTATGGCTGTGGCCTGGGTCCAGCTTGGCTCCTCCTGCTCCAAGCCCCTCCTGTTTCCTCCCTGGCTCCTTCCTTACCACCCTGGACTCTGTCAGCCCGCTCCCCCCTCCCCAGTGGAATTGTTACGTGCGGGACACGCCTTCCGGGAGGGAGGAGTAATGTCACGCCCCTGGACTGGTTTTCCCTCCC
>JADLZN010006139.1:41538-71918 GCA_018155175.1 Sinocyclocheilus anophthalmus
AAGACTGCGTTCAGCTGCATCGGTTGATGGTCTCTCATTGGGCCCTGCTAGACTGCCTCTTCTAATCTAGCGTTGCCTTCTGGTTGAACTGAGAAATGCTCCTCTCACTGCGAGGCTTAGTTATGAGCCTATCACTCCCAGTTTGTGCTTTGAGGGCCCGCCTCAGCTTGAGAGCCGAGAGCGCTGCTCCCGAGAACTCCATATGCAACAATACTGAGTTGTTAGGCCCGTCCTGTCACCTCCTTGGTCAGTTGCCTCTGTGCTGGGACCCTGTTGTTCCCTGTTGAAATGTGTGATCCCCTTTTAAGCTGGATCCCATTTCTGATGTCCATCTGTAATTAATCGGCTCCCACGTAAATGTCTTTGCCTCTATGCTAGCCCTGTTTGTTCCCGTTGAATGTGGCGATCCCTTTTTAAAGCTGGAGCCTATTGCTGATGTCCCATCTGCAATCAATCTGCTCCCTGGACATGGCCATGCTCCCCTCACTTCGTGAGTTCTTTATGAGCTGCCGTCCTGGCCGATTAATGTGAGTCCTTCTCGCTACTGAGAGCCTGGTACTTTGCCCCTGGGCTATTTATCACTGACCTCCGGTCACGCTGTGTTCTTCTCTCTTAGCTAAGGGTCGAGCCCTCCACTCTGGAGCTCTGTGACAGCGACGGGGCCTATTCCTTTGGAGTCCTTCTCTCTAGCTTGAGAGCTAGGTACTTTTTCCCCTGGCTAAATTGATTCACTCCGGTCAAGCTGTTTTCCTCCCTCTACTAAGGGTCGAGGCCCCTCCACTCTGTGAGCTCATTTTCACTCATCAGGTAGTTTGGCTGCTTGTGCCCCCTGATTAGTTGCCCCCCTATTTAGTCGAGCCTAGCAGTGCTCCCCTCACCTCGGAGGGTTACCTTTTAGCATGCCGTTCCCAAGAGCGTTCTGAGGGTCCTCCATCATCATTCTTCCACTCCTTGGAGCTTCCTGTGAGCAGCATCCTCAGATTGTTTACCTCTCTCTGCCTCCTTTTATGCTGTGCTCTCTTTGTTGTTTGAGCTTTTTTAGCAGTGCCCCCCTCACCTTTGATGGTTACCTTTGAGCATGCCGCTCCCAATCGAAGCTGTCTGAAGGCTTCCTCTCATCAGGTCTTCCGCTCTTGGAGCTCATTGTAGCGCAGCCTCAGTTGTTATTCCACTTTTGCCTCCCTGTTAACTGCTCTTTTTGTTGGTTGAGCTTGTAGTGCTCCCCTCACACTAGAGGGTCACCTATAAGCACGCCGCTCTCAGATTGAGCATCTGAGTCCCCCTCCTATTTTTGGAGTTGGACCTCCGCTCCTTTGAGCTCTGATTAGCAGTCATGCCAGGTTGCTGGGCCATCTTCTGCCTCCCTGGCTGATTGCTTGTTGAGTGAGCTAGCTGTGGTCTTGCAAGCAAGATTCTGAGCATCTGAGTCCCTCTCATTTGGGAGTCGAATCCTTCGCTCTGTGATTTTCGCTGTGTAGCACATCGGGACTCTGCCTTCCTCTTAGGCTGCTCTCTTGGTGAGCTCAGCAGTACTCCCCTCACCCTGGAGGGTTATCTACGAGCACGCTGTTACCCAGTCAGGTGCTGGTGTCCCCCTCTCAGTCTGAGAGCTGAGTGCTACGCCTCTAGTTATGCATGAGTAGATGCTCTGGAGTCTGTCCTGTGACTGCTATGGTTTAGTTGGCGATACTCCCCTCACATGGAGGGTTTTTCTATGAGATACGCCTTTTCAATCCACATACGCTCTGAGCACGCGGCCACCCGCTGAATTAATTGTCACTCCCTGAGCATGGGACAGTAACGTAGGATTCCTAGGCCTGTCTAAGTGACAGTTTCAGTTACCCCTTAGTAACAGTGTTTCTAAATCCATGCTATGGTAAGTGCACACGCTGAGCTTCTGTGCACTTTCTAAAATCCACATTGTGGTATGTGTGCACACTAAGCATTCTGTGCACTTTATTAAAATCCTGTATGGTACACAGAAAAAAAGGGTTTAAATTGTACCTTTTGGGGTACAACAGCTTGTCCCTGGAGCAGTACCCCTAAAAGGTACATATTAGTACCTTAGAGTAGTAATACTTACCCTTAAGTGTAAATGTCCCTAGTAGTGGTTAAAAGGTACAAATATGTCCTTTTAAGGGTAAATCATGCCAAGTTTAATTTATTCATATGTTGTTTTAGTTAGGCCTAAATAATGGGAGCAAATATATACAGTTCCTCACGTTTTACTAAAATAAAGGAAATAATTAATAAAGTATGCAACAATTTCTTAATTAGTGAACAGATATCTTTTTCCCACGTAGCCTAGTTCTCAGTCAAAATAAAGGACAGGTAACGAATAACAAAGTATGTGTGTGACAAAATGCAGGCTGTTTTATTAAAGGAATTTTAAAATCTAAATAAAAATGTATTTGTGACAAATATTAAGTAATGTGAGAATATTGAGATTTAGCATAATAATTCATGCATGTAGCCTAGGCTACAACTTTTAATGCTCCGATGCAAAGTAAACCACCATTTCTTTAAGGTAATATAACACATGATTCATATTATATAAATAATGCTGCACACCTGTTAAATGTTTCAGATCTAAAATATGGTGTAATACTTAGCTTAGCGTAAATATAAGCACAAGCTCAGAGACTTGACATTTATCCTGCTTGAATTTGTTCTAAATGAGAAACGCACATAACTTCATAAGTACTAAATTTCCATCGGTGAAAATGCAATATTTTAACTACAGTGTTTTTCTTTCATTTTCTGCCGACTGCAACCCTCAAATGTAACACATCGGTGAGGCAAAGCTGATGGCTGTTTGTGAAAATGTGCTTAACTTCTAGATCACTATGTACTCGCATTAGTGAACGCCGGAGTAATATTAGAACAGGAGTTGAACATAGCCATATAGCGTCCCATTTTAGACAAGTGGGCCACAATGTTAGTGCTTTACAGCACATTGGCATAGAGAGAGTACAAAAACCGTCAAGAGGGGGAGATTTTGAGAGGAAACTTTTTTTTGGATTTATACTTTATATACTTATATACTGAAAAATTCGATATTACAGTTTTTTCAAAATGCTTACAAACAGTTTTTGGAAACTATGGCTCCATTTCTCAAAACTCTACATACAAAACGTCTCAGGTTATGCATGTAACCATGGTTCCTCGAGGGAACGAGACGCTGCGTCGGAGGATGCTTGGGAACACCCTTTAGCGTGACCGGTTCTGAACCACGATGTGTAATCATTCCAATGGATGGGTGAGACGTCACGGTGACGTAGCGACCAGGAAGCTTAAAAGCACGTGCGGTGAAACCGGCGTCAGCTTCTAGGAGTGAAGCAAGACACAGCGTTCTTCCCCGAGTAACCATTTGACATACGTAACCGAACGTTCTCTTCATGAACGCAATCTGCGTCCGGAGGACGCTTTGGGAACGATAATGCCCACGCCGCCAGACTTTCAATCTTCGCCTAGTGTGGAAGCCTGCACAGCTAGGGTGAGAGAACAGAAGAGCCAGGAGTGGCTCGCATGTCTAAGCCATAGACAAAGGTTAGGGGCATGGACCATCCCGCAGCGTCGCAGATGTCCTGCATCGAGACACCTGCCAAGAAGGCCTTGGAGGCCGCCATGCCTCGGGTCGAATGAGCCTTGACCCCCAGAGGCTAGGGGAGATCAGAGGACTCATAAGCAATCGAAATGGCATCTATTATCCACTGACTGAGGGTCTGTTTAGAAGCTGGAAGACCTCTCTTAGGGGGACCATAGAACACAAGCAGTTGGTCCGCCCTTCTCCACAAGGCAACTCTGTGGACGTATTGTCCAGTGCTCGAACTGGACACATACAGTTAAGCTTCTGCTGGTCTGACTCCCTGAAGGGAGCCGGAGGCCTCTGCCTCAGCGCACCGCGGAGGAAACGTTTAACTAGGGAGTGTCTGCCCACTGACTGGCCACCGAGAGGGGCGTGGTAGGCCGCAATAGCCGCCACTTAGACTTTCAGGGTGGAGTGGGTCAACCCTGTGTAGAAACGGGCCTGCACGAAGTCCAGCACTGTACCAACCGGGCAGTTATCTGGGTCGAGCTGGCGGCCTCCGCACCAAGAAGTGAAAAGTTCCCACTTCAAGGCGTACAGTTTCCTCATTGAGGGAGCTCTGGATTGGGGGATGGTCTCAACAACCTCGTTTGAGAGACCGGAAGCTATGAGTTGTGCTCCCTCAAGGGCCACACCCACAACTTCCACAGCTCCGGGCGGGGGTGGATGATCGTACCCTCCGCCTGGGAGAGGAGATCTCTCCTGATGGGAATCTCCCATGGAGTGCCGTCAAGGAGAGAAATCAGGTCCGAAAACCATACTTGGCCCGGCCAGAATGGGGCTACTAGCAGAAGACGGACCCCATCCCAGCGCACTCTCTCCAGAATTCCCGGGAGCAGAGCGATCGGGGGAAAGGTGTACAGATGAAGCCTCGGCCACGTCTGTACCATGGCATTCAGCCCCAGTGGAGCTGGATGAGTCAGAGAGAACCAGAGGGCACAGTGTGATGTCTCTCGAGTCGCAATCAGGTCCACCTGAGCCTGGCCAAAAACTCTCGATATCTGTTTCACCACCCTGGGGTGAAGCATCCATTTCCCGGGCCTCGGCCCCTGCCTCGACATGATGTCTGCTCCCACATTGAGATGCCCAGGAATGTGAACTGCTCCCAGCGAGAGGAGTTTGCCCTGGGACCACAGAAGGATCTGGTGTGCCAATTTGTATAAATGGCGCGAGCGCAGATCTCCCTGGTGGTTTATGTAGGAGACCACCGCTGTGTTGTCTGTGCGCACCAACTCATGGTGACCTCTTAGGTCTGGGAGGGAGTGTTTTAGTGCACAAAGCATGGCCAGCATCTCCAGGCAGTTTAAATGCCATGTCAGATGGCGACCACTCCACAGACCGCGGGCAGGGTGGCCACTCATGACCACACCCCAACCAGTGAGGGATGCATCCGTCACTAGCGTTACGCGGCGACAAGGAGCTACCAGCACCGGGCCCTGAGACAAGAACCCAGGTTTCCTCCACATGTCCAAGGCACGTCTGCATCAATCATCGCCGCGTGACCTTGATCATGCAAAGCGGGTTTTCCCTAGGAGAGAAGCCTTTGGTCTTGAGCCACCACTGTAGGGGCCTTATGTACAGCAGGCCAATAGGTATCACGATGGACGCAGCTGCCATCAGACCCAGCAGTCTCTGAAACGGCTTGATAGTGAGTGACCGCCTTCTCTTACTCCACCCCAGTAGCGACGGTGCGGTGATGATCGACATCGATCCGCGCAGAGACATACTTGCCTGCCTCTAGGTCGAATCCCACACCACAGTCCCACACCACGCCCAGATAAGTGTTTCTCTGTACTGGAGAAAGCACACTTTTCTTGGCGTTTAACCCCAACCCCATCTCTCTTATGTGGGCGAGAACGACATCTCGATGTCAAACCGCCACGTGCTATGATTGAGCTAATATCAACCCATCGTCGATGTGGCTTTTTTGAGTCGTGAAAGTGTGGGGTGAGAGTTCAAGGCCAAAGGAAGAACCGGTATTGGTAGGGGTTTTCCCCCTAAAGCAAACCTCAGGAACTTCCTATGTTGAGGAAGGATAACCCTCATCTTCCTCAACGGTGTGAAGTAACCGGCTGTTAGAGACCGACTCTCGAGCGAGAGGAGGAACACGTTCTATGGCCCCGTTCCTCAAGAGAGTATCTACTTCTTGGTCCATTACCAGAGCCTGCTCGGGGCCCGAAAAGGTTGGGAAAGGCCCCGTTGAATTGAGACGGAGGAGAAACTAACTGTATTCTGTGGCCTCTCACTACAGTGTGCAGGACCCACTGAGACACATTTGGCAGTAGTTTGCACGCTGGGACGAACCTGCTAGCCTGCTTCTAGAGAACCTCCGTGGATGTTGTGCGCCTCTTAGCCTGCGACTGTTCCCAGGGGGGTAACTCAGAGAGCGCTCCGCCGGAGACCCTACAACCCTGGAACCCCGTCAGGGTTGGCAGCCTTGATCTCCTGAAGTCACTGAGGAGAGATCGGTACCCTTTAATTGCCGGTGTACACCGCTCTTTCCCATATTGGCCTGGTGGTTAAAGGAAGTAGATAGTGACTCGCCCGTCTACAGTCCCTCCACCGACAATCTCTCAACCCACGTCCAGCCACGCTCTGCCCGGCGAAAGCGGAGCCCGGCAACCGCTAGGAACCGTAGTGAAGGCTCCCCCTCCAAGGGAGCCCTATGAAGGCGATAAGCACAGTTCAGTACAAGACCTACGCACAACCGTGTGGTCAGCTCCCCGAGAGCGGACTCTGCGTGCATGAGTAATTTGTCCCGCATTGGACACCCAACACCATATTGTGTTATCCCCCACCATCGCATGAAAGCTTAGAACACCCGCATGAACGCTACCACCCTGGCCCTCGCTAGGTGGCGGGATTGTTGTTCCCCTTGTTATTTTCATTACCATAGAACAACTAAATACCGTCAGCAACAGATATCAACTGCCAGGACAGCGGGATACCCAGGAGCGCAAAGAAAAAGTAAAAAAATGCTTAATGACAGAAATCCTGATGCCGGGTTTGTCACCGCACGGTCCACCCCCGCCGTGACGTCCCGTCGCCCTGAGCCATTGGCTGATTCGACAAACACTGAGTAATATAAGCAAATCAGCGCTGTCGATGGCGTGGGGGTCCCAAACGCCTCGGCGCCCGCGCCAGTTCCTGAGAGGAACCACAAACACACACACAAACTCAGATGGCACACAACATCTTTGTAGAAAACTATGTAAAACTGTTTGTAAAAACAATTATTGGCATAGTAAGGTCTCGGGGCGAGGCGCGACACACCATTACTACTTACCACTTACACCCAAAAGCGCACACAGTGGTAAAATGAACACACTCGTGTGTGTCATGAAATGTGTTCGACGGCAGTGGAGCACGGAGGGGCAGAGCCCGTCGCCATACATGCATATGAACATAGACACTGTAGAACAGGAATGTTACTGAGAGGGAAAGCAGTTATGCAATCGAACGTTAATCAAGACTGGACGGACGTATGAGCTGTAAATGCAGTCTATTGACGGTTAGAGCGCGTTACAGCAAATGTGAATTTGATACTATGGGAACTGCTTGTGAAACAGCTAGAGGGTAAAAGCAACTTTAGAAATAAATTTGACTTTCCTGCCTGGGCTTTGGGCATTCGACAGAGAGAGGTAGATAGATCGACAAAGATTGAATATATATAATGTTTTTTTGGCTGGGCTTGACACTGAGCTCGGACCCCTCTCCCCGGACAGCATGCCAAATACGCATAACCTTTATTTAATTATAAGAAAGTGTGAACTCGTGAAAGGTACAAAAGCTGTCACTGGGGCAGGTACATGTTTGTACCTAAAGGGTCCATTTGATGCTTATGCATCGTTCCCGGAGCGGTCAAAAAAAGTTCGGTACAGTACAGTAAGATATGCAATTATTTCCGTTTCCACTGTCAGAAGCTGTGAATGGTACCTAAATAGCGAACCGTACCGTACCACTTTTTTGGGACCCTTCCATTGTGGTAACTAGCTCAGTAGTCCGGTACCTAAAGGGTGGAGCTAAACTCACTGCAGAATGTTGATTGGTTGACTAGAATCGTCACTTTTGCGTGATACAAGGGGATAAAGCTTCTCCTTCACTCGTTCCGCTCTGCTGTCCACGAATGTTGGGCTCATTTACATCAGAGTGCGCAAACAAAAAAAATATCAGAATCAGAATCAGAATGAGCTTTATTGCCAGGTATGTTTACACATACGAGTAATTTGTTTTAGTGACAGAAGCTCCACAGTGTAACAGAATGAACAGAAGAACAGTGACAGAACAAAAAAAACACAGATAATAAAAAAAAATTTAAAAAAATGGAACAAGTAAATAAGGAATAAAAATATACAAATCGACAGTTGAATGTACAGGTATATAACAATAGACAGTTGTATGTACAGGTATATTGTGTGCAAATTGAAATGTAGACTGAGTATGTGTGTTAGATAAATAAGTGTATGAGTGTTGTGATAAAGTCACATTAGCTGCCACCATTGGGGAAGCAGCACTGGCACAAACACACACACACACACACACACATACACATCCGCCTACTTACCTCATTCATCCTCCTTACCATTTCCTCCCTGTGTTGCGCAGTCAGAGTAGCGGGTGCACACGCAATCCTGATAGCACATAGACATTCTCCCATTTCAGCACTCTCCTGTCCATATCCATTTCCCGGTCATTTCATACACTTACACTGCACTTGTCGTGTAGTTTCGTCCCTGTGATGTTTGTCTGTGTGGGCGTAGTCAGTCTTCCGGCAGGAAACACTGCGCCGGCCAAACCGAACGAACGAGTGGCGGCCGATTATGACATCACGGGCTTGGTTGCGTCGGCGCAGCACAACCGGAAGCTGGCAAAACCATTGTCTAGTATGAATAGGTGTTTCTGTTTGTATTTTAAGTGTTGGAAGTATGTATTAAATGTATTAGGTGTGAAATGATTATGTGTTTATTATATATTAATATATAGATAATAGTGTTCCACTGTTATTGTTAAGTGTTCATGAGATGGTTTGCCTGAGGGAAGAAACTGTTCCTGTGCATGGCCATTCTGGTGCTCAGAGCTCTGTAGCGTCGACCAGATGGTAACAGTTCAAAGAGGGAGTGTGCTGGCTGTGAGGGGTCCAGAGTGATTTTGCTAGCCCTTTTGTTCATTCTGGATGAGTACAGTTCTTGGAGAGCAGGGAGGGTTGTACCAATGATTCGCTCAGCAGTCCGGACTACCCTCTGTAGCCTTCTGAGGTCAGATTTGGTAGCTGAACCAAACCAGACAGTTATTGATGTGCACAGAACAGACTCGATGATGGCTTAGTAGAACTGTTTCAGCAGCTCCTGTTACAGGTTGAACTTCCTCAGCTGGCGAAAAGAAGTACAACCTTTGTTGGGCCTTTTCTGAGTCGATGTGAGTGTCCCACTTCAAGTCCTGAGAGATTGTGGTGCCCAGGAACCTGGGGTAAACCAAAATTGGGGGAAAAAAACAAAAAAAAAACTCCACTGCGGTCACAGTGCTGTCCATGATGGTGAGTGGGGGGAGTGTAGGGGGGTTCCTCCTGAAGTCCACTACCATCTCTACTGTTTTGAGCGTGTTGAGCTCCAGTTTGTTGTGACTGCACCAGACAGCCAGCTTTTTAACCTCCTGTCTGTAAGCAGACTTATCTCCGTCCTGAATGAGGCTGATGAGTCTGGTGTCGTCTGCAAACTTCAGGAGCATGACAGAGGGGTCTTTAGAAGTGCAGTAATTTGTGTAGAGGAAGAAGAGCAGTGGGGAGAGAACACAAACCTGAGGAGCTCCAGTGCTGATCGTACGGGTGCGGGATGTGTATTTTCCCAGCCTCACTAACTGCTGCCTATCTGTCAGGAAGCTGTTGATCCACTGAAAGACGGAGGTGGGCACGGAGAGCTGAATTAGTTTGGGCAGGAGGAGGTTTGGGATGATAGTGTTAAAGTCCGAGCTGAAGTCCACAAACAGGATCCTCACATAAGTCCCTGGTCGGTCTAGATGTTGCAGAACATAATGCAATCCCATATTGACTGGCGGGGGGTGCTGTCCACGGAGAGCTCTGTGTTGCGCTGGGGTAAGGAGGCACGACAGCGGTGAAGATGTATCCAGCAAGTTTCCAGTTGATGTCCTTCAGGTGGTCACCGCAGCCATTTATTTTCAAAAGACGGTCATGACCCGGACGAGGACGTTATAGCCACAGGCCTGTATTCATTAGTTCCGTAATTTTTGGATTTCTTTGGGACGGGGTAGTGATGGGGAGCTTTGAAGTGGACTGAGGACTTTTGGCACGTCTTCCAGGGTTGTGATCTGTTGAATATCTGTGTGAAGATGGGGGCCAGCTGGTTAGCACAGGTTTTCAGACAGGCTTGTGTAACACAATCTGGGCCTGGTGCTTTGTTCCTTTTCTGCTTCCGGAAGACCTGACGCACCTCTTCTTCACAGATCTGAATTGCAGGTGTGGGGGGGAGGGGGGCTGCTGGAGGTGTGAATGGGGGGTTGTGGTTGGAAGGTGTTCAGGCGTGTGGGGTTGTTTTTTTAAACCGGTCGTAGAACTCATTCAGATCATCTGCCATTTGTTGATGTCTCCCCATTGCTGGGGAGTGGTTTCTTGTATTGTGATTTCTTTCAGACGTTGTCCACGACCGATATATAAACGGTGTTATCTATTAATTTATATTTTCACACAACAATAGCCCTTTTCTCAATATGTGTTCTTGGTCTGTTCTTGGTGGACTTGTGAAACCGGCAGTGGTGCCCCAAAACCGGTGGTAATTTGCTAATATTACTGTTTTGTGATCATGAATGAAAAGTAGTTGTAAAGTGTGTTTTTCAGGCGATAATGTAATGGTTTAAAAGCTCAAATCTGTGTGGTTTATTTATCAATGATAGGTAACCTTTTGAAAATTTATACTATGGCTGATTTTTGAGCGCCGGCGATTCAGCGGGCGCTCAGTGCTCATGTATCTGCATAGAGCAGTTTTAGTTCGGCTAGTCCTTTCGACATTTGCCGCTGGCTCTGATGTCTCTGTAGAGGTTAAACACGAGATCAATATTGGTTTGGTAGGCTAATTTAACAGGCATCGTGTCTCATGAATCATTATTTATTCCTAGTCATAGCGTTGCTGCTGAAGCACAAAGTTGTTTAATATTTGGTATATTTATTTGACTTTACCGTAGGTACGGCAGGCATTGACTTGTAGGCAGTGACGTTTGACTGAATTGTTTGCTTTTGGTTCTTTAATTTTCCTCTTATAGACCTCTTATCTTTGTACGTATACTTTTATAATGGGCTATTATTGTTCATTAAACTGACATTTAACAAAACGAGGTCAGAGTTGGCTTATTGGTCGCGCTTTATCTGGGGATACTGGATTGCTTAAACTGGTCCGACCTACACGACACCTGATCAAGAATGGTAATATTGGGCGAGTGAAAACTCAAGCTGGAATCAGGTGACCCGACCAATCGGAGCTGTGTAACATGAAAAACGGGACTGTACCGGCAACAACCACTCCTGGGTTAGAAGATCGAGCCATTAAAGGTATATCTGTATTACAATGTACTTTGACCGTAATAGGTCCAACAGTGTACCTTAACAGCTTTTGTACCTTAGTTTGAGATGTATTTATACACACCCGGAATAATGCATATAAGCCAAGTCAGAAAGTCAGCTTTATTTACAAAGCGCTTGTACAATATAGATACAATGTAAACAGAAATACAAGGGGGTAAAAATGATTTCTTTCTAAAAAAAAAAAAAACGAGTTTTGATTACTAAGTGAACAAATTATGTACAAACCCATTCAAAAAGTTGGGACACTGTACAAATTGTGAGTTAAAAAGGAATGGAATAATTTACAAATCTCTTAAACTTATATTTTATTCACAATAGATATAGATAACATATCAAATGTTGAAAGTGAGACATTTTGAAATGTCATGCCAAATATTTGTTCATTTTGGATTTCATGAGAGCTACACCTTCCAAAAAAGTTGGGACAGGTAGCAATAAGAGGCCGGGAAAGCTAAATGTACATATAAGGAACAGCTGGAATACCAATTTGCAACTTATTAGGGAAAAAATCAAAGGTCACCATAGGCTTGGGTATGAAAAGGTAAGTGCGCTCGTCGGGAGGAAGGGGGGCAGTTTCTTTCAAAACTGCCAGATGGGTAGAGGATCATCAATTCCCCCAATGCTGCGGCGAAAATAGTGGAGCAATATCAGAAAGGAGTTTCTCAGCGAAAAATTGCAAAGAGTTTGAAGTTATCATCTACAGTGCATAATATCATCCAAAGATTTAGAGAATCTGGAACAATCTCTGTGCATAATGGTCAAGGCCGGAAAACCATACTGGAAGCCCGTGATCTTCGGGCCCTTAGACAGCACTGCATCACATACAAGAATGCTACTCTAATGGAAATCACAACATGGGCTCAGAAATACTTCCAGAAAACATTGTCGGTGAACACAATCCACGTGTGGCCAGTCGCGCATTGGGGGGGGTTGGCCGTGCTAAGAACTCTATAGGTCCACAAAGAAGCATATCTAAAACATGATCCCTAGCGCGCAGGCATTTTCTCTGGGCCAAGGCTCATTTAAAGTGGACTGTGGCAAAGTGGAAAACTTTTCTGTGGTCAGACGAATCAAAATTTTGAAGTTCTTTTTGGAAAACTGGGACACCAGGTCATCCGAACTAAAGAGGACAAGGACAACCCAAGATGTTATCAGCGCTCAGTTCAGAAGCCTGCAACTCATGGTATTGGGTTGCATGAGTGCGTGTGGCATGGGCTGCTTACACATCTGGAAAGGCACCATCTATGCTGAAAGGTATATCCAAGTTCTATAACAACATATGCTCCCATCCAGACGTAGTCTCTTTCAGTGAAATAGGCGGGGCTGGGTGCATTTCCAACATGAGGGCGGAATGCCGGCCTAGCATACTGCATCAATTACCACATCATGGCTGCGTAGAAGGATCCGAGTACTGAAATGGCCAGCCTGCAGTCCATATCTTTCACCCATAGAAAACATTTGGCGCTTCATAGAGGAAGATGTGACAAAGAAGACCTTAGACAGTTGAGCAACTAGAAGCCTGTGTTATACAAGAATGGGACAACATTCCTATTCTAAACTTGAGCAACTTGTCTCCTCAGTCCCCAAACGTTTGCAGACTGTTCTAAAAAGAAGAGGGGATGCCACACAGTGGTAAGCATGGCCTTTTCCCAACTTTTTTGAGATGTGTTGATGCCATTAAATTTAAAATCAACTTATTTTTCCCTTAAAATGATACATTTTCTCAGTTTAAACATTTGATATGTCGTCTATGTTGTATTCTGAATAAAATATTAAAATTGGAATCTTCCACATTATTGCATTCTGTTTTTATTCACAATGTGTACAGTGTCCCAACTTTTTTGGAATCGGTTTTGTATATGTGTTTCACACATGTTCACTGTGTTAGGTCTCAGTAATGCTGTGGCATTAAAAAAAACGGCATGTTTTCCCAAATGACCAAAAGATCGTTAGTTTCGAATGATGTGTGTAATGTATAAATGTCGTTTTAATTTTTGTAAAAAAGATTGTTTAATAACAAACTGAGTTTAAAGCATGTAATGTGTTTGTAGTTCTGCAGACTTGGTCTAAAGATTAGGTATATGAGTGATTGGTTTCACTAAGTGGGCCTCAAGTATCACTTTTAGTGTCTAAGCAATTATAAAAAAAACTGTAAGCCTTTCTTATAAGATTGTGTATATTTTTTCACCTGTTTTTAATATTGTCCAAATATTTTGAGGAGTGGTTATTGATTCGAATTTGACTTGTATTGCCTTTTTTTTCTTCCTCTCTTTGTGGGAGTATACCTGCATTTATGATTGAACGTGTCTAATTAGGATGACCACCTGTTACCTATAAAGAGTTGCACCCCAGTTCACTTAATGTGTGCCTGACGAAGACCTGATGGTCGAAGCATTGCAGCAATAAAATAATTTTATGGAGCAGTTATATCAGTGTGTGGACAAAATGTGTTTTAGCTCATTTTTACCATGTTGTTAACATGTCAACAAACATGTTATCAACATGCTAAGCTTATAAAACATGCTAGACACAATTTAGTAATATGCTAGCAACATTTTAAAACACATTAGCAAAATGTTAAAATGTGTTAAAAACATGTTAGCAAAATGGTAGTAAATGGTAAAACATGTAGGAATGTGGTAAAACATGTTTACAATGTGCTAGTACCATGGTAAAATAAACTATCAACATGTTAACAATGGGTTAAAGGTCCCATATTGTCAAAACTGAAATTTCCTGGCTTTTTTCATGATAACTGAGGTCTAGGTGCTATGTAACTACCATATAAGTTTCAAAACAGTCAGTCCACAGTAAAATTCACACAGCATGCTTAAAGTAGCTGTGATTTTTCACGAACCGTTGTGACTTCCGTAAAAAGTTGACGTCAGAACTACACAGTCACCGCCTTCAGTCACCACCCCGAGCACTGCCCACCGTCCCACTCTCCTTTGCCATACCCCCAGACAACATCGTGGAAACATGTCGAAAAGGTTAACTTTAACCACGAAACCAGATCGGCCGACCTGTAACGTTACACTCTCACTCAAAGGATGGATGATCTGACAGGATTGTTACTATGAGGTGGATCACATCTAACGTGTAATGTAAAGACAAACTCACCGTGTTTATCTAATCAT
Source organism: Sinocyclocheilus anophthalmus (assembly GCA_018155175.1). Taxonomy (NCBI): domain Eukaryota; kingdom Metazoa; phylum Chordata; class Actinopteri; order Cypriniformes; family Cyprinidae; genus Sinocyclocheilus; species Sinocyclocheilus anophthalmus. The sequence continues at coordinate 55,853 of JADLZN010006139.1, forward strand.
GATGAAGATTTAAATGAATACATTTAAATTTCAGCAGGCAACTATTTTTACAGCTACATTATTGTTCCAGCCACAATTAATCACAACAATGTATATACAATTACAAATGATTATATATAAATCGTCAGTTTGTTGTTTTATACACATGCACACAGACATTATTTCATACACGACATAATCGTGAGATGCAAGAAACATAGACATATGGCAAGAAATCTGTAGACACACCCATAACAACAAAAGACAATACTTTATTGAACCTTTTCTGATAAGAAGTGTGCGCTGCAAACGCAAGCATTTTTGACGATCGTTTCTGTCCAGTCTGCTCGTTTTATCGCGTTTAACCACAGCTGTCGTCGTTTTTTTGTCTGGCAGTGGCAGCAGATATGCGATCAAATTTCTAATTTGAGGCTGTATTACATCGATTCTGGCACCCAACATCACAACAAGATGATATTTTAAGCTCCTTATGTAGCCGCATCTGAGCTGGTTTGAATGGGCCGCTTCCAGCTTCCCCTTTGTTTTGCTGCCTCCAGCTAGCGCTGTGACGTCGCTGACCCTAGTTACCTGTGGTTGGCCTGGCTGTGCGTCACTCAGAAAACAACAGGCCAATCAGAAGAGAGGCTCATGAATATTAATTAGACAGGCTATCAATCTGTTCTCAGCAGAGCTCCTGAGAGAGGAGCTGTAAAAATATGTTGAGATGGTTTTTGGTACTTATACTGCAAATAAATATTCTTAAGGGCATCAAAACCTAAAATAAAACTCCAGAAAGGTGTAAAATATGGGACCTTTAAGACATGTTAGCACTATGCTAAAACACACTAACAACATACATTAACAACATGCTAATGCATGTTATAGCAAGAATCAAAGTTGAATTTTTGTTAATTTTATTTTAGTTCTGGGAAAACTTAGATCTTGAGTCAAGTCTCATATTTTAGTCCTTCATCATGGACAGCAGGCCAAATTAGTTTACCCTCATTCCTCTGAAAAGTATAATAACATGTAAACTATTGTGATACAATCACTTACTGTTCTTGTCTGTGCAAAGTTATAAATTCTGTCTTGAGTATGTAAAGTCTGTAAACATAACCTTAAAAGTGATTGCAATTGTAAGAGCATTACTGAGCATTATGCAGCGTGCATGCCATGTTGTAATTACCGTAATTCCGAGATGACAACACATGATGTTCAACTCAGTGCTGTTCACGTCCTCGGACCGGGGATTATCCGTTTCTACAGCGAGAGTCAACAAAATGAACCAGCATGAAAGAATGTTAGTGCCAGCTGTAAAACACAATACAAGTAACAGTTGCAATGCAAATGCATTATTATTACTCTTTATAATTATTTCTTTAGGTTGTTATTATATGGATAGCCTAGATATCTTACTCTGTGCTGCATGTCTTTCGTTTATGTTCACATCACTTTTGTATGAAAACGTCTACACTGGCAAAAGTCAATGACTTGAATTTTAAAACATAAAATGATGAAATAACTGCTACATTCTACATTATTTACATTTTACTACTGGAAGCACCAACATTTTTCTTTGGTTTCACGTGAGGTGCAGTGGTCACATGGTACAAGCCGTAGCTCTCAGAAAACAGCCAGTTCACAAGTTGTAATTATGAGTTCTACGAGGACGTGAACGCTTTTTTTCAAGTTGGTATGCTGTAATTACGGTAATTACGATATGGCGTGAATACACCTTAAAAAAATTTCGACTGTTGTTTAAGAATGTAGCATATAAATGATACTAAATCTAAAGTTTTAGATTGAAAGATTGATGATGTCTTTTGTGGTGACCTCCACAGGTGTCACAGAAACCCAGCAACAGGGATGCTCTCTCATCTGTGACATGTGCTGTGGCACGAAACAGAGCTATACAGAAGAAACAAGAGCAGATAGAGGAGGTAAATGTATATCTGTGTGTTGTGTGAAGGATCAGTTTCCACAGTATAATAAGTCAGACTGATACTGGATTTTACCAATAATAATAAGTAAAGCACACATTCACATGGCAGCAGAACATAGTTGTCATTAATGTATTTGAGTACTTAATATGATTACTTTTACATTTAGTTTGTTTTTTTAGGAAGACAACAATATTCTTTTTTTTAGGAAGACAACAATATTCTTTAACTAAACTCATATCTGTAAATTTCGAGCAGCCACTATTATGTGTACTTTTTTTTCTTCTTTTATTTTTTCACATGTGGTTTTGGTAACTCACAAAGGCAGATATGAAGTGTGTATCATCTTATTTATTTATTTTTTTTACTACTAATCAATCAGTCCCATTGAACGTATTCACTGTCCATACAGTTTCTCCCTCACTCCCCCCATACCATTCGCTGAAAGAAATACATAATAATCATTCAAAGTTTTTCTGCCTAAACTTAAATCGTGTATTGCCATTATCAACAGAACTATTCCGGTATTCTAATCTATTCACTGCAGCACATACTTAGTTTAACTAAATAATACCCATATCTTCGTTACCTCCAAAACTATTCAAGGAAATGCCAGGACTGGTTCCATGAGAATGGCACAGAGACTGAACAACTAATCTCCAAAAAAAAGGAAAGCCTTCCGTGCCTGGCTATATGATGTAACCTGAAAGGCCAATGGGGTGGCTCATGCCAGAGTTAAGGAGAATGTCCACAGAAGGGGAGGGAGTTAAAGAATTCTTGGTGGACAGAAAAGGCTCTGAAAATCCAGAGACTGGCAGACTCGGGTGACATCAGAGTCTTTTTCAGTGCTACGAAGGCCATCTATGTTTCTGAGGTTTCTGAGGCCTAAACACCTGCACACACATGGGATTGGCAGGAGCTACCATTAGCACCTGATCGAATCGGCACTTCCAAGAACTCCTCAACTGTGAAAGCACAATTGAAATAGACATTTCCAAACATAGCCCTCAGAGTCCCATCAGAAAATGGGGGAACCTCTAACTGTAACAATGGCAAGACGCCATCAGGAGCCATAAGAACAATGAAGCTGGCAGTCCAGATGGAATCTCTGCTGAGATCTTAAAGGAAGGTAATTCAGAGCTCCTGTACCACATTCATGTTGTAATCCTCAAGGTCTGGAAAAAAACATGCACTTGTACAGAATTGTGTACAGATGTACAACTTCTTTCCTCAAAAGCAGACATCAACCACCGACCGAGTTCTGCCAGTGGAGCCTACACCATACTCAGGAAGAGTCTTTGCAGCCTGAGAGCTAAAAGCTCTCTGGTCTACAGAGCCATTGTCCCCTCCACCCTGCTGTATGAAGTCATGGACCACCTACAGCAGGGACCTGAGGGCCTTGGAACAATACCACTAAATGTCAAAATATTCTGAGGATTATCTAGGAGGACAGATTCACCAACATCTGTTTCTTGTAGGAAGCCAACATGACCAGCGTCACTACCATAATAATGCCGTACCAACTTTGATGGACCCGCCATGTCATCCGCATGTCTAACATATGTCTCCCCAAACAAATCATCCCAGCTGAAGGAAGGTCAGCAAGCTACTGGCAGAAGACATCCTTCTGGAAGAAATCTATAGAGGTGCTGCAAGTCATGATATAGAACTCTGTGCTGCAGTGACAAAGTGACAGCTTTGCAAAGAGAAAGACATAAAGACTCAACCACCACCAATGCCTTGAAGGCTGTCCCCCAAGTGTTTGAGTGTGGTGCCACCACAGTGCCCTAAGTCTATATGTCTGTGATCCGTACTTTCCTTTTCAAGTGCCACTACCAAATTGTAACCAGTGAGGTTTAGAATCAGAAGCGAGTGATGCTATGATAATGGTGTTTGTAACCTCCATGCCATCAGGAGATGAGTCAGACTGTAACCATCTGCCAGCTGTGTTGTTCTGTAAGCCAGCAATATTAGATATGATCTTTAGCTATGTTGAGCAACTGTTACACCATCTGAACAGTATATTTGGCTTCTCTGGAGGCTGCTGGCAATGTGACTGAAGCTATGGTCCGTTGCCAGGCTTGAAAATGGAAAACTCAGGCCTGCTGTCAGAGAAAATAATCTCTGAAAACCAGGCTAGGTTTCTGGGTGGAACCAAGGAATGCACAATTCTGGAGGAACTAGTGAAGAATGAAGGGCTAGGGTTCTGGATGGAACCAAAGAGCCAGCTCCACAAACTGACAAAATATCCCCAGAGGACTATTTTTGTGTAGCCACAATTTCAACAGTTAATCCATAATCAGCGCAACACTGGCCAAATCTCAAAATTCATGTGTGTAGTCCTTGAAGGGTGACTATCATCCTAGGTGATAATGAAGAGAAAGAGCAGTACCCCTGCTAGATCCAATATATGGACTATTCTGTCATGGTGTTAGTGTTGGGTTCAAGTCCACCTAAGAAAATTATAGGGCGGTACTTGACGTTATTCATTGTTACAGTAAATTCAAGTGTGGGGGTGGGGGGTAGCTAGTTTGGTGGAAAGGACCTAAAGAGCAGAAAATGCACCTCTTATCTCTGATTGTAGCTGTGTGGGTTTTGGGTTTTATTAGGTTTTTATTGGGTTTTATAAACTACAGAAAAAGCAAAGGGCCACAAATTACAATTTGCATCATCAGACTTTAAGACAATATTTGCAGATTTACTGATTTAGAAATACAGTTTATTACTTATCTACGTCTTGCTGGTCATTGTCCTTTTACAATACACTAAGCATTAATATATATATATAGATATATATATATATATATATAATAGATTATCTATATTGAATATATATATATATCTATATATTACGCTGCACATAAATCGCTACGATATTTAACGAGGCGCATCTTATCAGTAAGCCGATTCTGTAATGGCGGTAATCTGACATCCCGTGGCGTGCTTTCACATGGAAAACAATCGGCTGACAGATGGAGGTTGGCACGGAGAGCTGAGTTAATTTGGGCAGGGGGAGGTTTGGGATGATAGTGTTAAAAGTCGAGTCCACAAACAGGATCCTCACATAAGTCCCTGTTCTGTCTAGATGTTGCAGGATGTAATGCAGCCCCGTGTTGACTGTATCATCCACAGACCTGTTTACTCTGTAAGCAAACTGCAGGGGGTCCAGTGATGTCCTTCAGATAAGCCAAAACCAGTTTTTCGAATGACTTCATGACCACAGACGTTAGAGCGACAGGTCTGTAGTCATTAAGTTCAGTAATTTTTGGTTTCTTTGGGACGGGATGATGGTGGAGTGTTTGAAGCATGAGGGGACTTCGCACAGCTCTAGTGATCTGTTGACGATCTGTGTGAAGATGGGGGCCAGCTGGTCAGCACAGGTTTTCAGACAGGCTGGTGTCACACCATCTGGGCCTGGTGCCTTTCTTCTCTTGTTTGGTGGATGGTGTCCCCCTTTTAATTGGTGATGTCTTTCAGACCTTTCCACACTGAAACAGGATCACTGGAAAATAATTGGTTCCTTAGCTTTCCAGTATAATTCCTCTTTGCCACTCTGATCTCCTTTTCCAGTGTGTATTTAGCCTGTTTAAACAAGACATTATCCCCCTTCCTGTAACCATCTTCTTTGGCCTGACGGAGCTGTCTGAGTTTTGCAGTGAACCATGGTTTGTCATTGTTGTAGGTTAAATGAGTCCTGGTAGGAATGCACATGTCTTCACATAAACTGATATGCGATGTTACATTCTCTGTGAGCTCGTCCAGATCGGTGGCAGCAGCTTCAAAAACACTCTAATCAGTGCAGTTGAAGTAGGCTTGTATATCCTGCTCTGCTTCATTTGTCCATCTTTTTATGGTCCTTAATACAGGTTTATCTGATTTCAGTTTTTGCCTGTAGGTCGGTATAAGATTAACTAAACAGTGATCAGAGAGCCCCAAAGCTGCTTGTGGACAGAGTAATATGCATCCTTTATGGTGGTGTAACAGTGATCCAATATATTACTGTCTCTGGTGGGACATGTAACATGCTGTCTGTATTTTGGCAGTTCACGGGAAATATTTGTTTTATTAAAGTCCCCAAGAATGATTATAACAGAGTTTGGGTGTTGTTGTTCTGTCTCTGTGATTTGATCAGCGAGTTTTTGCAAAGCCAAGCTCACCTGTGCTTGCTGAGGAATGTAAACACTCACGAGAATGAATGATCAAAACTCCCGCGGCGAATAGAACTGCTTACAGTTAATGAAAAGCGCTTCTAGATCGGAGCAGCACATCTTCTTTAACGCTGTAACTTCTGTACACCACCTTTCGTTGATGTAAATACATGTCCCGCCGCCGCGCGATTTCCCCCCGTTGTGCGGCTCCATCTTACTTCGAAGCACTCGTGGCTGTTGAATGTTGAGCAGTGAGCTCATTGGCTACCGATACAGGAAAACAAACACCAAATCAGTCCATGGGCTTGACACGCACACAGACACACACACACACATATATATATATCTATATATATATACAGTGTGTACGGAAAGTATTCAGACCCCTTTAAATTTTTCACTCTTTGTTATATTGCAGCCTTTTGCTAAAATCATTTAAGTAAATTTTTTTTCCTCTTAATGTACACACAGCACCTCATATTGACAGAAAAACACAGAATTTGTTGACATTTTTGCAGATTTTATTAAAAAAGAAAAACTGAAATAAATCACATGGTATTCAGACCCTTTGCTCAGTATTTAGTAGACACCCTTTTTGATCTAAACAGCCATGTATTTTTTGGGAAAGATGCAACAAGTTTTTCACACCTGGATTTGGGGTCCTCTGCCATTCCTCCTTGCAGATCCTCTCCAGTTCTTTCAGGTTGGATGGTAAACGTTGGTGGACAGACATTTTTAGGTCTCTCCAGAGATGCTCAATTTGGGTTTAAGTCAGGGCTCTGGCTGGGGCCATTCAAGAACAGTCACAGAGTTGTTGTGAAGCCACGCCTTCGTTATTTTAGCTGTGTGCTTAAATAGGGTCATTGTCTTGTTGGAAGGTAAAAATTCGGCCCAGTCTGAGGTCCTGAGCACCCCTGGAGAAGGTTTTCGTCCAGGATATAACTGTACTTGGCCGCATTCATCTTTCAACCATTGCAACCAGTCGTCCTGTCCCTGCAACTGAAAACACCCCCACAGCATGATGCTTGACAGTTGACCTGGAGGGTGGATCTTGGTTCGTCCACCTACCGCCATGAGCGGCTTCCTACTGCGCTGTATTGTGGACTGGGGGGATTGGACAGTTGATGAGCAGTGCCTGGTTTTCTCCATACATAGCGCTTAGAATTAAGGCCAAAAAGTTGTATCTTGGTCTCATCAGACCAGATAATTTTATTTCTCACCATCTTGGAGTACTTCAGGGGTTTTTTAGCAAACTCCATGCGGGCTTTCAGGTGTCTTGCACTGAGGAGAGACCCCGCCCCCACCCATTGCATCCCGCGTCGATCTCCACGATTCGTGCAAGCATAGGACGGAAGGCCCTGGAACACCGGGGGGGGAGGGCTTCAGTGATGGGTCACTTTTCTTACAACCGTTCTCTCACAACGGATGTCATCTCCCGACTGCATCTCTGGAGGTCAGCCACAGTGATTTTTGGGTTCTTCTTTTCCTCTCTCACCAATGCTCTTCTCCCCCGATTGCTCAGTTTGTCCGGACGGCCAGCTCTAGGAAGGTTCTGGTCGTCCCAAACGTCTTCCATTTAAGGATTATGAGGCCACTGTGCTCTTAGGAACCTTATGTGCAGCAGAAATTTTTTTGTAACCTCTGCCAGATCTGTGGCTTGCCACAATTCTTTCTCTGAGCTCTTCAGGCAGTTCCTTTTGACCTCATGATTCTCATTTGCTCGGACATGCACTGTGAGCTGTAAGGTTCCTTGTAGGTGACGCGACTGTGTTTTGTGGTGTGGGCGTGGGATCTGTGGCCTACTGGGTGGGGTGGGGTCAGCGTTGATCCATATTTCACTGATATTTCCTATTCAACTACAGTACAGGGTATTTGGTTCTTTAACAGCTGGACTCAAAATGAAGGTGTAGAACCATCTCAAGTTTGATCAGAAGAAATGGACAGCACCTGTGTTAAATATATGAGTGTCACAGCAAATGGTCTGAATACTTAGGACCATGTGATATTTCAGTTTTTTTCTTTTTTAATAAATCTGCAAATGTCAACAATTCTGTGCGCGTGGATCTTTTATCTGCAATCACAATATGGTATGGTGACTGTGTTTACTTTGTCTGAGCTTAAAAAAAATAACGTAACCGCGCGTTCGCACTTGTTCCAATACAGCAAATGGCCCCCTTCGCTTCGCCCCACAGAACAAAGAGTGAATAATCTAAGGGTATAGTGAGATTAAGAGCGGGCGGCCACGGTTATATCGAATACGTGCATGGACCACAAGCAGGTCTCAACAGATATGACGGTAGAGAGACCAACACGTCATGGTCTTGCACACACGTGCGTTAAGCACATACAGATATATATAGCACGCTAGATACCTTGAACAGATAGTCGGGATTAGCATATTGATTATAGATAGACTCGAAAAAGGCCCAGGGGCGGGACCACACAAGCACAGCAGAATATAGAAGGAGGTGGGGTGTCTAAGCCCATGGGAGGTTGGTGGGAGGGGGGTCGGTGGTCCGCCGCCAGCCGCCACCGGGGGCAACAAAAAAATGAAATCGCACCGCCGGTAATGCCGAGGGTCGCGGAATGCGTCCCAGGGGGTGAAGCTAGGGGACGGGGAGGCAGGTGGGGGCGGCTAAGGGATCCCGGGGGAGCTCATGACGTGGCGAGTATTACCCTGGAGGTTCAGGGAGGCCGCGCCGGGCGGAAAGGCAGTCCCGCGGGCACTGGTGGGGGCCGGCCCGGGAGATTAAATAAAAGAGGGGAGTAAAAAGGGTTGCTCCGAGGGGGATACTGACTTGTGCCTGAGGGAACCTGCGCCGCGCGGCAGCACCGTAGACGAACCCGGGACAATAGGCATGTATATCTAGAGAAAGCCTCGAGAGAGTTGGGTAGGGTGGGGAATCTCGGATAGAAGAGAAGACATAATAGTATAGGGGGTGGGCGGTCAATCGGATGTGAAAAAAACAGAATGAATCGGGGGGCATGCATTTATCGTCTGAAAGGGCATCGCGAAGTACATCCCACCTAAGGCTTAAAGTGGTTGTAAATAGGCGGGGATATGTGCAAGGTGTCTACACCGATTCAACTCTCGCAAATTAATGTACAACAAAAATCCAGAAAGGGTGGGAGAGGGGGAAGGGCAGCGGGGGTGAGGACTGAAGCCAGACAGGAGACCAAGACGGTTGCGCTCTAAACCGGGCCGCCCAACCCCCAAGAGAACCAGGATATAGACCTGCACATCGACAGGATAAGGGAGAGGGAGCAAGGTGACAGGGATGACAACGGGAAAAAAATAACAGAAGGGAAGAACAACAGCGGAAAACAAGCGTCCCATAAAAACCCAGGAGAAGAACGGAGCAAAGGTAACCGGGGGCCCGCAGCAAAAAGACAGAAACGGAAGGGGAAAGGGAGCAACACGAAAGGCAAAGGAAAGAGAGCGGATGTCCATCGTGACGTGATGGGAAACCAGGGTTTCCCGGCCCCGAGGAAGGAACGGACACTGCTCCTCTTCCTAGGGCTTGCACTTTGGGACACCAGCTTCCTAGTATCGGCTCCTGTGACCATTGTCTGAAGCATAGATTGAAAAAACACCAACTCGCTGGCCGGCGAAAGCCATGACGTCACTACCGTCGCAGTGTGTCGACGACGTAGTTATAATAGTGCCGCATCACGAATGGAGCACACAAATCATTCACTGTCGACTTTCGTCGAGCTTGTGCGTCCGCAATCCGGACGAATACCTACAGGCGCCAGTGTCTCGTTCACCCTGTGATTCTCAGTGAACATTTGGTTACTATAGTACCTGAGACGTTCCCGTCATGGAACGGGTGAGTCGAACTATACGGAACTGCGTCTCATAGGGGGACGCTTATGGGGAAACGGGATACTCACGCCATAGGCCACCATGCTGAGGGAGTGGCATGCCCAGACCCATGCGAGCACTAAGAGGTGGTATACCCGAACTCTAGAGCCGACCATCTAACCATATTGGTATGGGATCGCCCCCTGGTGTCCCCTCGGAGGCTACTGGTCTAGACAGCTGTCAGTGACGTTATTCCCTACGGCCATAGGCCTAGGCTACATACCCCAAAATACTTTCCTGTTAGGGCCAGACTCCTGGGCCCCGGGGTAGAGCTCAAGGCTTTTTAATAGATATATCACGGGAGAATCATGGAATAGATTTCCTTAAGGTGAATACGACCAAGAAGCCATACTCATACTAGTCTTGCCTGTCACAACAGGGCCTACCGCACGTTTCTCCTTTCTTTTTTGGTCTTAAGGTAACGGTCTCCACTGACCCTCTTAGTATCAACCCCCTGTTAAGTTGGTATCGCCGAGTTCTTCTTCTAGCTATTGAGGAGTGGGATGCACAAGGGCGACTGGGGTTAAAGTATTCAAATTAAAGGGCACCTTCAAAGAGATTCACAAAGTGGGTGCGCCATAGCTTTTACGTTACAGGGATTTATTTTTAAAAACTGGAAAGCATACGTGCACCTACCGACTGATAGGGTGATATGTATGTGAGATTTTGTTAGAGAAGATTGGGCAAAGCTTAACGTGCAAACCCTTGATTATCCGTCTTGCTGGGGGTCTAGGAGGGTTTCTCGGGTGGTTGCACCTGAAAGGAGCAGCCCTAGAGAAATACGCATCCCCCAAACGACTATAGTCACTATCTGCTATGACGTGCTGACGTAGTGCTGACCAACTACGGCACTACGAAAGATGCGTTGCATGCATGTGAGGAAGCAAACAGCACAGTCCTTGTGCTGCAGATCGCGAGGTACTCCTAGAGCCTGTTTTTCGTAATTCCGTTCAACGGCTCGACAGCATGTTCCCAAGGTGGAACAGCTAGCAGTTATTCAGTTGAGGGAGCAACACACCCAGTTCTCAAAACGAGAAGGGGGCTCGACCTGCAGCATATTCCAAACTGGAACAGCTAGCAATAGATTACTTAGCTGTGGGGGCAACACACCTAGATCTCAGTCGAGAAGGGGGCTCGACCTTATCTCGACATGTTCGCGTTTCACATCTAAGTGAGTTCATTTGCTATCAAGTAGGTGATTATCCGTATGTTTGCGCGGGAGGGTACTCACCAACCCAACTTCTCCACACATAGTCTCGACTCGTCTGCGTCTCCTCGCTCGGCCTGGCAGCTGTTCATTCTGTAATCAATGTGTAGCTTAGCTGTGCAATCTAGCCAAACTCCACCGCTGGTGCCAGCGTGCCCACATTCGACGGAGATAGCGGCGACGGGCAGACTGCTCGGCCCTCGTGATAGTTCACACTGATGCTGCCATACGTTTTGTATACAGCTTCCAATTGCTGCTTGGTAGAAAGCATAGCGATACTCAAACCTTCTCATTTAGCCGTAGGAACCTCGCGAGAATGCAGTAGGGTGGGAAGTCACGTGTTTTTTTTTCTGCTCATTCCGGTATACTCCCTGAGATAAAGGTGGCACTGCTTCGATACTACGACTATGGGACCGCCCATGGAGCGAGGAATTCAACCCCTCAGAGAGGATTCATGCTCCAAGAAACACCCTACCACAATAACCCTCCCCTCGTTGGGGTGGGAGAACGATGCTTGCAGAGGTGTGTCGACAGAGAAACACTAGGATTTGTTTGGAGGCCCATAGTACCGGGTCTACCAACTATCTCGTTGAAAGTGTGTAACGGGAGATCAAAAAATGCGTATTCCCCTACCAATACAGGAAAGTGTGGGCTTATATTTCTAGCATGATGTTAAGCGGCAAAGGTGCATAACTCGTGCACCTCCTTACCCTCGTCTAGATGTTGGATTTTTCGATTCAAAAAAATGGCAGAGGAGCAGCAGAACTGTGGCACCCCATCTATCAGCTATGGTGGAAGGTTTAGAAAGTGTTGCGCAAAAGCATAACATGGGTCCAGCTTTTATTATTAAGTATTCGCCAATCGCAATGCGGTCTGTGCGCCACGTGACTTCACTGTAAAACTCCATGGGGAAGTCGAGGCTTGGCCGTCAACGGAGAGGCAAGCTCAATACAACCTCAAGCGTGACCAGGGAGACATCTGGCCCAAGAAGCGAGCATTGGACACCTATGCTCTAAGACTGCAGGGGTGTCCCGAGACTCCAGGAACTGCATGGTCGCTCGGCAGACTCACGGAGTAGACGCTGGTGGCGAGGGTGAAATAAATCAAGCACCGGCTGTTTTCTGAATACAGCATAGGGGGGTGCCCATCGGAGGACCCCCCACTACCCTAGAAAGGACAGAAACCACAGAGTCCCCGGGAAAACGACGCAAAGAAACTGCAGAAGGGTTATCAGCCACAACCACCATCTCTTACACACACATAGTATATTTCTATTCTCACAGAGTATTTGGGATCAATTGAATCTTTAGTCTCACCCACCTGGTTAATCCACCGCGAGCTCTTGTCCGAAAGAGACCTCTAGACTGGACACGTCATTAAGCAAGGACACACTATGAGCCATAGACCAACAGCCGAAACGTGTAATTAGGTGTCCAGTTGATAGGAGACTATAAGATGGCAGTTACATTTCCTCACCTAACCTCGTCAGGGGGTAGGCCAGAGGGCTAGATCGTATTGCCGTACAAGAGGGTGACGCATTGGCGCTCAGCGTAAAGTTGAAAAGGCAAACGTAGCGGAGGTCAGTCGATACAGACCCCCGAAGGAAATAATAGATACTGGATGTATACCTTCTGATGGCCTGCACAAAATGCACTGACCCCTGTCTGGATCCCTCCATTAGGTCTTTTACTACCTTGCCTCTTGACCCACGATTCTGCCGCCCCGACCCATGGGAGCGGGTAGGATCCGCGACCGCCACTGACCACTAACCTCTAGAAGTATCCTCAGTGTCTACTGAGTCCTGGCAAACTGGAGACGGGCTAGGACCCTGTTGTTTTTCGGGCCATACCTGGACTTCTATCCCGGTCTTTCAGCCACAGCCTGTATCGTGGGAGCATCACCTCGTGTGCAAATGGGAACGCATCATCATCTGGTGCACTGTAAGCTACAGATACCCCTCGCTTGCTGCGTACGGGGGGGGGGGCTCGGGGAAAAAGGCGCATGCCCTGGCATCCGAGCGAGATGTCAAAGAAGGGAGTCTTAGAGGACGTCTCACACATAGAGAGATAGCTGACCAGCGTCTCCCTATAGGGGCATCTTCTCATAACCACCTTTGCGCATCGCATCGATGTTGACATAACTTGTACATCTGTGTTAGATTGGAGACAGTGCTTGCCTCCAGGAACCGTTTTTAAACCATTTCAGAGAATGTTCTTAAAAAAGGAAAAAAAAAATGTGACTGCATAAACATTTACAATCAATAGTGAGTGTGGACATGCATGCATGGAGTTGTCCTCATCAAAACAAGGTAAGCTGTTAACTCATTGTGGGTTGTAACTTGCTGACTTAACTGACCACAACATTGCATGCACGTAAGTTTATTTTGCGCTTTGATATGAAAGGATACAGACGACAGTGAAACACCTTTGTGCATGCCATGAAGGGGGGGGGGTGAGGGGGGGGGGGGGGGGGGGGGGGGGGGGGGCGGGGCCGGGGGTGAGGCAAACACGCGCTGCGAGCACAGTACCGTTTCAACACTTGTTTGACTCGCGCCTGGCGCTGAAGTGAAGTGGAGTGTGCGTCTGAACGTCTCCCATTCTCAGTCGTTCTGCAACTGAATAAATGCAATTCTTGTCAAGAGAAAAAGAGACAGAAACAGCAGTTATGAGTGGGGTAGCTAACCCTAGCTCCGCCCCTGCGTTAATTACGTTAAATATTTTTAACGCGTTAAACAGAAAAAAATAATCGCATGTGTTAAGTTAATTTTGACAGCACTAATATATATATAAAAAAAAAATTTTTTATATAATTATATTTATATACATATATATAGGTAATAATTATACATTTTATCTATATATTAAGTATATAATATATATGTTACATCTATTTTATTTTATTAAAAATCTGGAACAAAATTGGATTCAAGTTTTGCTTGCTATCTTGTGCACAAACATTTTTGCATTCATCTCAGAGTATTGAACAAACTCAAAATGCTGTACTATTCTTGAGCAAATATACTTAACAAATTTCTTTAGAAAGAAGTATTATTTTTCATATTTATATTAACTATATTGTATCAATATTTTAATTTTAAAAATATATATCACTATTCTCCCACCATGATTCTGAAAAAAAACAGACAACTAAACACAATAACATTTACTACAGTTTCTAGAAAAAAAATCGCTGCAGTCTATTTATAGAATACAATATTCAATGAATTGATTTTTAAAAAAGTTAAACGGTGTTAATCTTGACAGGCCTTTTTTATTTAGTCTTAGTATTTATCTTGAGACGAAAATGCTTAATAGTTTAGTCACGTTTTAGTCATTTGAGTCTTTCATAGTTTTAGTCTAGTTTTAGTTGACGAAAAGCATAGGCTAGGCCATTCACAGGCGCTAGACCATTTTTAGGGGGGCTATAGATAAATATAACATTTTGCGATTAGCTCCATAAACTGTTCACAAATTCATGATCGCCACAGTCCCCTTTAAATTTCACATGAAAACAAGTATAGGTCTCTGCAGGAAAGTAATGGGAGTCACCAGATCGGGGCGTTTTTAGACCATGTTTCCTGATTAGTAGCAGGCCTGAGAGAGAGGGCTGTGACATGAACGGAAGTCTTGTGGCGTCATAGTGATGGTAGGTTTAGGGGTGGGGTTAGGTAAGGGAGATTATTTTGATTGCATTATTTAGAAACACCCTACAAATTCAGAAACGCCCACTTTTGCGCCGCAGAGACCTCAATCTCTATGAAAACAACGGCAGACTTCAATCGACTTCTTTTTCAATCCACAGACTGCAGTGGTGCAGAGCGAGAAACAGAGGACAAGGTGTGTGTTTAACAATAGATTGTTATAATATCTGCATCTGTGCAGTTCTGTTCTTTGTCATAAATACAGTCAGAGGCGTCATGCCCATTCAAAGTGAGGGGGCATTGCCCCGAGGGTGCCAACTTCAAAAATTATATACGTGGAAAAAATCGTTTTTTCAATTAAAGACAGCTAATAGTTTTAATATGGGCTGCTTTTGGTGCTTGACACCTATTTATTGATCATTTTGTGTTTCAAGATTAAGGTCCAAGGTTAAAGAATTATGCTATTAGTTACTTAAATATAAAATGTTTTTCTCTATTTAATAACATTACAATAGTGAAAGACGACTTCCCTTATTGATCACATCTCTTGCGTGGCGGGATGTTGGACTCATGAAAATCAATCACATTGTTTGTATTCACCAAACGATTTACTGAAGTGAAAACCGACGGAATTGGCTGAGCGTGAGGCCGCTTTGCTGTGAGGCGAGCGACGGCCGGCAGAGGATTGCGCAGCCTTCCTCGAACAGTTATGTTCACGATTTCTGATTTACTTAACGTATACTGTGTGAGGGGGGCTGTGATTGGATGATGACAGGTGTTGGTGATCATTCTCAAGTGATCAGCACTGCCGCCCAAAATACGGGACGTCCCAGCTAATACGGAATGGTTGGCAACCCTACATGCCCCCTCAGATTTCTGAGCCAAATGGATTTTGAATGCAGCTTCCAAAAGACAAAAAATAGCTGAATAATATTTTCTATATTTAATACAATCAAACCGGCGTGATTAGAACGCTCAGTGCATCATATCACCAGCTGCTAAATTCAAATCTGCGTTCACGCTTTGGCTGGCGCTGAGACAGATGCGTTTGTACAGCACTGCATTATAACCAATCAGACATGATTCTGTTGAGCTTATGAATGCAATTGGCCAATCAGAGACGTTCAGATGAGTCTTCGCTGAACGCGGTGTTTTGTTCACTTGCTCGTTGATTGAATTCTCTGGTGAGTTCTCTCATCAGAAACAACAAAGTGCAAATGTTTGTACTAATCTGTAAGATATTAATTTCATAGTGTAAACAGCTTTAGTGATTATAATGGGAGTTTT
>JADLZN010006140.1:0-30689 GCA_018155175.1 Sinocyclocheilus anophthalmus
AGTCAAAATGATTCACAAAACTCTCAAGCTACCTCACAAGTTAGGTTTAAAATAGACTCACTCACTCAGAATCTTTGGAGTTTTGCACTTGAATACCTAAAGGCACTACAAGACTTTTGTCCAGATTTACAGTATGGACGAGTCAGTGCTAGTTGCCTAAATTTGTAGCCAGTCTGCAAATTTGAGTTGACAGTTTTCATTTAAAATCGCATAATGTATGATGTATTCAATTCAAAACAAATGGTATTATTATATAATCATATATATATATAAACCACAAACACATGCATGCATAATTCACATATACAACACTTTTTACAGCATAAGTTTGTGTAATATCACAGGATCTTCCACAAACAGAATCCCAGTCAAACTGGGTAACCAAGGACATGTCCATAAGACTGTCAGTGATTTATAGATTTCTCAGACTGAGCTCGGCTCATGGTTTGAGCGCTGATGTGTGTATGTGTTTGGCTTTGGCACTCATTTCACCCGATCAATCAGTAAACAGAGTTCAAGGATAAGACTGATCTCTAGAGCAAAAATGACAGCTTGATGATGCTGTTCAACTTGATGATGCTGTTCCAATGAAATGGGAACAGAGTGAACATGAGACCAAAAGGAAAGCAGCTGAACTGAATACAAAGGAAGAGTGCAATAGCTGAGTTTTTTTAGAGAAACCTCCAATTCATTAAACCACAGGATTGTGGTTTGTAATTATAAGAGGTCCATTCATTACCTTTCTGCTGAAGCCATGTTTACCACTGCTGAGATTGAAATAGGCCTATACTAACATAGATTATCTGACATGACAGGCCAAATTAATGTCTATTGGTAATCATGCATGTGAACCTTTGCCTTGCTGCGTGATTTATGACGGGATAATGAATTTGAGAGATGAATACAGAGAACAGGATTTGATATAATACACAGATCACTCACATTATAGATTTAATTATGGCAAGTACACTGATTGCATTATGATATATTAAAAGGAAAAACCTGGGACCACTGGATGGTCAGCCAATTTTTGTTTTGTTCATATTTTCAGTATGAATCCAGTCTATATAAATTAAAATGATGGTGTATTCATCTGCCTCTATAATTTAATGCATGGCTTAACTTCATTTTTCACAGCAAATATTATGAATAATTGTGATTAATTTGATAAACTACTCAGCATATCATGTAATCAATCTGATTAAATTTATTTTTACAACTGTTGCATACCAAACCTTGTCAACTCAGATGGGTTTTTCAGATCAACATGCCATTCCCAGAGCTGAAGCTCTTGTCTCATCAACTGGTTTGCTGGCTCATTAGAGAGTAAGATATGCAACTCTATCTCTGTCAGGTACAAGCCAATTTCAGAGCCAGTCATTCTGTGATGAGAACAAGGAGCACTATTAATGAAAGCCTTCCTCACATATTTCCTGGGAACTTAATCAGCCAAGGCTAATCATAGAACCTGCACCATCTATCCTGACAAACAGTTAAAAAAATTTTCAACCTTTTGAAATGATCTTGATTTATGTCAGCCGGCTCTCAACATGTGCTTAATAATAATTAAATTTTGCATATTTCTGGGATGCCTCAAATGGCCTTGAATAGAAATCATGCCACAGCATTTCAATGAGACTGAGGTCAGGACTCTTTTATCAGGACTATTCTAATATATGGAATTTCCACAGTTTGGATGCACTCTGATGGTGATTTATTCCTTTGTTTAGGAATAAACAGGTTGCATAACCCACTTTTCTTTTAAAAGTTTCTGATCACAAAATTCCTGACAATGTACTGTAAAATTGGAACAATGTTATATTTTAATCGCTATGCTTGCAGATACATAGATTTCTCTCTAGGGTACTTTGTCATTTGTTGAAGGATCCTTTGACATATCTTTACACTGACCTTTTGAAGGACAGCCAAGGTACCACTGGTGCTGCTTTTCTTCTGTTTGTAATCAATCTGTTTCAATGGGGACTGATGGAGCCCCAAGTCTTCAGACATTCTCTTGTAACCTTTTCCAGACTATGAGCCGTACAATTCCTCTTCTGTGGTTCTTCTGACTCTTAGGTCTTCCATATTGCGCTTTACAGAATTCGAAGTTAAGAGGCAGGAACCAAATTTTCTTTTTCAAGATGCCATTATCCTAGAAATCACATTTTAATTTAATTACTCTACTTTGATTGAGTAGTAATCCCCCCCCCTCCCCCCCCCCCCCCCCCTTTCTTTGCTTGATGCTATCTGCAGTGATTGGGTCCCCCCCCCCCCCCCCGATTGGTCTCATTTCCATTGCATCATGCCTGTAATATGATAAAGCAGCGTTTGTGAGTCAGTGCTGCTTTGTGTACAGCGTTACAAGGGAAACTGCTATTTTTACCGCTCCAAAAACAGCACCTAGTGGCAAAGAATGAATTAGCATTTTCATTCAGACCAACGCGAAAAGACCAAGTGGGCGGGCAATATGCTAATGTTTCATATTTTGAAAAACCCCCCCCCAAAAAAAATCAACATGACACGTCTTGGGATTCGTTTTAAAAACGACTCGTTTTAATGATTCAGAGTCGACTCTTTCTTTGAGAGACAATAACTTTATACACGTTGAATTTTCAGATTTAAAACTTTGCAGGATGTTTTCATTGAGTTAGAGCTGCGTTACACACTGCATGAAAGGTAATTTTCAAAAATCCATAATAGGGGCACTTTAATGAAGAGAAAAAGGAAGTTCATGAGGTAGATATAAAAAACAATTAGAAGTAGATGATAAGTGATTGAAGAACAACAACAAAAAAGAAAAAAAGAAAACGGTTTTCTTACTCAATTACTACTCAAAAATATTGCAGTAATTTAAAGTGATATATCACTGGACGGAATAGAACATAAAATGCTAATATTCAGACTTTTACATTTATTAAATCCATTTGCCAATTTAAAATGCTCTGTTGAATTCTGTAAGAAAAAAATCCCTGGTGAAATATTTTGGTTTATAATTAAGTGTCACTGCAATCACTGTATTAAGCAGGTAAGAGGGTTCCAGTGACCGACTCAGTATACTTGAAGAAGATTCTGATATACTATGACCAAAACATGCTAATACTTCTATTTTTTCACTTCTGTGCACACTATAGGCATGAACTTCGGATGCTGCCAAGCCCAAGTTTCATTGTTTCACGTTTGAACAAATACTGACACCTGGTGGCAATAATTACATGCAATATTTGCAAAAAAATTAAACACATTAAATAATATCTACATTGCACATATAACAAAGATGTGAAGCAAAATACTAATGTACTAGTATCTTTCTTAACAACACACACACTGCACACAATGTAATTTCCTGTCCCTCTAAATATGGTTGGAACTTTCATATCCCGGGCTTTTATGAAGTACAATGCACCACAAGCACCAAAGTCCTATTACCTCTTTGTACTGAAGCCTTCTGGGACCCAAACTTGTCTGGGCTGTCAGGTGGAGAAGTACCACCATATGACCCCATAGGGATACAGTCCTGTTGAGCACCACCTTCTTCTGTGTGAAATGTGAGATGGGCTGGAGCTGGTCCACATCTTACTAAAGTTATAAAGCACCTGTAAAACTGGCAGTAAATCCAGATTTGACAGTAACACTGGTCTATATTTTCGATACAAATATGCCTTTGAGAAGCACATACCTGATTATTGAACAGAATGTAAATGATGGGGTTCAGAACAGTGCTGCTCTTTGCTAGTATGGATGATACAACGCTGGCTGTGGGGCTGACAGTACCAGCGCTGAATGTGCCAAGCAATGCCATGACCCCGTACGGCATCCAACAGAGCAGGTAACAGGACACCATGGAAACCACCATCACCAGCACGTGCGTTTCCCTCCTCTGTGCAGCTGTCTGATTGATCTTAGCAACCTATGAGATGCGGAGAAACGCTTTGAGGTTTGCTTTTCAAAGAATAACAGTGACAAGGCTGGTTTGAAACACCACATGGTGTTTATGCACCAGAATGTTTGAACTGTAACTGGATTAGGAGAGAATTGCAATAGATTTTTTTTACAATAAGGTTCCATTTGTTAATATTAGTTAACTACATTAGTTAACATGAACTAGCTTTAATAACATTAACAAAGATTAATAAATACTGTAACAAATGATGCTCATGATTTTTTAATTATTTAATCATGCATTAACTAACATAACTAAATGGGACCTTATCACGTTTTATCAGAGCATTAATGAAAGCGTTTAACCAAAATTTAATTTGCTTGAAATGTACTCGCTCTCAGGCCATCCAAAATGTAGAAGAGTTTGTTTCTTCATCAAAACCAGATTTGGAGAAATTTAGCTTTACATCACTTGCTCAGCAATGGATCCGCTGCGGTGAATGGGTGCCGTCAGAATGATAGTCCAAACATCTGATAAAACATCACAATAATCCACAAGAAATCTACATGACTCCAGCCATCTTGTGAAGCTAAAAGTTACATATTTGTAAGAAACAAATGTAATTCTACATTTCACCAAATCTGTTCTGATAAAGAAACTCATCTACATCATTGGATGGCCTGAGGGTGCTTAAAGATTCTTTTACTACAAGCATTTACATACGACACGAGCAGGCTGTGTATATGAGCGGTGTCACAGTAGCCAGGTAAATAATGATACGGAGGGAGCCTGAGTGTGGTGGTGGAGGGGAGGATTTTGGTCCGGACCGCGCATTAAAAATGCTTAATTTATGGGAACACAACTTTTGGCTAGAACGATCGATGATCGTACTAGAAAGAGCTCTTTATCAAAACAAAATCATGGCTTCCACTCCATATCTCTCTCACTTTCAACCTTTTTCCCGCTTTCACCTCGTCCCTTCCCCCAGGGAATGGCAATGAGGATCTTCCCGTCGCAGTAGACCGTCAGAAGAAATGAGCGCAGACAAAAGACAAAGAGCAGATGACGTAGTAAGTCTGTTTCCGGTAGCGCTGGTTCCACGGACTGAACAGGTTGTCCGGACCCTCAGGACCGGTAGGGGCTGCTCCAGCCGAGAGTGGTGGCCTGTCCACAGAAGGTACAAAGCCAGCATCCTGTTGAGGAAGAGCCAGCCTTCCTATATTCAGACACATCTGGTTTGAACCAGCAGAGAATGGTGGCTGTAACGCCCGTTATGACAGTACAAAAGAACCACAGGGAACCAGTGACAACAATACTGTTGAGCTTGGATAAAAATACTCAAATACATTAATATGTTCATCAACTAATTTGTTTATTCTTGTTTGTTTTATTGAATACCAGTACTTTACTAATTAAAAACTTAACAACCTTAGGCAAATGGCTATTGACAGGACAGTGAATTTCATATAAAGTCAGAGGTAACTTAGACCTAGTTGTACACTAATGCACCTTAACTATATCTAGAGAAATTTCTTTTTTTCTTCTATGAATATCTTATCTCCCTCGGAAATGGAAAATCTCAAACAAATACTGAAGAAAACCAAACCAATTGTTGGTCAGATAACCATAATCAACGCGTTAAATTTACCATTGCTATAAAAAGTTCTCGACCAAAGCTGTATTGATGCAAAACATAACCGCGTGATCAGTGTAACTCTGAAACCATGAACAGATGACTCTTATGAGCCAGTTCTTTTCAGTAAATCACATTCATCGCACGTTCGGCCGAACACCGGTTCGTTTAGCAACCAGTGTCCGATTCTTCTTCTTCTTTTGGTTTTATGGCAGGTTGCGAACCAACTTCATAGGTGCATACCGCCACCTACTGTGATGGAGTGTGAAGAAAACGTACCATTTCTCACCTAAATCTTAAATTCTGTTCATTATTCCACAATTCTTAAGAAATCTCATGATTGCACTTATTTGTTTTCCTGCATTTGGAACATAATTCAGAATACTACTTAATGAAAATTCTTTAACTCCTAAGGATTGTAATTAATCTTTAAGTCGATCCCTTTCTCTTTCATATGCTCATCATAACGTGCTCCACTGATTCCTCTCTTAAACACACATCACATAGACCAGGATTATGTTTCCCTATAATGTAAAGTGTTTGGTTAAGATTTGAGTGTCCTGTTCGTATACGTGTTAAAATGACTTGTTCCCTTCTACTTATGTTATGAATGATTTTTCTTCTTTTTATACTCCTTTGTACTTTGTACAATGCCTACCTGTTTGACATGAGTCCCAGTATATCTGCCATACAATATTGCATGCATTTAATATTAACTCTTTTCCTTCTATTCTGCTGAGTGCAATATTTATATTTGGATCATCCATATTTAAGGATTCTTTAGCCATTTTATCTACCTTTTCATTACCTTGAATTCCCACATGTGCAGGTACCCATATAAACCCAGTAATTTTATATATACTATATAGTGTAATCATGATTTCTGTTAATATGTCTTTTCTATTTGATTGCCATGATTGTAAACTCGTAAGAGCTGCCATTGAGTCAGAGCATATTGTTACTTTATCCGGTCTTACTTCATATACCCACTCTAATGCCATAAGGATAGCTACCATATCTGCTGTATATACAGAAGTACCATCCGTAATTCTTCCAGCCTTCCTAACCTGAAATTCTGGAATGAAAAATGCAGCACATGTCCTTCCAGTTTCTATGTTCTTTGATCCATCTGTTTAAATTTGGAGAAATTAATAATGCATACTTTTTATATATTCTTTAACATACGATTTTAAATTAAACCCCTCCCCCATTCCCTTAATTTCTTTCTGTACATTTTTTCAAACTAAACTTATCTGGTTGTTCTCATAACCAAGGTGCTATTGGAGGATTCTATACCGATGCAAATTTATTGATTTCTATTCCAGTTTCATTGATCAATTTCTTAATTTTCCATGCAAATCCTTTACCTGGTTTATTTACTGTTTCCCAACTCTCATTAAGTACTTCTCTTACAGGATGATCCTCTCTTTGGCCCTGAAGATTAATCCAATATGCCATGGCTAGTTTTTCTCTTCTTAAACGTAGAGACATTTCTGAGGACTTCCACCTTATGTGCAATGGTGGCGTCTTTCACTGCTCCTAGAACCAATCTTATGCTTTAGCGAAACTTGCATAAGATTCTAGTTTCTTTAAATACCCCCGGTGCAGATCAATTCTAACACAATACATCATAATCGAGAACTGATCTCATGAGTCCAATATATATACACTTTAATGATTTCTTATCTGCACCCCAATCTTGTCCTGCAACCCCTCTCATTAAATTTAATACTTTACTACATTTCTTTATAATCTATGTGGACTTTCCAAGTTAATTTATCATCAAACCACATTCCCAAATATTTAAAATTAGATACTTTTTCTAATGCAGACCCATAAAGTTTAAGCTGCTTATTTTCTTTAATTTTCCTCCTGGTAAATATCTGGTAATATGTTTTGGATAATGAAAATTTGAACCCCCATTCTAAAGACCACCTTTCTACTATATCTATTGCTTCTTGAATTCTATCCAAATTAAAAGATAAATTTCTTCCTCTTTTTTCCATCATCAGCATATAAAGCCGTATTAATTCTTGGAGGCACTTCTTCAAATACATCATTGATCATAATGTTAAATAATAAAGGGCTTATCACACATCCTTGAGGTGTCCCATTCTCCACACTCACTATCTGTGACAATTCATTTCCCACCCGAACCTGAATTGTTCTATCTAATAAAAAACTTAAAACCCAGTTATAAATTCTTCCTTCAATTCCAATTTTTCCCAATTTTAGTAGTAAACCTTCTTTCCACAACATGTCATATGCCTTTTCAGTATCAAAATAAACTGCTACTAAACCCTCTTTCATTATTATATCTTTCTTGACATCTGTCTCCAGCTTTATTAATGCATCCAATGTTGACCGACCTTGTCTAAAACCATATTGATAAGGTGCTAACCCTCCCTTACTCTCTAATACATGATTCATCCTATTTACAATCATTTTTTCCATTATTTTACAAAAATTAGACGTAAGTGCTATTGGCCTGTAATTCCCAGCTATTGATGCATCTTTTCCTGGCTTAGCTACTGGTATTATTATTGCATGTTTCCATGATCTTGGTATCCTCCCCTCTATCCATATCTTATTAAATAACTCCAGTACTACTTTAAGAATACTATCATCTGCATGTTTGATCATATTATAACATATTTGATATTTTCCTGGAGCTGATTGCCTAAATTGACATAATAT
This sequence comes from Sinocyclocheilus anophthalmus, assembly GCA_018155175.1. Classification (NCBI taxonomy): domain Eukaryota; kingdom Metazoa; phylum Chordata; class Actinopteri; order Cypriniformes; family Cyprinidae; genus Sinocyclocheilus; species Sinocyclocheilus anophthalmus. The sequence continues at coordinate 8,211 of JADLZN010006140.1, forward strand.
TCTTCTAAGTTCCCATATCTCAAAATCAGCATCTAATACTCCTGTCCCATCAGGTTTTCTATTATAAATACATTGATGTTGCTTTAAAATGTCCTGTCTTTTCCTTCTATAATTCTCATCAAGATTTTCTTTACTATGTGCCTTTTGAAAGGTCTTGACTAATATTTTTGCCTTTTCCTTTTCTGTGATAGCTGTTACTCCTTCTCCTGTTAATATCGGAATATTCCTAGTTTTATATATCCCAATCATCTTCTTTAACATACCCCAAACCTCACCCACTTGAGTTTCTTTACCTATCGAAGAACAATACTCTTGCCAGTATTTTTTTTTGCCTGTTTGATTTTCCTCCTAGCCTGAGCTCTTTCCTCCTGATATTTTACTACTGCTTCTATATTCAATGTTCTTTTTAGGATTCTAAAAGCTTTATTTGTATTTTTAATAGCATTAGAACATTCTTCATTCCACCATGGAACAACTTTATCCCTTCGGTTTCCTTTTGCTTTTGGAATGGATTCTTCTGCTGCTCTGATTAAAATTGAACTCAATCTCTCTGAGCACTCTTCAATATCCTCTTCCATATTAAATCCCAACAGCTCTGTCTTACATATAAAATTAAATTTCTCCCAATCTGCTTTCTCAAATTTCCATCTTTGATGTTCAAATACCATATCCCTCTTTACTTCTACTCCTACTGTACTAATTATTGGATAATGATCGCTCCCAATTGTCGACTGATCTAGTACTTTCCAGTGACATTTAACTGCTATAATTGCTGACACTAATGTTAGATCTATGCACGATTTTGATTGATCCCTTATATTGAACCTTGTTCCAGCCCCATCATTTATGCACACTAAAAATTATCCTCCATAAATTCTTCCACCACTGTGCCATTTTTATCTGTATTTGAGCTTCCCCATGTAACACTATGAGCATTAAAATCCCCACACCATATTACTATACCTTTTTCTTTACTCCAAATTTTGCTTAATTCTAACAAGGATAACTGTCCACAGGGATTATAATAATTTATTATTGTTAGTTTTTCTATTGAAGTCCAAACCTCCACCTTAATGCTTTCCTCTTGTGTATCTATATTTACTTCCCTATATGCCACCCCTTTCTTCACAAATATTGTACAACCCCCACCAGCTGTTTGTGTTCTATCTTTACTAACGGATACATACCCTGGAATGACTAAGTCCAACTGCGGTTTAAGCCATGTCTCCTGAACACATATGACATCTGGGAGATTTATTAGCTCATGGATCATTTTTTTAAACTCTTGACCATTCGCAGATAAACTCCTGGCATTCCATTGTACGATCCTAAAGGGCATTTTATTTGTTTAGCTTTTGCTTGTCTGGTGCCTCCTGAGAATTGGTATTATTCTCAGACTGACCTAAAAGAGCTTGAATTTTCTCAACTGTTACATCAGTTATAGCCAGATGACGTGAAGCTGCAGAAATGATTATTTTCAGTTTTTCAGTCCTTTTGTTTGTTTGCGCTGTACAGTTAATTACTTCAGCAATAAATGCAATGAAACTTACTTTACTGACTATAAGCACATTTGCATCTTCATTATTTATATTCCTGTCTGTCCCTTTGCTTGTACTTTCCCGTTCATTGATGTTTCCATCAGTTATTTTGTTTCCTTGATCATTTTGGATTTTCTTCACTGCTTGTGCATAAGATACATTGTGAACTGATTTATACTTCATTGCTTCCATTGCTTGTTTTTGTGCTATACACCCAAGATATGCAGCACTATGAGAGCCTCCACAATTACAACATTTAGGTCCAACTATATCTCCACATTCTCCATAGTCATGTTCCCCTCCACATTTGCAACATCTTTTCTTTCCTTTACATACTTCTGCCACATGTCCTAACCGTTGACAATTGAAGCATCTCAATGCAGGCTTTATGTAAGGGCGCACAGGGTAGCTCATGAATCCGATTTTAACATTTACTGGTAGAATTTTCTCATTCATACTTATCACTACAGTTGTACTCATTTCTCTTTTCCCATTCCTATTTGATGTCAACCGTTTAACCTCTGTTACCTTTATGCCTGTAATCTGATTTCTTAGTACCTCATCAGTTACTGGCAATGGAACCCCATATATCAACCCTTTAATTCTGTTCTCTTCACCTGGCACATTGCATTTCACTCCTACTCCTCCCAATTTTTTTATCTTAATAGCCATCTCTTGTTGCTTTTTGTTCAAACAGAACACAAGCACTCGATTGTTTGATAGGTATTTTGCAGATTTAATGTTTCCAAAATGCTTTTTTGAGAACCTTGGTTAATCGCATGGGATTACTCATTTCTCCCATTGTTGCGAATGTAAACATAACCTTGTACTCATCCTCCGTCCGCATTGTTTTACTCCTTCCTCCTTCTCCCCCGATTTCTTCCGAATCTGAGCCTCTGTCTTTCCGTTTCTGAGATGTCAGCTCTACCTGATTCCACTCTCCACAATTCAAATCTGCAAAATCATCTTCTTCTTCTATGCTACTTCCGTCATTCTCTTCATTCACACCACAGTCGTCGCCAAACCCGCCACGGCGTCTTTCCTTCGCCATGACGCCCAACCTTCCACCTCCGATCAAAATAAAAGTTCAGGGGAAGTTGCTAAAGGAAGCAGTGTCCGATTCCCGAACGGATAACTCTTAGGAAGCGGTTCTTTTAAAGGGATAGTTCACCCAAAAATGAAAATTCTGTCATTATTACTCACCCTCATGTCATTCCAAAAAAACCTGTAAGACCTTCGTTCATCTTAACACAAATTAAGATATTTTTTATTAAATCTGAGAGCTCTCTGACCCTCCCATAGACAGCAAGGGTACTGCCAGAACGACTCACGTTCAGAAACATCGCAAGGGAGATCGGTACATAACCATAATATTACGAAGCTACGAGAATACTTCTTTTGCGCAAAAGAAAAAAACGACTTTTTTCACAAATGGTGATGCTGACACAGAACAGCATATGCTGTTTGCGTTCAGTGGATACTCTCCAAAATGGCACTAGTGTGACGTGGAGGAGACTAATTGTTGAATAAAGTCGTTTTTTTTTTTGTTTTTTTTTCCTTTTGCGCCACAAAAAGTATTCTCGTCAACTCGAATATTACGTGAACCCCTATGTCACAATGGATTATTTACTGATCTCCTTGCGACGTTTCTGGACGTTTTATCGTGGTAGTACCTTGCTGTCTAGGCGGGTCAGAGAGCTGTCAGAATGCAATAAAAGACGTAATTTGTGCTCCGAATATGAATGGTTCTTACGTATTGGACTACAGAGTGTGAATTAATTACAGAATTGGTCATTTTTGGGTGAACTAAGCCTTTAAGTGAATCGCAATTGTGCATCGCAAGTTTGCCGCACGAATCAAAAACAACATCGAGAACAGTGTCCGATTCCCGAACGAATGACTCTTATGAAGCGACGCTTAAGAATGACTCTACTTCTCAGTTAAATAAAAACACTTAATAATCCAAAGCTAATGAATCAATCTGACATGTGAGCCAAGTTAGCAACTATTGAAATTGACACAACCAGTTACTATTGCATGTTTTCTATATAATAACGTGCAGCTAAAGCTAATCACTTTTGGTAATCAGTAGAACACCCCAGCTTACCGAACAGTGCGTTGGCAAAGCCATACCACCTGCAGCCATGAACTCCCGTCAGCCACCGGCCGTACACAGACGCGGCGAAGCTTAAAGGTGTGCCAAAGATACAAACGAGCATGTCGCTCACACTGATGTTCAGTAATATTAAGTTGATCGGAGTCCTCAGAACATGAAAGCGGGCGAAGACCAAAAGAACAAGAAAGTTATTTAGGAAACCAAAAACGAAGATTATTCCCAAACACACTGCCACTACAGTGAATCCCGTGCGACTGAATCCAGGCAGATCTACAGGAGTCAGAGTGTCCAGCTGGCTGCCGTTCTCTGAGGACTCTCTGAGGAGCATAAAATAGCGGACAGTAATCATTGTAGGCTGAAAAGAGCACACCTGTACGCTGTAATGCAGAAGCTGAAGAAAGATAAAGTTAGTTGGACTCTCAGGTTGTTTAATACAGACCCACAGATCCGGTTCATTATCGCCCCCGCTATGCCCCCACCTCAGCTGAACGCGACCCTCCCCGTCTTCAATCAGCATGAACGCCTCTCACAACTTAATCACGCTTATTTCATACTATGGCAAGCCAGTTTAACATTTATCCCTTTTCAAAATGAACTATTCTATTATCAATATCAGTGTTGGGGGTAATGCATTACAAGTCGTGTGTTATGTTATCAGATTACTTTTTTCAAGTAACTATTAAAGTAACGCATTACTTTTTAATTTATAAGAAAATATCTGAGTTACTTTTTCAAAAAAGTAATGCCAGTTACTTTGTTTTCCCATTTATTGACTGACAAGTCTCCTGTCCCCATATTGGGAGAAATCGGGTGTCACGTATCCGGTCCATGAACTTCCGTCTGCTAGCCATCAGAGGTCACCCTTTCCACTTCATTGACTCTCGCACTACACTGTTGCATATCACCCCCGGACTACATATCCCACCATTCATTACACTGATTGCACACAGCACTGATTGCACACAGCTGTATCATATCACTCACTCACTATTTAACACTCTATCTCACACCCTTCAACTGCCGAGTATTGTATGCCTAGCCTAGCCTCTCGGTTTCTGATCTTTGCCTGTTTTCCTGGATTCAGCCCTTTAGGCCTGCCTTTTGATTCTGTTCGCCGTTCGTTGACCTTCGCTAGCCCTAGGATTGTTCTTGTGTCTTGTCCACCATATACCTGTTTGCCATTGTTCGACCCTGCCTGTGTTTCTGACCTCTCTGCTAAATAAAGCTTTGCATATGGATCCGCTCGTCTCACGTCTCGTCAGCCCCGTAACATCGGGAGTTGTGTGCGCTGTGTGAACATGATGTTACTGTAGTTCTAGACTAAATGTGAATGTGCATTAATTCATCCCACTCACAAAAAACATTGATTTAATTAAAACAGTGAAATGCAAACTCAAAATATAACGCAAACCTGCAATAATTAAATATGTTAAACAACACATGTATCTACTCCATTTAGTAACCGATGGTCTTTGCTGCTGTGCTTGATGATCCATTCAACCATAACTACAGCAAAAATTTTGGAAAAAAACAAAAAAAAAAAACCTTTTTAGAGAAACTAACAATTGTGTTTTGTTTTTTTATTGCTGAAGAGTGTTGAACCTTCTTCTCCTGTGTTCTACTGTACAAACGTGAATTTACTTTTGCTTCAGCCTGAGGTTTATTCATTACACTTTTTGGTGTGAAAGGGCTTTTACATTTGCTATAAATAGAACTTCTTATATTAAAAACAATCAAGCCCTGCTTATATTTAAAAAGTAACGCGAAAGTAACGCAAAAGTAATATAACGCATTACTTTCCATAAAAAGTAAATAAGTAACGTAATTAGTTACTTTTTTTTAGAGAGTAACACATTTAAATGTATTCATTTAAAGTACTTTCCCCCACACTGCAGTTACATTGTTTTTTAATTATTAGTATCAAATTCCGTATTGACTATGCTTTTTATAGTTGAATTTTCTATTGAATGTGAATATAAGATTAGTATTTTGCAATGAACTATAAAGAGCCATTCTAGAACATTCCTATTACCAGGCGGACTAAGCAAATTTCAGGTATGGGGCCCCAACACAATAACTATGTGTTCTTTTACGCCTAACCCTTATTTTGCTTCTCACTCTCATAGTTTATTGTTTATTTATCCCTTCACAACCAGTAATTAGATAACCTGATGCTGTTTTAAAGCCATATTAGGCTATCTTTTTTTCGGATAACAAAAACGAAATAGGACGATGAAGAAGAAAACAATAAGGAGAAAAAAGGATTTAAAAAAGTGTTTGCACTTGTCCATTAATAAATTGTAAACTTTTTTTCAATCTTTTTACAAACATGAAATTATCCCATGCAACTCATTCCATATTCCAAGTGTTCTGAAGGTATACAGTAGGGTTTGCCGAGAAACAATGAAAGAAAATGTAATCTATTATTAAGCGAAAATCTCCAGTCATTGCAATCGTGCATTTATACAAGTGCGCGGCAGTTCGCGCCGGCGGTCCTAGGAAAAGCACACTTTGATAATGAGCGAGTCATTTTGAAACATCAAGATAAATAAAATAATGACTTGAAACACAATACTTTATTTACTGAGGTGAATATCTTTGTCCTGAGACAGTAAGTCAGTATCATACAGCCTAGAATGCACACAAAGACCGCTCCCTCATATAATCACTAAAAGCTGTCACTCACTTCAATTCATTGCGATCTCACAGTTCTGTTAATAAGCTCTCTACTGCACAGTGAATCTTTTATTTACATCGTGTCTACACTTTGTTACAATAGGATTCCCGAGCTTGCAGAACTCAGCAAACTCTGCATTACCTTTAAACCGTCGCTTCTGGCCAAAATACCAGTCATCCATAATAATGCTTATACACTATTTGTAATATCTACTCGCCGGGCTTAGCCATCTTTCAGAAGGAGTGGGGACCGAAATGTCAAAGGTAATTCTTTTTTTTGGAGGTGGGGGGGGGGGAGGGGGGGGGGGGTGGGGGGGGGGGGGGGGGGGGGTGGGGGGGGGGGGGTGGGGGGGGAGGAGTTGGAGCCAGGATTTTTTCCATTTTTTTCATTATCTCTTACTGGCTAGGAAATCCCATACACTTCTTTACAATTACAAATAACAGTTCAAAAACCGATTTTTAGCCTTATAATCCTCTGAATGCACACACTAGATGATTGTAGGAACGATTTCACAGTGACACGAGATCTCACGGACACTCGCGAGATCAAACGTGACTAGAGTGACAAACGTGACAAATAAACACCCTGTGCAGACTCCCGATCGTATTTCACATCACTGAAATGGATGACGAGAATCTGTGTCAGAATCTGAATCTTTAACTAAAGTCACGGCTGAGAAAATGACACTCGATGTTGAGGGCATAGCATCTCCTTCATCAGCTTTCTCCTCCTGTGCATCGGTCTCCACTTCTCTGCTCTTTGTTCTTGTCGGGGGGTTTTATGTTCCAGATGTCTTGAACCTTTTCCGGAAAACATCCAGAAACTAATTGCCTTGTCAGGGCAAAAAGATTCAACTGATTCCCCGTTTATGGAGAGTTGCATGCAGTCATTCAGTGTTTCAGGCTGTAGAGAGGTACGATGTGTTGTCTTCACTCGGTTCATGCAAGAAAATCCTCTCTCACAGATGGCTGTCGATGGACTAAGTGTCAGCATTAATTTCACCAGCAACAAGATATGAGAGAGGTGTTCTGGATTCTCAGAAAGGAGATCTCTGTACAAGCAATCTACCTTGTTACCCCGGTGTTCTGCAAGCCACATTTTTAGATCCATCCATTCTTGTGGAATTTTCTCCTTCTCTTCCTCATCTAGCAAACTGGCAAAATGTGGGACAAGATAATCCACCTCTTGTCCATGTACTTGACTGTGTTGTCAATAATCTTCTGAATCTCTGCACCAAGGGTGTCTTTGTCTGTGCCCTCACCTCTTCTAGCAGTTCGCAGACTTTTTGTGAGCTGAGTTCCACAGTACCAAATGGTGCCATCCTCGTTCACTGTGAACTTTGTGTCCAAGGTTTTCTGGTATCCTCCTGGTTTTGTTTTCAGGCTGAGTAAGCGTGATGTGGTGCTCCCAACTGACTGATTTGTCCACGTGATGTTTAAGTTGATATGCTGAAAATAAGTACTGCACTTTTATAAGATGGTACTGTAGTCCAACATGAAATGCAGAAAACGAACAAATTTCTCAGTCTACATCTCCTGCACCACCCCCTTTGCTTTGGCTGCATCCTCTGACTTGATATCACTTCCTCCTGCCATGTTCTCCATATGAACAACAGTGGGAGTGTATTTGTTTTCCACAGCCTTTAGACATCTTAGCCTGCTTGGAAGCCACCGTGTGCTCTTCAGGCCACTGAAATGTGCCACTTTCTCATTTAGCAGTTCACTTATTTCCATCAGTTCTCTTCGCTTCTTTGGGGAATAGTAGTACGTCTTAAAGATGGTTTCAAAATTCTCAAATTTGCAACCTGGGTGTTTTGTTTTCTAGGGCTGTCAAAAAAAAAAGAATTTCGAATATTCGTCGAATTAAAAAATAAAAATCCACATTCGAATGCAAAAACGTTGCATTCGAATTTTAGGTCTGCGTCAGCCGTCAGGCAGCCTATCATTGGCGCACGAAATACGACGACGATGTAAGTGTCATTGCATTTGTTAGCCTATCCAGTTGAACCCACTAGATGCGGCGCTGCTACGTTGTTCATTCATATATTGCGGAAAACGAGAGCATCAGTGTGGAGAAGATGTTGTTTACGTCAAAACTGAAACCAGGCCGTTCACACAGAATGCATATGTATCACATTTTCTAGAGGGATATCTATCAGAGTTGCACTCGCGCCTCGCACAAGAGATCCGCATTTTAAAAGCCGTACAAGTGAAGCAAGTTCCGCTTTTAAAAAAACATGTCTCAAGACTTTATGGCGGTTTTCCCCAATCCCACTGTATCTCATGTTTTTAAATAAAGAAAGTAGTCTACTCTTTTGTGATTGGTTTTCGGTCCTTTGTATTAAACTATACATACATGCATGGTGCTTTTTTTTTTCTAATTGCTTAAACAACTTTATTAATTATATATGGTTTATAAACATTATTTTAAACATTATGCACTTTTTTTTCAAAGATAGTCGTGTTATTTTATTACACTTTGAAGAAACGTCCATAATATTTTGCTCGATGCGCCCTCTTGTGGCCTCAGGAGAGAAGCCAAAGTTTTTTTCCCCCTAACTGAAATTATGCCTTTTAAATTGGAATATAATTCGAATTTTGATAATATTTAAGTAGAAAATTCGAATTTAGTTTTTCAGTCATTTTGACAGCCCTACCTACAGCCTTTCACACTATCCAGCACGGCTAGCTCTAATTTGTGTGCCATTGTTATGATGTGGGGTATCCTCTGTTTCAGTCTCCCAGCTACTCCTGTTTTCTCACCCATTATCACTGCAGCACCATCAAAATTTGCACACACTACTTTCTTTTTCCATGTGTCTTCTTTAATAACCATGATGTTCACTGCCTCATCAATAGACTCTAAAATACCTGCAGCATTTGCACTCTTTGACTGGCTGACATTTATGTGGATATATCACCATTATCTCTCACATACTTGACATGAACCAACTCCTGTTCTATTACACTAGTGTCTGTACTGCGAACCTGCTTTCTTGAATTTCCTTTTCGATCTGGTCCCTTGAGGTTTGTGCTATTGCTTCAATAAACTCTCTGCAAGCGTGGTCATTGAGGTAAGTGGAACCAAGGTCTAAGCCATTTGCATTTTGAAGTTTGCAAAGACTGCTAAATTTTGGCAATGGTAATTCACTTTTTGCAACATAGTATGCTGTTCTGAACAGTTTTTCAGGACTTCTTGTTGTGCTTGATTTATTTTTAGTATGTTTTTTGCAATTGGCGTTTGTTCTGGGAAAGATGCTGCAGACTGAGCACCGATGCATTTCTTGTGATGCAGGGATTTCTCAAGGGGTCTTTCCTAAAAATTACTGGTCCCAGTAACAAACGTGCTTGTCGAGTCAGAAATCGAGGGAAACTCACGACACACCCGGCAGAACACTGTGTTATTTAGCTTGTCATGTTCCAGCCACAGAAATTATTTTGTCCATGAAACCAAAAAGCTGCGCTTTATTTTTGCCTCATAGTCTGATTTTTCAGAACTTTTCCGCTTTGTGGTAGTCTGCTTTTCTTTGGCTGTCCCTTCTTCACCCTGACCTGTCTTATTTGGCTCAGCAGAACTAAAATACCTGCGTAAATCCATGCGCCTCTTATTTTCACACACATAACAGTCAGTGGTTTTCGAACTTCTCTCCACTGCACAATCAATCTCTATCACATGTTTAAGCATCCTGTGGGAGATTTCACTTGTCACGTGAGGATAGTAGGCTAATGACTGACTGGACGATGTCGAAGGAATTGGTGCGCAACAAAAACCGTCACTGACCAATCCTGCCTCTCCCTATACACAGTTTGCGCGATCTTAAATTGAAAGTGAAAGTAAAAGTTAAAAAAGCAAGTGCGAATTCAAATGCGATTTCAATACTCCACATATTGTTAGTGGCTCCCCGATGCCCAAAAATTACATACAACATAATTACCAAACTATATTTGTAAGAGAATGCAAAAGCATTGAAATATATTTTTCCTCCCCATAAGATAGCCCGGCGGGCAGGGCGGAGATAGATTTTGGTAGCCCGACTTGAATACACAATAGCCCCCGGACGTCGGGCTAGCGATTTTGCAAGCCCTGCAACTTTAATCTCGCATTGTTACGACTTTATTTTCATTATCGACTTTATTCTCAAAATATTATGACTTTATTCTCATAATCTTAGATTTATCAAAATAATTTTCATCCTTCACTCTGGAATTAGTTTACTCAAAATGATTTTTTTGACTTAATCTCATATCTAGATTTTTTTTTTTTTATGTTTAACAGGGTGTCCACTAAACGCTGTCGTAGAGACTTGGTCCCCGGGGTCCTGCTCTGCTGCCACACTATGGATAAAAAAGTACCCATGCCCCGCAGTAAAAATATACTGCTGGATCTTGTTGTGGGCTAATTTTTCTGCAGAAGGTCCTGTATCTTGTTCAGATGCATGGCATCAAGGATTCTTCCACATACCAACAGATAAAAAAAATCTAAACCTGACTGCCTCTGTTAGAAAGCTTATAATAGGCCAAAACTCAAAGCTGTTATCTTGGCAAAAAGAGGTTGCAAAAAGTTTTGAATAAAAGGTACTGTTAAGTGCGTCCAACATGTATTAGAGAAAACTATTTATTTCATAATGAGATGTCCCCCATTTTAAATTCTTATACTTCAATGAAAGGTAGATTTTTGTGAATTTTTTAAATAAAAGATCAAAAGGATTAACAATGCAGATTTTTTTTTACCATGACTGTAACAGGGATAATTTTACTCTATGCAAATTCAGTGGCATTTAACTGGTGTTGACTGGGCTGCTCCTAAGCATATCCTTGCAGCTCTACACTATATTTGATCAGATCAATTAAATAATGTAATTTATGCAGCACCATATATCATGCAGCCATAGCACAACACATATCCAATCATAGCTTGATATATCAGCAGTCCTGTTCCTTCTGTTCTCCGCTCTTTGCTAGCTATTGCCCTCGTCACATTCAAGGATTTTCTATATTTATCATTTATTGCTCATATCATTTGTTTTTCCCCCCATGTATATTTACTAGCAAACTAGATATTTAACTGTTTCCACTCATTCTAAGACTTTATCATATAATGTTAATTCTGGCATTTTCCTTTTATGGGTGTATAATATTCAACAAATTAATTGACATTTTAAATCTCCAGTTTATAATCTACTGTTCCACCTTTTTAAAGTCCGCCTGCATGCATGCAAGAAAAGACTTGCAAAAAGTTCAACCCTTCTTCTATATGGCGCCATCACCTACATTGTCAAATATATCATTAATCATAACATTAAAAAGTAAAGGACCAATTACACATCCCTGTGGTATACCATCTTCTGCATAAAATGCAGGTGACTGACTTGAACCCACGTGCACTACAAATGTCCTTTAAAATAAAAATTGTAACAACCAATTATACATTTTACCTGTTACTTTCATTCTAGCAGCTTTTATTAACAATCCTTCTCTCCATGCCATACCATGTGCTCTTTCAAGTGTTTTTCTTAATAAATTAGCTCTTTCTTTTTTTCCTGTCAATTTTCCATCTGTTTCACAACCGTAAATATTTAGATCACCTCTCAAAAGAATAAAACAAAGGTATGTGAACAAAAAATGCAAGTTTTGGCCATTTGCGATCCATATTAAGCACTCATGGCAATATTTCAATCATTAAACAGTGCGACAAAACGTTGTAAAAACACTTAAGTATTATTAATTATCAGTAATATTCTCTATATTAATGATGCACAGTTTACATAGGCAAGCAGATGAGGCCGGAATATTAACGCAATCCGCTTAATGGTTCAGTGTGTTCCTTCTAATGGTTTTCTATGGGAAATCATTTAACGTGAAACCTTGCACATTGCGTTCATATTCTGGCTTCATCTGCTTGCCTGTACAAAATATACATAATCAAAAAGGTGTTTACAGAATTTCACCATTTATTATCTGTGTTTTACTACATTACTAATTAATGCAAACTGCATAAAAATAACTGGCGGTCAGTTCCTATTAGAGCGTGACGTCGCGTGAAAACTATCAATACCTGGGAATAAGACACACAAGCTAGGTGTGTAGTACAAATATCTCATGAAAAAACATCAAGGTTACACAATTAACACTGTCACAATATCCACATCGCTACGATCAGATGCTATGATCAGATGCTACGATCAGATGCTATGATCAGATGCTACGATCAGATGCTATGATCAGATGCTACGATCAGATGCTATGATCAGATGCTATGATCAGATGCTATGATCAGATGCTATGGTCAGATGCTACGATCAGATGCTATGATCAGATGCTACGATCAGATGCTATGGTCAGATGCTATGATCAGATGCTACGATCAGATGCTATGGTCAGATGCTATGATCAGATGCTATGGTCAGATGCTATGATCAGATGCTATGGTCAGATGCTATGATCAGATGCTATGGTCAGATGCTATGATCAGATGCTATGATCAGATGCTATGATCAGATGCTATGGTCAGATGCTATGATCAGATGCTACGATCAGATGCTATGGTCAGATGCTATGATCAGATGCTACGATCAGATGCTATGATCAGATGCTACGATCAGATGCTATGATCAGATGCTATGGTCAGATGCTATGATCAGATGCTATGATCAGATGCTATGGTCAGATGCTATGATCAGATGCTACGATCAGATGCTATGATCAGATGCTATGGTCAGATGCTATGATCAGATGCTATGGTCAGTTTTGCCACTTCATTTATTTTGTTAATGAAAGGAAAACATGCAGCACATATTAATCAAGTTTACACATGGCATTAAGATGTGTTTTCATTGTTGAAATCGTAAGTAGATAAATCTAAAATCAGGTACAAATGTTTTGAGCTTGTCCACTTTTTGCATTTTTCGTCAAAAATGCATTTGACCGGATTGCTTTCGTAGTGCAAACACTCATGTGGTCAAATGGAAGCATCTTTCCAGATAGGATATAAACTTTGCCAGCTGAAGTTGTACGTTTGGTTTGAAGATGAAAAATGTACAAAGTACAATGTTCTCCGCCAATCCTCACTTCTAACATGCATCCACAGCATTTGGTGTGGTTTTGCAGCTTATATTGTGTAATTTTATTGAAGTATTATGTGAAAATGAAAGTAATCACTATATAAATTAATATGCTGAATTATGTTAACCCTGGATGTCATAGAACGAATAATAGTCTTTTCATTAGACAGTGAACCTTTCATTAGACAGTACACCTGTGAACTTGAAATAATCTAATATTATTAGGAACACGTATAATGGTCTTTTCATTAGACAGTAAACATGAACTTGAAATAATCTAATATTATCAGGAGCAGGTGGATGGATTTGATGCACACCTCCTCATGTGACCACTACCAACCAATGAAATAAAAGCTTTTTTAAAAAAGGGCTGATCGGACCACATTCCACCATTAAAAAACAAGGCCAAAAGGGTTGGAAACAATTGTGGCAAATCAGGTATCTATAACCAATAAAAAATAACCGGAACAAAGAAAAAACAGAAAATTACCAAATTTGGAGAGAACAAGGGGTATAATAACATGAGCTGACAAACAAAGATTTTGGAATGATTTGGAATGATGTGACTGTCTTCCCGGCTTTGTTTCTTTGTTAAATAAAGTCTTATTTTGACATCTGGAACTCTGCTTCTCCACTTCATTGGCCGCACCCAAGAAAAATCCACAACACTGGCCACAGTCCAGGAAAAGGTCAGTGAGAGGGATTTTGTGCCTCTTTGGGATGTCATCATACATGCATCGTTCCCATTGCAGACACAGCGTCTGGAGGGCGCACGAGTTTTGCTCGCCGAGCTTAGGTATATTGGTGCAGCTCGCGTAGCTCATCAGCTGATGTGCTGATATCACTCACGTGTGTGCCATTCGTGTAGGTTCATTTTTATGTTTATATTTGTAGGTGGATGATATGAATGGCTTCGGACCTTCTATGAATTGTTTGTGGAAGACTTCATTGTCCCCTATAGAGATAGTTTTCTCCACACATCATGACTAAATGACGACCCAACCTAAGGGGCAAGGCCCTTTACCCCAATGACAAAGGCTTTCTGTCACGCCTAAGTTTCTTGGCACCAGCTGGCGTGCACATCCAAATGTAATCACAATTCAAATAATCCCGGTCTCTGTACTTGGAATGTTGAATTAGGGCACTTACCCCTTGTGTCCTGTCTATACTTATCTATCTATCTATCTATCTATCTATATCAGACCTGTTCAAGGTCCTCTGAGTCCAAGTCAAGTCGCCAAGTCTATCAGTGGAGTCCAAGTCATGTCTCAAGTCTTTGTTCATTTATTAGCAACAGTTCCCCTATAAACGAACTAAGGCTTTGTCTGTGCTCTTTTTCAATTTAAAATTGTCAACCATAGTATTTTAAACACAACACAATCCTAAAAAAGAGGCTGCATACATGCAGCATAAGAAGATTTTAATCTACACTGGATTGAATAATATTGAAATTTAAAGCAAAATCAAAATGTTCTGACTTTAGTTTTGTGAAAATATTCTGCATAAAACATCTGCACGAAGCAAAACAGCAGACAGGCTGAATTAGAATGCAGAGTCACGCTCTGCCAGCAGGTGGTGTTTAAACATAATTTTCTTGGTTGCTGCTGTAAACAAAGCAGTGCTGCGCTTATGAACACTACTTTAATATGCATCGTTCAGAGGCAAGATAAAAAGAAAATACCATCTAAATGTTTCTGAAGACCGTCAGTTCCCCTCAGAAACACATTCATAAATACTCCTAACCATACCAAATGCCTGTGTTTTTTACTAGTATCATGAGTCACGATCCAAGTCAGTTTAGAGTCACTGTTCACGATCCTAGTCAAGATCCAGTCTTATTTATGCGACTTGAGTGCAACTCGAGTCCAAGTCGCAGACTCGAGTTTCCATCTCTGATATACAGTAGATATATATATATATATATATCTTACAGGTGAAACCTTCACTCATTAATTTTTCAGGAACAAATTTTTTTCCGGGTAAATTTTTGGAAGCACAACACTGAGCAGGATTGTTATGGAGAACTGTGCAGCCCAAACTTCTGTACTACGTGACGATTACTTAAAGGGGTCATATTGCCTATTTCAAGTTTTTCTTCCTTTTCTCTTTTAAGGGTTACAGAGCTGTTCGTGATGATAAGATACCTGAAGTTGAAAGACTAAAAAGTCTCAACCCAAAGAGATATTCTTTATCAAGGTTAAGACTCTGCCACGCCTACCTAAAACTGCTCGTTCTAACACGTCCCCACATACCTATGTCACTATCTGGGAGGATTTGCATAACGCCGCTCAAATGTTTACGCAAAGAAAGAAGGCTTAACTTTATTGTTGCTGCCACCGCCGCCATGTCCTGAGAGGACGCTGTGTTTTTTGTTGCGAAAGCGAAACTACTTTGTTCGGTCTCCAAAAGAGGACACACTTAGAAATCAGTGGTTAAGTTGTATTTAACAAACTGTTCCAGAACAGTTTTAACCCAAATATTCAGATGTGTGCATCACATTTAATGGAGGACCGTTTCCTGATCCTGGTAAAGTAGACTACAATGCGGCTGATCTGACTCAGACTGTAAGTACGTTTTTTTTTTATATTTAAAGAATGTGCCACTGATGATTCAAACGTGAGTTTTGGGCAGTGTAGAGCAGCGCTTGTTGTTTGTCATTTCTCCGGTCAGAAATGCAGACATGGTTTTATGTTTACGCGGCGCGATACGCAATGCAACACGTAAAAAAAACAGTATAAGTCATTATAATCAATAATTATGTTCCCACTGGATGCAACAAATGCCTCGTTTATAATGGGTTTTCATGTTTTTGTCTAGTCGCTCAGGCTGGACAGGGCATCATCACAGTTTGGTGAGGAGCGTAACATTTCCGTCACATGCTTGAGGTATTCGGCCAATCACAACGCACTGGATAGCTGGCCAATCACAGCACACCTCGCTTTTCAGACCGATGAGCTTGTAAAAATCGACGCGTTTCAGAAAGGCGGGGCATAGAGGAGAAACAATAATGTACAGTATGTGGAAAATAATGTCTTTTTTTATTTGAAAGACACTGGTAGAGAAAGACCACAATACAACACTGTGGCATTACACCAATAGCAGACCACAAATAATGGGTTCGTTTGATAAATAATAGTCTGTCAGTCGTAACGCATAGGTGCATCACCCCGGTGTTTACAAACAGAAGGTGTACAATACGGGTGTGACTGATGCAGGGTGTTCAAAACGTAGGAGATCGTCTATAGTGCGTCTATTATCTTGTCGACACTGATATTCTAACTAAAGTGATGCGGGTTCAAGCAATCACATATACTAATGACTATGACCTCAGAGAACAATGCAAAATAAAAAAAACAGATCATGGCCCCTTTAAATTTTGTAAGTGAAAAACTGTAAAAATACTGATAATACTCCAAATATTACTGGGTAAGTTTGATATTACTTTTTTGTTTGTTAGTTTTTTTACTAGGTTACACAAACCTTTGAACTGGTGGGGATGGAAACTCACAGCTACTGAAAATGGAAATCAGTACATCTGTGTTATAGCATACTACCTGACAAAGTGGCCCCTGGCCTACCCACAAAAAAAACTAAACGGCAAAAGAAGTCTCAGACTGTTTGCTTAAATTTGTGTATCAGTTCGAGGCACCTCAAAGAGTACTCACTGATCAAGGCAAAGAGTTGTCAATGAGGTTAGTTTGCATGCATACATATTATTTGCATGCATACAGGTTAGTTTGCATGCATATATATATATACACACACGTCTGCAAGGTGCTGAACATTAACAAGTCCCTCTGCGCACCGCACCACCCGCAGACCAATGGACTTGTTGAAAGAATGAATGCAATGATCTAGAGGTGGTTTTTAAAAAATATGTTTTGATGCTCATTTAAAGTTGCCAGTGGGGTTGTTGCCCTTGTTTGGCTGCTGTGTAAGTCAGTTGTGTCCATTGCTGTAGTTTAGCAGATGATGAACGGTATTAAGGTCATGGGTTTGATTTCCAAGATGTACGCTGAAGGTCAGCTTAGTTCTAACATGGATTGGTGTGCCTAAGATTCTCAGTCAGTTTATGTATTTATAATGTTTTATATGTGTTTATATAAATAAAATGCATTCATAATTAAATCAAAGAACATGGCGCAAGAGTTAAATGTTTCAAAATTTAAAGGTTGTCATATGTAATAATATACTGTAATAAAATACATGTAATAAGCTGTGTGTGCGTGAGTATTACACCCACCCTTTAAACAAATGTCAAAAATACTGCGCAGTCGTTTTCAGTTTCCTCAAAATTGCCACCCCCCCGCCAAAAAAAAAACCCCCCCCCCCCCCCAAAACCCCCCAAAAAATTGGTTTTTGCCTAAACACACCTGGTTTTCAGACCAGCACACCCATGGGTGAACAGATGGGCATAAGTGCATTTGCTATTTAAACTTTTTTTTATTAAACTTAAAAAAAAATGCTATTTTGAGCAACGGAGAGGGGGGAAACTACCTTGGGCCATTCATAATTACTGACTTGGAAGGCAAGAGTGCAGATCTTGAGGATGCCAGGTATGTGACCATGCCAAAAATTAATACTGACCATCTGAAGCACCATGTAGATCAGTGGTTCTCAACTTTTTTTTCCACTGGGCCGCAATGTGGTCCAAGTGCAAGTCTCACGGGCCGCATGCATATCATTTACATATTACGTCACCAACACAAACCAACCAGATTCATAATACTATAGCCTAAATATTATGATATCAAATCGATTACATTCATTGAAATAAATAAATAAATAATTGTACTCACCATTAATTAAACACCTGATGCTGTCGGGAGCTGACCAATTTTGTGAAATTCGGCTCGAAAGGAGTAACAGCACAATGAAGTTGTGATTGTAAGTTACAGTCTGTAAGACGCGCGACATTTCAGAAAATGTGCGTTCACAAATGTAGCCTATGTTGATCCAAATATGGAAAGCACTTTCGAATTTAATAATCCAAGGTTCTCTCCAGAGATGTTTTGCCACATTTCTGAAATTAAGGATGATTGCTGCGTAGTATGTGTGTTTCCTTTTGCCTGAACATCTTCAAGTGAGTGGCGGGGCATACCGAAAGTCCAGCTCTCTCCTACCTTCACTGCTGATACTGTGACTATTCTTGTTTGTATGTGTTCCTTCGCTGGCATTTTCCACATTTCATTTTTCTCCCTTAATAACAAATGTGTCCATTCTGATGCTCAGTTTTGCCGAACTAATGGCTGCTGCTGATGATTTGAATTGAATTCTGCCTTGTTGAATTCTTCCTTGCTCTTGTAAGTGTTCGTTAAATGCGTAACGTTAATTACGTAAGTACAGGTCTGCTCATGGCAGTATGATCAATTCTATGCAGTGATGCCGCCGGGTTCTCTGGGCCAGAGCTCATCTCAGATAGTCAAAAATACAATGAAAATGTGTGCTGTACTCAGGTGAGTCCACATTTCAACTTGTTTCCGGGAAAAATGGATTTTGAGTTCTCAGTCCCATAGACCAAAGGGACCATCCAGACTTTCATTAGCGACAGAAGCAAAAGCAAACATCTGTCATGGTATATGGGTCCATCAGTGTAAACAGCACGGGTGACTTGCACATGGGCGAAGGTACCATTGACATGGAGGCATATACTGGGACTGTACAGAGATATATACTGCCATCAAGATGACATCTTTCACGGGAAGTCCATGGTTATTAGATCAAGACAATGCCAGCTCTCATTCTGCATGTGCTACAACATCGTGGTTTCGTAGAGACAGAGTGAATGTGCTAGACTGGCCTGCCTGCAGTCCAGATCAGTCTGCAATTGCAAATGTATGACCAGTCATGAAAAGGAGAATCAGTCAACGACGATCACAGACTGCTGAGCTTCTGAAGTCTTGTATCCGCACATTTTGCCAGGGCCAATTACTGATGTCCACGGACTACTTTGTGTGATCTCTTGGTACTTTTCTGGATCTTGACGTGGTAGTTACCTGTGTCTATGGGAGGGTCAGAGAGCTCTAAAAATTCATCAAAAATATCTTAAATTGTGTTCCGAAGATGAACGACGGTCTTACGGGTTTGGAACGACATGAGGGTGAGTAATTATGTCGGGTCTCGGGTCTGATCACCTGTCTCTTGTTGTCTCTGTGTTTGTGTGTTGTGGTAACTTGTTTTGACAGCTCGCCACGTGAGCATGTCAGCATGATTGTTGTCCCCGCCCTCCTTGTTTCACACCTGGTTCTGGTCATCTCATTAGCTTCTCCTTATAGCTCCTCGTGTTTCTCTGTCTTGTGTCAGATTTTTGTGATTATTCCCTTGCTCTGACTGTCTGTGTATTATCGCTCACCAGTTCTGTCTTGTCTCGTCCAGGCTCCAGTGCTCGTAGCTGTCTGTTTATGTGTCCCGCACCTCTCTGTGCATTCAGGAACCGTGGGCTACCTCCGGCATCCGCCTACCCTGGGACTCCGCGGTCTCGTTGTTGGGCTTCTCAGCCTCTCGCTCGGATTCAGCGAGCTGCCCCTCCGGCTCCGTCTCCACTGCCGCTGTTGTGGTTTGTTCCAGCCACTGCTCTCCACCCATTGGTGTGGTTGGGGTTTCCACGACCACACGAACTGTCCGAGTAGGCGCTTACTGCCCGCGGTGATATCTCTGCACAATAAAGCACCTGTTGAACCCGCACCTGAATCCAGCCTCGTTGTACCCTAACAGAACGAACTGACCAAGATGGATTCAGCGGGATCGGATCCGCTTCGGTCTGCTCTCGTGCAACAGGGAGTTTTGCTGGGGCAGCACGCCACCCAGCTCAACACCACAGCGCAAGAGGTGGGCGCGCTAAATGCCCGAGTCGCAGAGCTCCTCACGCGCGTCGATGATCTTCAGCGGGAGGGTTCCCGCCTTCCGCGCTGGTATTCCGTTGGACCCCGAGCCTCATGCCAACAATCCCCCGGTGTATGATGGCGATCTGAATGCCTGTCAAGCCTTTCTCTCCCAGTGCTCGCTGGTGTTCTCACTGTAGCCTCGACGTTACGCCACAGAGGAGGCTAAGGTGGCATACGTCCTCACTCTCCTCTCGGGTCGCGCCCGCGAATGGGAATCGCTATATGGAGATCGCGGGCTCCCTGCTGTGCTACTTTTGAGGATTTTAGCCAGGAGATGGCGAAGCTGTTCGACCGGTCTGCCCAGGGAGATGAGGCGGCGGCTCAGCTGTCTCGGTTGTCGCAGAGGAGATGCTCAGTCACCGACTATGCCATACAGTTTCAGACTCTAGCTGCGGAATGAGGGCGGGCTCCACGCGCGATTTCTCGAGGGACTGGATGAGGTAATCGCTGACGAATTAGCGGCGGTGGACCTTCCTCGAGAGCTGGACAGTTTGATTAATCTCGCGCTCCGTGTGGAGGGTCGCCTCAACCGCCGCCGGCAACGCCGTCAATCCATTACTCCGTGGCGCCACCTGGAGTCCGCGTCAGTCGATGCGGTGAGTTCACCGGCAGCCGATGTGGAGCCCATGCAACTGGGTCGTCTCCGGCTTACGCCGCAGCAGAGACAGGAGCGTTTAGCTCAGGGACTATGCCTGTACTGCGGCAAGGCCGGCCACTTTGTCCTCCAGTGCCCGGTAAAAGTCAGGGCCCACCAGTGAAGCGGAGAGTCCTGGTGGGCGCCTTTCCCTGTTCAAGCTCTCCAGCAACGCACACCCAGCTGCCCTTTCGACTCTCCTTCCTGGGAGGTTCACACACGGGCCACGCCCTTCTGGATTCAGGGGCTGAGGGGAATTTCCTGGATTCTGCCTCTGCTCACAAGTGGGGGATTCCGACCATTCCCCTGGATAAGCCCATTACGGCGTGGTCATTATCGGGCAATCCTCTCACTACCATCACTCACGTCACCCCTTGTGTAAGCCTTTCCCTCTCTGGTAACCACTGTGAGCAGATCGAACTGTTAATTATTGACTCCCCTAGGGCCCCGTTAATTTTAGGACATCCTTGGTTACGGAAACACAACCCACAGATCGATTGGGTCAATAACTCTATTTTAACCTGGAGTCAGTCTTGTCATGTGTCATGTTTGGGTGCTGCTTTTCCTGCTGTCTCTGTGTCTTGTGTTCCGCAGGTGGATCCTGCTGACCCCGATTCCACCCCCCCCCCTCATGCCAACAATCCCCCGGTGTATGATGGCGATCCGAATGCCTGTCAAGCCTTTCTCCCAGTGCTCGCTGGTGTTCTCACTGTAGCCTCGACGTTACGCCACAGAGGAGGCTAAGGTGGCATACGTCCTCACTCTCCTCTCGGGTCGCGCCCGCGAATGGGAATCGCTATATGGAGATCGCGGGCTCCCTGCTGTGCTACTTTTGTGGATTTTAGCCAGGAGATGGCGAAGCTGTTCGACTGGTCAGCCCAGGGAGATGAGGTGGCGGTTCAGCTGTCCCGGTTGTCTCAGGGGAGATGCTCAGTCACCGACTATGCCATTCAGTTTCAGACTCTAGCTGCGGCTTGCGGCTGGAATGAGGGCGCGCTATACGCGCAATTTCTCGAGGGACTGGATGAGGTAATCGCTGACGAATTAGCGGCGGTGGACCTTCCTCGAGAGCTGGACAGTTTGATTAATCTCGCGCTCCGTGTGGAGGGTCGCCTCAACCGCCGCCGGCAATGCCGTCAATCCACTACTCCGTGGCGCCACCTGGAGTCCGCGTCAGTCGATGCGGTGAGTTCAGCGGCAGCCGATGTGGAGCCCATGCAACTGGGTCGTTTTCGGCTTACGCCGCAGCAGAGACAGGAGCGTTTAGCTCAGGGACTATGCCTGTACTGCGGCAAGGCTGGCCACTTTGTCCTCCAGTGCCCGGTAAAAGTCAGGGCCCACCAGTGAAGTGGAGAGTCCTGGTGGGCTCCTTTCCCTGTTCAAACTCTCCAGTAACGCACACTCAGCTGCCCTTTCGACTCTCCTTCCAGGGAGGTTCACACACTGGCCACGCCCTTCTGGATTCGGGGGCTGAGGGGAATTTCCTGGATTCTGCCTCTGCTCACAAGTGGGGGATTCCGACCATTCCCCTGGATAAGCCCATTACGGCATGGTCATTATCGGGCAATCC
>JADLZN010006141.1:0-49685 GCA_018155175.1 Sinocyclocheilus anophthalmus
ATACACACCCACACCCACACACACACACCCACAACACACCTCTCAGCGTTTTGTCTTGGTTGGGGGGATTTCCCTGGTGATCCCCACTTGCCTAGTCCGGTTGGGGAGTGAACAGATGTAATTGGCTCTGAGTGATGGAAACACGCTCAGACTGGCCCCGTCTCCACACGGAAACAGATACCAGAAGATATAAACTGAAAGACAAACCAACAGACTCCAGAGGCCCGTTAGCCATTTTACACAAACGGCACACCACAGCATTTTCTAAACTGTCGAATGCAAGCACTTTCTAAAAGTATTTCCAAATTATTTAAGACATGCATTTAACCTTTGTCTAGTCAGAATTATTCCTACAGCAGACTATAAATAAATATAATCTTCCTTAAACCAGTCTGAAGGCCTGTAGAGCAACATTAGTGACTGTTGTGCAAGAGCTGACACAAACAGCGATTCAGACATCTGCAACAGTGTGTTTGTCATCAAGCTCTAGCTAGACTTTAGCATTTAATAGCAAGATGCTAACAGACCGGTCCTCAACAAGCTGCACAGTTTAACAGTACTTAAGGTCACGGGTTGTTTGTCTCAGGAGGAACCACTAATGATTTCACAACAGATTTCTTGTCAGTTATCAGAGTCATGTCCTGCAACACACACACAAACACACACCTCGTCTCTCTGCCGCCACCTAGTGGGCAGGGTGAGTTACTGCAGTGCAGGGATCCTGACACTTACACAAAGCTGCTTTTAAGGAATTCAAATTAGAGACTTTAAAAAATGTATGTTTATAGTAGGGGAGAGAGGGCTAAGACGTGTCAGTGGGTAAGCCGTGTGACTCTCCTAATTTAGTAACTGGAGCATTACATCACTTCACCACATTTTGAAAGGATCTCTCATGCACAGTACAGTTTTTCACATGCACGATAAAACTTTAAAAAAAAAATTATTATTATTATTATTATTTTATTAATAAAAAGAATTATAATATTTTACATTTTTTTTTATGTATGCATGCTTGCATGCATATTTTACATGGTAGGAAAAGTCCAAAATGATCATAATCAAATATTTTTACATGAATAGCAATGTATAAAACCATGCAAATTATTTTAGATGGCACAAACAATAGTGAGAGTACTTTTTTTGCATTAAAATGGATAAATACTATTAAATACAATACAAGAGTACTAAGACCCTATTCTACATTTTTTTTGTGTACGACAATCAGATATTCTGATTCCTTCAGACTCCTATCCTTACTTGTTTATAATTGTTACAGATGCCATTTTTCTAATTTCAGATTATAATATATTATTGTATAATAAATTATAAAATTGCACGAAGACTGGAAATTGCTGTAAATTCAGCTTTGCCATGACAGGAATCAATTACATTTGAAAATATATTACAATAGAAAACAATTATTTCAAATTGTAATAATATTTCAAAATATTACAGTTTTTTATTGTATGTTGATCAAATAAATCCAGCCTTGGTGAGCATAAGCGTCTTCTTTCAAAAGCATGAAAATCTTATCAACCCCAAACTTTTAAACAATATTTCACCCTCTCTCCTCTAATGCTTAAAGCATGCCAGAACAAGGAGTAACAAGCCATAAACAATCAAGTTACAAGACAAGCTAACAAAATGAAGATATTAGCAAGTCAATGAGGAGATGACTAGTAATAAAAACACTGAAGGCACAGAGGGAGGCGAAGGTGACAATGAGACTAGAGACATTCCTCCTTCACGCACGTGTCGTCTCTTAACATAACCGCAGCCCGTGACCTCGGGGCGACGGGCGCCAGACGAGCACAATCACTGTGGAGCTTTTCCTCCAGGCCGACCCCCTACAGCGGTCCCGCTCACATAATCATAAACCCAGAGCCCTCGCGTGCTCAACATTTGATCATTTAATGCTCCTCACAGAAGGAAGCAGAATTTCTTAATAAAAATGTACTGACCCCAAACGTTTAAACGGTAGTGTAAACCCAAACTGATTCATATTTTATTCTGTGTGTTATCTAGAGAACATTGTGGAAAACATATCAGATTTTTATAATTTTTATCAAATTTTTCCAACTTTCATTAGACATCGAATCTTTTCAGCTATAACGCTGTTTTATTTACATAGATATTAGATATACAATTATATTTTTAGCTATAGTTTATCACCCAGCGGTGTGCACACTCACTAAATCCAGATGGCGAGAGCCCCAGGTGCTTCATGCGTGTGCGGACCAAAGCGTTGAGCTCCTGTCTCTCGGAGCGGCGGAACAGGCTGAGTCTCTGCTGGCTGATGCGCTCGGCGGCGCTCCCCACTCCCTTGGCCCCGCTGGAGCCCCGCCCACCTTTACGACTCAACCGCCGCGCCCACTGCATGCTCTTCCTCCTCAGGAGCGGGTGGTCCATGGCGTGTGATGATGATGAGGAGGAGGGAGGCTCGGACGACGTGGAGTTACGCTTAAGACGGGAGCGGCAGAGCAGAGGCTCACGGGGTTCGCGCGTATCCTCGTAGTCCTCCACCGTGATGGACACCTGAGACTGAAACAACCACACGATGGACTCGTTCCTTCACCGAAACGCATTAATAACAAAAAATGATAGAACGATGCACAAGCAGGTACCTCTGAGACGGGCAGTTTATGCGCTTCAGTGCGGTAGATGCCGATGGGAATGTCTCCTGTCGACGAGCACAGCTTCTGGTAGAGACGACCATAACTGCGAATCCACAAATCCTCCTCTGTGATCTTCATCTAGAAGGAACATCAGGGCAATAGCATCATCATCAATGTCCTCAATTTCATTATGACTGTCATCATTATGGGCATAATTGTCCAGATGCAGTCTCGTTATGGATTGAGTGATTGCACTCACAGCACACAGGAAGCCAGATCCAGGCATGGAGTCCAGACCTAGCAGCAGTCTGGTGATGGAGATCATGTAGTCCTTCACAAAGGACTGCAACACACACAAAAGATGAAATCAGACACTAATGACTCTGCAAGTATTTTGGTCATTCTGTGAATATTTCAGTAGACTCTAGAAGGCCGGGGTAGACTCCATATTAAATAGATGTGAAAGGAAGTTATGTAAGGAACAGTGTTCAATAGCTTTTGTTGGGTATAAGTGATGAGAATGACAAGGAATTACCATTTCCTTAACGATTTGAGGAAGCATGCCTTCAGATTGATTCAAACCCATTGACTCGACTTTTTTAACTCATTCATTGGAAAAGCAGCTCACAGGAGTATTTGTAATAGTGTATGTGTATATAGGCTATATATAATAAATATTGTTGAAAATATTAGAAATATTGGTAAATTGGTAAGACATGTTCAGAGTTATGATTAAATTTGAAATCTGAAAATTTCACATAATATGCATTTGATTGGAACTCTATGAAGCTTCTATACTACTCTCCAATGGAAATTAATGACTTCCATTCTTTAATTTCTTGTAGATAGTGAAAAATCAGCTTAACTCATTCTATGACACTGTAATTTGACATGGAATCTTTTTTTTTAAGCAGAAATGTGTTTGTATATTAATTGTAGCAGTGAATAATGTAAAATACAAAGATGAACAATTGTTAAAGCATTAATCACAATCACTCAGTATGACAATTCCTGGTATGGTTTCCCACACATCACATTTATCTTTGTATTTGGCTAGAGACAAAGTATGTGAGAAAGCATATGGTCTATAGTATTTATATGAATTTAGAAAAAACTGTAGTTTAGTCATGTGTGGATCAACTGCATTATAGTTACCTGATACAGCAGAGTGTCTAACATACTGACACTAAACACCTTCCCAGCTGCAAATGGTAATCTGAACATGAACACCAGGTTAGAGCCTCTCTCTCTCTCTTTCTACAGCACAAATGGAGCAAAATATTAGATATCAAGTTATATTAGACTGTTTAGAAAACATAAATGTGTTTTATATTGTGCTGTATTCGTGTCTCACCTTTTCCAGTTTGGAGAGAGCTTGAGAATAGTGGTCTTTCACTTTGAACTGCATGAAGCGCATGTTGGCCGGGTGGGTGAGTTCAGTTATGATACTGAGAGCAGGAAAAAGCCTTTGAGAAACAGTGAGGAGAGAGTGTCAAGTCCCCAAATGTTTCAAGCTGAAGACGTACATGTGGAAGGACCTACCTGAAGAGCGTCTGAACATTAACAATGGTCTTGGCATCAGCCATGTAATCCTCCTCAGCGATCATGGAGCTCTCTTTGTCCACCACAACCATGGTGTCAGCAAACGTCACACCACAACGCAGGAGACTATCCAAACTGCACACACAGTGTTGAGGGATCAGTAAAATGACACAAACAGAGAAACTTAAACAACAGTAAACAGAACTGAAACAACCATTGAACTAATTGCTGTTTTAATCTGTCTCTTTTGTTCAATTTTGACCATTTTCCTAATTTCTTTGAGGGGAGAGTCTATGGATGGGTGTTTTTAGGGGCTTTTTCTGATCATTCAATCTAATATAGCAAAATAAGCTTGCCCATCCTGTTGAAAAAAACAGCATATAATGGTTAGGTATGTTTTGAGGCATAGCAGCTGGTTTAAGCTGGTCCTTAGTCGGTCAGAGCTGTTATAATCCAAATCTGTTTTAAAAACTAGTCCCTGAGCTTGGTCTTTAGCAGGCGCTCGTTGGCTTTAGGACCAGTTTAGGAACCAGCACATGACGCATCTTGAACTCGCTCATAATACCACACTGCGTACCAGCTAAGTGCTCCACATATGGCTCCAGGGGTTAATAAAGGCCTTCTGAAGTGATTAATGCGTTAGTGTAAGAAAAATATCCATATTTAAAATTCTTTAAACAGTAATCTCTGGTTTCCGCTAACTGTTGAATGCTGTAGAGAGTGGCGTTCATGACGTAAATGTAGGCATAGCATAAATCTCTGTGAGAAGTGACGACGCCGGAACTCAAATGAGAGAGTGAAATCAAAACCCGGTCCACTATAATACAAAACAGATTTGTAAAAAATAGAAAAGCACAAGAAGGAGACTGGTTTTTCCTTTGCTGTAAACAAACTTGGTTTCTTGTAAGTCCTTTGATAAAAGAGCGTCTGCTGATGACTAAATGTAAATGTATATAATTTTGAGGTATACATCTGAAAGGAGAAAGTCATATACATCTAGAATGGCTTGATGGTGAGTAAATCATGGGGTAATTTTCATTTTTGGGTAAAACTATCCCCCTTTAACTAATTTTTCCAGATTACCAGGTTCATATGACGTTGCTAAAAAAAACATTTTTTGTGTATTTGTGTGTAATGAAATGTGTTTATGCGGTTTAAGGTTGAAAAACACATTGTTTTCCACATACTGTATATTATTGTTCCTCCTCTATGCCCCGCCTTTCTGAAACACTCGATTTTTACAAAGCTCATCGGTCCGAAAAGCAAGGTGTGCTCTGATTGGCCGAATACCTCAAACGTGTAAAGGAAATGTTACGCCCCTTACCATACTGTGATCCCGTGTCCCTTCTTGAGCGTACATAAAACCATTTCTTCTATTTGTGATCGGAGATGACAAAACAACAGAGCTACTCCTACACTGCCCAAATTTTCTTTGAATCGTCAGTGGCACTCTTTAAATATATAAAAAACTTACTTACAGTCTGTGACGGCATTGTAGTCTACTCTCCCAGTATCAGGAAACAGTCCTCGTCCTCTGTAAAATTTGTTGCACTTATCTGAATATTTGGTTTGAACTGTTTTGGAACAGTGTTGTAATACAACTTAACCACTGATTTCTAGTCGTGTCTTATTTTGGAAGGCTAAACAAAGTAGTTTCACTTTCACAACCACCCATCGTCACACTGGCGGTGGCCTAGATTGAGTAACGGGCCAGGCGGGCTGAGTGAAGGATTCCGCCGGTGAGCTTGAAAACGGCGCGCCGGCCACCCGGATTCAACGAAGTAGCATCCTGCAGGCTTTGCGGCAACCACAATGTGGACGCCCCCGTCTGGACTCCCTTCGTCCTACGGTGGATCTCGTCCTCTTTTGGAAGGCCAAACAAAGTAGTTTTCCTTTCACAACAAAGCACACAGCGCCTTAACGACATGGCAGCGGCTGCAACAACAAAACTACAGCGAGAATAAAAATTACGCCTTCTTTCTTTGCGTGAACATTTGGGCTGCGTTATGCAAATCTTCCCAGATAGTTACGTAGGTATGTGGGGGCGTGTTAGATCGAGCCGTTTAAGGTAGGCGTGGTTGACTCTTAAACTTTATACCGAATATATCTTTGGATGTGAGACTTTAGTCTTTGCAACTTTACAGATCTTCTTTATGCACCAAGAGCTTGTAACACTCCAAAGAGAAAGGAAAAATTTAAATCGCATCATATGACCCCTTTCACACTACTCACATTCATACTACATCGAACATACACTCTTAAAAATATAAAGGTGCTTCACAATGCCATAGATTAAAAGAACCTTTTTGTCTAAATGGTTCCATAAAGAACATTCACATCTGAAGAGCCTTTCTGTGTCACAAAAGGTTCTTTGTGGTGAAAGAAGGTTCTTCAGATTCTAAAAAGCTAAGAAAGAGATGGTTCTTTAAATAACCTTTGCCTGAATGGTTCTTTGTGGAACCAAAAATGGTTTTTCTGTGGCATCACTGTGAAGAACCTTTTGAAGCACCTTTTATTTTTAAGAGTGTACCTTATAACAGTCACAGGATTTACCTACGCGAGAGTATGTTCCTCATCACTATTTTTAATTTCTGAATGATCATTGTGTTTGACCAATCGCTGAATGGAATGATTTAATGACTCACTCATAAAGACACTTGTCACCACCTACTGATGGTTCCTGATGTAACCTACAAAACGTGTCACTGAAAAAAAGCCTCACTAATGTACCGACTGACTGTCTGTCTGGAACAAACAAAGAAAACGGAGTGATACAAACAATAAAAATCTCCCAGTGCTTTTGGACTGTTTATCAGCCCTCAAACTCAATCTGCAGAACTAAATGTTGTATAATACATACATGTGAACACCTTTATACAAGCTTCAAGCAAAGCTTCTCTTACTTGTCGATGGAGCCCACGGTGTAGAAAACCATAGGAAACCAGCAGATGGCCTCCAGGAAGTCTGCCTCAGGTCTAGCAAACAGCACAGGAAGAGACATTGAGAATCTGAGGTGATGCCTTGGCAAAAGCATGCAAAACGAATTAGCAAGGTCTCAGTTGTCTCTTTCCAAGTATTTTTAGAAACTGACCCAATGTCTATAAAAATCACACCGCTTCGCCCTGCTCCAGGGCAGCTAAATAATGAAATCCAGCCTGCAGCTGCTCCCCAGTGTACATCCAATTAGTAAAAAACAAGATGACTCAGTTTTATTACATTTTATTGCATTATATGACAATGAATCTCCCCATATTAGTTTCTGTTACAGGAGAAACAATGATTACGTGTCATAATAAATACAAAGCAAAGGATGGATAATATCTAAAGGCTCTACTCTTTCTTAATTGTTCTGTTTTTAGGACACTCACACATTCTCCAGTAGCAAAACGATGGGGTTGAGCTCCTTCCTGGGCCGATAATACGCCCGCAGCGGAACGATGAAGTTATAGAGGCCGTTTCCAGCACTTTCTGCGGACACGATAATCAGTTTGTTTTTAAAGCCGTATGAGCGAGCGTCCTCGTAGGGCATATGATGACAAGCCTGAGAAGATAATCTGCTGTTAGGATGTTGTGCTGTGAGGGTGAAGCTGGTGAGCTTCTGTGAACTGTCATATATGTGACCCTGGACCACAAACCCGACCCAAAACCAGTCATAAGGGAAACATTTGGGATTGCCGATGTATACATCTTCTGAAAGTTGAATAAATAAGCTTTCCATTTATGTATGTTTGTTAGGACAATATTTGGACGAGATACAGCTATTTGAAAGTCTGGAATCTGAGGGCGCAAAAATATAAAAATTGAGAAAATCGCCTTTAAAGTTGTCCAAATTAAGTTCTTAGCAATGCATATTACTAATGATAATAATTTTTTGATATATTTACAGTAGGAAATTTACAGAATATCTTCATGGCACATGATCTTTACTTAATGTCCTAATGATTTTTGGCATAAAAGAAAATCAATAATTTTGACCCATACAATTTATTGTTGGCTATTGATACAAATATACCCGCGCGACTTATGTCTTGTTTTGTGGTCCAGGGTCACATACATATATATATATATATAAAAGTTTATAAAAGATAAAAGAAGAGACGCAGACATTCACATTATCCAGGCGCAGACAGCAAAATGGCATTTTCTCCTGCAGGAGGTGGCAGAGGGCAGGAGAGCTGCCGATGTATGGAGAGTTTGGCGGGTAGCCTTTGACCCATCTGTGAGAAATACAAGAATAAACAGCTGTCTCAGACAAACATCTCCACTATCATATCTTCAAATGTTTGGGATCAGTAAGATTTTGAATGTTTTAAAGAAGTTTCTTATGCTCACGCAAGTGTTGTATTTATTTTAAATATCATTATAAACATAATTGTTGAATAAGTTAGTATTAAATTTAAAAAAATCACTTCGTCTATTTTAAAATATATATGTAATTTATTCCTGTGATGCAAAGCTGAATTTTCAGCATCATTACTCCAGTCTTCAGTGTCACATGATCCTTCAGAAAGCATTCTAATATACTGCTTTGCACACATTGTTGAATACAGTTGTGCTGCTTATATTTTTGTGGAAACTGTGATACACTTTTCTTTGAAAAAGAAATCTTTTGTAACATAACATTATAAATGTCTTTACCATCACTTTTACCAATTTAATGCATCCTTGCTGAATAAAATAATTAATTTCTTAAAAACGGTAAAAAAAAAAAAGCTTCTGAATGGTAGCACTGACAATTCAGTGTTGCCATCACAGGAATACATTTTAATTTTAAAATGTTTGTTAATTTTTTCATTTTTTTATTTCAAACTAACAAGATTTCACAGTATTTCTGTTTTACTGTATTTTGCAATATAATCAATACTTTCTACTTTTAAAATTCTGATGATTGTTGTATAATCTAAAAATAAAACTATAAATAACATAAACAGTCAATTTCTGTCTGGTTGGCTGAAATAAGCTGCAAAGTGGACCAGACTTTATGCTAATAGTCAAACGTCTGGCTTTATGAGACTAATGAGGTCTAGACCAAAACACTTTTATGTGGTCTAGAGACCAGGACCTTGATCCGCATGATCTAAGACTCACTCGCAGTGTGCTCCCCACCACTGGCCTTTCTGCTCTCCCCCCTCTTCCTCCTTCCCTTCCTCTCCTCCCTCGTCCTCCGATTGGTCCCCTAGCAGGTCAAATGTACCGCTGTGCACCCCGTCAACCACCTCCAGGACGGGGGCGATGCTGTGTCTCCTCTCCTCCCCTGAGCCACTCATGGCGGGCAGCGCTAGAGTGTTACAGCCGCCCACTTCTGTCCTGGAGCCACTCCTGCTCACACTCCCACTGCCCAGAGCCGGTGGGCCCGAGCCTTCTGGACTGCTGTCACTGGAGTCATGCAGGTCTATGGCTACCGTACCTGTTAGAAGATCAAAGACATCAAAACCTGACTTTATTAACTTTCTTAATGCACATTTCACATGTATTGTACATTATTAATAAGCACATAATTATGTAAAATAATTTAAAAAAAATGTCTGTCTTCTTTATATTTAATTAAAATCTAATAACTTTCTCAGGAAAATAAGAGTTTTAGAGGAAGGGAGTGTGGTTGAAAAAATGGTGTAAATTAGCAGATCGCCTCCAATCGCTTACAGCACCTTCAATCAAACTACTCGAGTCCAAGATACGGCAGAACTGAGTTCCAGTGCTTTTCACTAGATGGTGATATTGCACTTAAAAAATATATATAAAGACAAACCCTATTGAAATTATGCAGGGAATTTAACAACTGTGTTCCTCTTTTTCTCTCTACATCCATCTCACGTCCACAGTAAAGAACAAGAGTTACTGTGTTCTACTGATACTGAATTGCATTACTGCATTGCGTAGTATTTATGGAAATTATGAAACATTAACATTAATAATTTGATTGTTAATCAGCACAGAATTATTTAAAAGAAGTTTTTTCCCTGATCACAATTATGATAACCACAATCACAAACTCAATAAGAATAGAATGCGAGCTTGCAGTTGTTTGTAAAAAAAGGAGTTTAGGCAGACAAAACAGACAGGAGGAATTTCCATTTCATGCTGACTTTAATGTGCATGTGTAATAAGAAAAACAGACTATTGCAGATACAGATTATTGCGAATAACAATTAAATTTTCTGGTTTTCTTATTACAGTACATCAGGCAAAAGTTTATGATTGAAATGAAAATGTGAGTTTACAGACTAACCCATGCTGGCTATAATACTGTGCACTGGTAGTCGAGTGAGGCCATGATAGATTGTCTGCGAGACCCCTCTAGAGTCGCCCCCGGGGCCCCTGACTGGCTCTCTGTGGCCCCTGACAAAGGCTGAGTTCTCCTCCTTGGAGATGTTGATGTAGAAACAGGTGTCGGAAGCTCCCATGATGTGGCAGGGTCCGGGGTTCAAGAGGATGTTGGCTGTGTCCATCCTGCGCACCCCGATCAGACACACGCCGTATCTGCCACAGCAGTTAAAGGGTTAGTTCACCCAAAAATTAAAATTAGTCCATGATTTACTCACCCTCAAGCCATCCTAGGTGTATATGAATTTTTTTGTTTCAGAAGAATCCAATCTGAGTTATATTAAAAATTATCCTGGCTCTTCTAAGCTCTATCATTGCAGTGGGTGGGTGTTTTTGTTCAACAGTCCAAAACACGTCAAATAAAGTGCTCACATCCATAATAAAACGTGCCTCACACGGCTCCGGGGGGTGAACAAAGGCCTCCTGTAGCGAATTGATGCGATTTTGTAAGATACGTAAATATCCATATTTCAAACATAATAAACAGTTTTGTGTAACTTCCGTTAACTGCCGTACGTGCGTTCACGAGAGACTGCCTTTCCGGCAAATGCCGCCGGACGTAGGTGCAGCGCATGTGCGTGTGAGTCTCGCGAAAACCAATGTTTGTTAACAGGAGCAAAGGAAGCAAAGTTTCCTTACGTTAGCAAAGGAAAACCAGTCTCCTCTTGGCTTATATCGAAATCCTCCAACGTTTTTCTTTACAAATCCTAATTTTGTACTTGTAATTCGTGACCGGCATTTTGTTTTGTTCTCTCTCCGTCGCACTTCCACATTCGTCACTAATCACCGGCGCTTACGCTACGCATACGTCCTATGTCATCCGCCGGAACGACTTCCACCTACAACAGATAGCAGAAGTGAAAAAAGGTGTTCATAACATTTTAAATATGGATATTTGTATTACAAAAACGCATCAGTTTGCTACAGGAGGCCTTTATTCACTCCCCCGGAGCCGTGTCAGGCACTTTTTATTATGGATGCGCACGCTTTATTTGATCGCTTTTGGACTGTTGAACAAAAACACCCACACATCGCCATTATAAAGCTTGACCGCAAGGATCATTTTTATAATAACTCCCATTGATTTGTCTGAAAGAAGAAAGTCATATATATCTAGGATGCCTTGAGGGTGAGTAAAACATGGACTAATTTTCATTTTAGGGTGAACTAACCCTTTAACAGCGTTACTGTGTGTGTTTACTGGCATGAAAACATAGTGATTCACTGCATCTCTATCCAGACTTACTTCTTATGTGCATGAAAGGAGGCAAAAGTGAAACTCTTTTCCTGATTTCTCCAAAAAAAAAAAAAAAACTTGCTCTCTCCATTGGAGGGGACCTCATTGGCTGCACACCGCCGGTACGTGCGCTGCCATTGGTCGACAGAGCCAGCACCGCCTTCCCTAGATAGAGATGGATGACCTTTTGAAAATGTTTTCCTAAAGAATTAAGGGATAGTTCACACAAAACTGAAAATTATTCCATCATTCTCTCAGCCTCATGTCGTTTCAAACCCTTAAGACTTTCGTTCACCTTTGAAACTCAAATGAGGATAAATGTTTAATGAATCCTGAGAGGTTTCTGTCTTTTCACTGAAAGTCTATTACAACAAAACTCTGAAGCTTAAAAAGTTCATAAGGAGATTGTAAAAGTAATCCATATGAATTGAGTGGTTTCATTCATGTCTTCTGAAGAGACACAATTGCTTTATACGATGAGCAGATTTTATGTATGCTTTTATTCAGATTTAAACATTGATCAATGCACATACATAGAGCAATCAAAGTATGGTAAAAGGAAGCCATAGTATTATTTTGCAACCGTCTTTATGAACTTTTTTTGACGTGTTAACATTTTGGTATAAAGGACGTTCAGTGGAGTGCAAAAATCTCTCAAATTAATAAAAATATCTTAATTTGTGTTTTCGAAGATGAATGCAAGTTATACAGTTTTGAAAAGACATGAAGTTGAGTAACTAATGACAGAGTTTGTTAACACTTTATTTTAGGGACCAGTTCTCACTATTAACTTTGCTTATTAGCAAGCATATTCCTACTATTGGCTGTTTCTTAGTATTTATAAAACTCATATTAATGCCTTATTCTGCATGACAATATATTAGATCCCTTAATGCACCCCATACCTAAATTTAACAACTAACTATTAATAAGCAGCAAATAGGAGTTCGCAGCTTGACATCATAAATCTCTGGTTTTGTTTGTACAACTGTAAAAATGCTACAGTAAGAACCTGTTAATTGGTTATAGGTAAGTTTCTGTACTATGTTGAATAGCTGCAATTACATTTAATGCAACTTTACAGTAAAATACTGTTAAAATTATGTTTTTTTGGAATTGAAAAAGAAAAAGTCATTGTATAATTTACAGTGAAAAAACATAAATTAACATTCCTAGAATTCCCTGCATGACACTTCTCATTTGATGTTTTTTCTTTGAAATAACTCACAGATTATTATCATTTTTTATTTTTTTTTGCAGTGTATAGAAAAGAACAGCGTGGACATTCTTCCAAATTTCTTCCATTGTGCTCCACAAAATAAAGGAAATAATTTATGAGGGTGAGTAAATGTTGACAGATTTTAATATTTTGGGTGAACTATTTCTTTGACATGTCCTTCCCACATATTCACAGCTTGGGAAAACACTGTCTCTTACAGATGGGCAGAGACAATAACACCACTTGCGTTTCTTGGACATCCCTGAAACAAAAAAAAAAAAAAAAAAAAAGAAAAAAAAAACCAATGCTGGGCGGATGAAGGGGAGGTGAGAACCAGAGGGAGTGGAGGAGTGTTAAGATGGAGGAGGTGAAGAAACAAGGACGCATGACACAGAACTAAATTCACAGTTTATGGGATCTTTGCCGCCGTATCGATGTGTATGCGTCAATATTTTACAGTCGGTGGGTCTGACCTGTTGAGGGGCTGGAAGGCGCCTGCTCGCTGCTTGAAGGCCTCTGAAGATGCTGTTCTGATAATAAAAAATATAACAGTTAAACACATGCTGATGGTTCAGCAAATGAGGACTCTGTAGATCTGTCCTTCATCTCGTCTACATGTATGCATGGAGCGGCACAAGCATTGTGTTTTATTTTAGGCATCATGTTTGTGTAAATATATTCAAAGAAGTGAAACAGAGTGCAGCATTCAGGCTCTGGGACGTAAAACATCATACATCGGGAAATTATTTTTAAAAACGAATAAATGTAGATAAACCTTTAAAAAACGATCCTGTTTTATTAACTTTGAGTGTGTTACAGGGATAGTTCACCCAAAAATGAAAAAATCCTGTCATTATTACTCACCCTCATGTCGTTCCAAACCTGTAAGAACCTCCGTTCATCTTCAGAACACAATTAAGATATTTTTGATGAAATCCAAAAACTTTCTGACCCTGCATAGACAGCAAAGCAACTGACATGTTCAAGACCTAGAAAGGTAGTAAGGACATCATTAAAACAGTCATGTGACTTCAGTGGTTCACCAGATGTTTTGGGTGAACTATCCTTTTAATCAATGGTATATAGTTTTGTTAAAATGTTTGCGCTATGTAAACTTATTTAAAAATAAATCATTTTTAACAGTGGAATTTGTGATGAAAAACTACATTACCCCCCAGTGTTCTGTGCAAAACGGTCCACCAATAAGCAATTTGTTACTAAAGGTACTATGCTTGAAGCACTTCTCTAGTCTTCTCACAATAAACCGTAAAATATAGTGTTTTTTTTGTTTCTTTAGATATAATCAACAACTTTAAATGGATAGTTTTATATTTCTCCATTGTTTTTAATTTGAGTGTGTACTAGTTTGCAATGCTTCATGGGATTGTAGTTCACAAAAATCATTAAGTACAGTCTTGTATCTTTTTCAAACAGTTTGTTTGCTTCAGATAAAAGTTGTGATCCACCTAGTAGCTGGTTGGTTTGATCCAAGGCTTATAAAACTTTAACAAAGACTGCTTTTAAATTCCCTAACGGAAAAAAAACTTCCAGAACCAGCACTGTTGAAAAAGTGGGCGGACATTAATGCATGCTATTCACATCCATTCTACATCATAAATGCCACACGTCTTTTAACACCAGGCAGAGGATGTTTTAGTGACACTGCCCTCAAAAATACATATCTCAGATGATATTGCGCACAAATGTGGTTGGTCACTAACAATTCATAAGCTAAAATCTGACTAGATGAAATACTGTAGTCAAAAGTCTGGCTACTAGGGATGAATGAATATGAGAAGGATGTTTATACTCACTGTCCTCTAGAGGAGTGAATCAATAAGGTGATCAGGGTGGAGGTGGCAGGACACACACAGTTGAGGGCCAACATGGCATATTTAAACTCTTCCTCACAAACCACATGGTCTGCAAAATAAACACACGGGAGGAATATTAATTCTCAGATTTCTTATCATGGAATGTGTTTTCACTATGGGGAAATTTCAATACAAGCTAAGCTCTATTGACATTTTATTGATTACCAGAGAAAATGATTTCATTCTTCCCTAAGTGTGTATAGACATGCACAACGGTTGATGGGGCAGAAGGGTTTAAAAGCATATATATGCAGCTTGTATTTTTGTTCAAGAGCTTTTTGTGTGAAAATGTGTGTTATTTGAGCTGTAAAGTTGTCTAGGTTGTTCTTTTAGTAGTGAGATCAAAGTCATTAACAATCGAATGTTAAAATATGTAATGTATGAATCGTGGGTATATGTCATCAAAATCATCAAGTGGGTATACGTATCAAATCAGCCTCCATTTTATTGTGTATTCTAGTGTAATGACTTGCCCCATGGACATCCATTGAAAATGTATGATGAAAATTTATATTCTTATTTTTTAATTTCTGCACTTTAATTTTTTTATTTTATTATTATATTTTATTTTTAAACTTCTAAATCAATTATACACCCCTGTTTTGGGTCTGTGAGTATTTTTTCATGTTCGAAAGACATTCTCCTTCGTCTTACCAAGGAGCATTTATTTTAATAATACAGTTTAACTGCCAATTTAAACTCCGTTTTCTATTTTGATCATAATGTAAATATCAATGTTCATGTAATTCAAAGCTGAGGCGCCGTACATAAATCGCTTTAGCATGCCCTGTCACACATTGTGCTCTTATAGTTTTGTGGAAATCTGATACATTCTTTTACCAAATTCTTGGAAAGAATAGAAAGTTCAAAGATTAATGTCTTTGAAATGAAATTACTTTGGTAACATTACAAATGTATATCATGCACTTTTTGATTTAAGTGTCCTTGCTGCATATAGTATTAATTTCTTTCTAAATGAAATAAAATAAAACAATAAAGTAGAATAAAATTAAAAAAAATAAATAAATAAATTATATAAACTAAATAAAACAATAAAAATATACCCCAGATTTTATAACGGTAATCTATAAACTTTTGACTTTTCCAAGCCTGGAAATCAAATCAAAATGTCCTAAAATATATTTGACCATAAGAACCCTGCTAATATAGAGAGGCAATCCCAGCAGAACATTAATTGAAACTCTCATCCCTCCTGATTAGTATTGCTAAGCCATTTGCACATCTCAGTTCGTTGAATTTGATTTTAAAGACACATATCGCAGGGGTCAGAACCTCTCAACACCATTAACAGAGTGTGAAAGAAGGCAACGCCTGAGATCTCATGCTCCTTTAACTCCCCTGCTCAAAACAGCTGCCCTCTGAAATGGCCTCCACACAGCTGAGTGAACACACATCAGCTTCAGACCTCTGCTGCCATTTAAATGCCAGCCAATGTACCAGAAAAACATACAAAGACAGACAGTTTAGAACAAGGGAAAAAGCAGAGGGCATAAGAGGACGTTTATTAATACTCAAGTTTTGTACATATAGTAATGTTAAAAAATTAAATAACGCATTCACCCAGGGGGAAAATAGCAGGTACGGCACTAATGACTGTCTCACGGATGGAGCACAATTTTCATGTGGCTTGTTAGCGGTGAGTGAAAACACATTTACTAATTTTGCTAATTAGGAAAATTAGTCAATAAAATCGCATTAGCATTGATGAAACACTGACTCCAGACATGCATTTCGGCTATGTTTATACCATTTACTTCAATTTAATTCAATGCAGGCTTGGACCGAAGTCAAAACATAATGGACAGAAAACCACTCGCAAAAAAAAAAAAAAGACATAAAAGACGGTCTTTTTTTTTCCGAATCCCAGGTAAACTGTTCAACCCGACTGCTCCTCAGAGGATTGTCTCTTTTGCGCTCTCTCTCCACCAGTCCTTTTCCTTTGGTCTATTTTTGGTTGTTTTGGAGATTTTCCTTTTTTTTTGTTCATCAGAGGACCTCTAGGCTAGGTAGCTTATTAAAAAACCTGTGTTCCTCTCACGGCAGGCTTCTGATCGGAAATAAACAACA
This sequence comes from Sinocyclocheilus anophthalmus, assembly GCA_018155175.1. Classification (NCBI taxonomy): domain Eukaryota; kingdom Metazoa; phylum Chordata; class Actinopteri; order Cypriniformes; family Cyprinidae; genus Sinocyclocheilus; species Sinocyclocheilus anophthalmus. Next base: position 16,900 of record JADLZN010006141.1, read on the forward strand.
GGAGCGCAGAATGTTTCCTCATCCTGTTGCTTTCTGCTTCTTTGTTTTGTCTAATTGAGAGGAAAGTGGCAGAGTCATTATTGCTTTATTAGGGTGGATGTGTTAACCATGTATGCGCAGAACTTATTATGTTGCTCTAGTACAATGTTATTTTTCTCACAGGGTGGATTTAAGAAAATACCAACCATTTTTAGCATTGCACAAATGATGTGAAATGTGCTGCATTTTTTATATGAATAGTCTTTTATACAACGGGCCAGGAACAACTGACACAACCGTTGCTGGATTTTACTGACATCTATTCAAACACGCTACTCGCCCAAGGAGAGAAGAATGCTTCGATTGTTTGAATAACCCGAGTCAATTCAGAGAAATGCGTAGGCAAAGGCACGAAGAAGGATTGAAGGTAAAATTGTGAAATGAGGAAAATCACAAGGAGAGTAGGACTGATTGTTCTCTGTGGAACAATTTAGAAAACGCTCTGCTTTGAAGCTAAACATTTTTGTTATTTGACTAAATTACGCTTGTTTTTTGTACTTTTTGTCTAGTATCTAGTATTGTTTTGATAAGCATTGTTTTGTCTATTAAATGTTACATTTTTTTATGTTTTTATTATGTTACTGGCGAACATAAAATATTTTTTTCTTGTTTAGTATTCTGGTTATTTAAATAGTATTGTTTTGATAGACATTCACTGATGTATTTATTGTTTGCTATAGTATGTTTCTATAATTAAAAAACAAAAAGTTTTTCTTTTTTATTTTGTTTTGTCAAAGTGTTGTTATTCACATAATACTGTCTTGCTTGGCATTGTTTCATATGTTGCTTATTTATGGTTTGGTGGTTTTATTTTAGTTTTTATTTATTTTCTTGGTATCTAAAGTTATTGACCTAATATTGTTTTGACAAACATTGCTTTATCTATTTATTTTTAGCTATTTGTTCTTAGTTATAGCTGAAAATAAATAAATAAACATGTTTTCTTTTTTATTTTGTTGTTTATTCCTTCTTTATTTGGGGGTTAAATGGATGACATAAATATGACTTGTACATATTGCGAACAGTTCCACTGAGCACAATATGTCCGACTCATATTTATTTATTTATGCATCCCATGTGCAATACCCACTTATTTTTCTGCTCTTATAACTTTTAATATAATCCATATTTATAATCCTGCACAAACAACACATCTTTGCACCACCACTGTCCCCTTTTTACCAATGTAAATATCAACTTGTACACATAGTGTCAGCGAATCACCACAATCACCAGCTCTGGACTCCATGTCCCAGAATCCTCCCCGGCTCACACCTGTTCTCAGTCACGATCACCATCACCTGAGTTCTGATTCCCCGCACCTGTCATCTGCATTCAAGGCACCATTCATAAGCACGCTCCTTCCAGTCACTCACTGTCTGGTCTACCGTTCACTACCCTGAACTTACAAGACTCTCTGAATGTTAAATACCTGTTTCTACTTATCTCTAGATCCCCGAAGTTCTTCCTAAGTTGCTCTCCTCCACTCCTGGATCGCAATCCCTCCGTGAACCTGCAAAGGACCCAAAAACCATCAGTACTCATCTAAGATTCATTGAACTGTCATATGTGTTGGATACTCACCAGTCATTGATCCATTCGATCAGCCTCAGCTATTTCTATCAATAAACCTGCTATTCATTAACTTACCTGTTGTCTCCAGCTTGGTCAGAAGACCGAACCTAAAAAAACAAAATGCTTCTCTCCGTGGCTATGGAAGTTGCCGCGCGGTTCGCCACCCTAGATCACCAGGATCTCCCGTTTGTGGAGTATGCTAGGGAGTTCTGCGGGATCGCCGCGAGTACGGTGTTAGACGACATGATGCTCAACTCTCTGTTCTGGATTGGGGCCAACTACCATCGCCCTGTGGACCTCCCAGTCACCACTGGACTGAGCTGGAGGGAAGGGATCCTCCGGTGTCTGGAGAGCGTCCTGCCCCGATCCAGAACCAGATCGCCGTCAAGTCCGCCAGCCACAGCATTTACAAGCCCGCTGGCCGTGGTTCTCTCCTGCCTGCCGACCACGCCTTTCACCCTGAACCGAGGGGGAAATCTAATTAGTAATGCGGGTCTGCTCCAGTCCCGCATGTCGGCTGGGCTCCTTGTCTCTCCCTGTCGCTCCAGTGTCGGCTCCAGCCTCAGGGCTCGCTCCAGTGTCTGCTCCAGCCCCCGAGTCCGCTCCAGTGCCGGCTCCAGTGCCAGCTCCTCGTAAGCACTTCCCAGTCCCTGAATCTAGCCCAGAGTGGGTTCCTGTTCCCGAGTTTAGCCCACGGAGGGCTCCAGTCTCCGAGTTTAGCCCAGGGAGGGTTCTTGATCCCCAGTTAAGCCCAAAGAGGGCTCCAGTCCCCGGTTTTGGACCCGAGAGGGCGTCGGAGCCTGTTATTCTCTCCAAGAATTTTTGGGGCAGGGCGGGGTAGTATGGGTCCATCTGTAGTGGCCAGGCCGAGTGGCGAGCCCAAGGCCACAGAGGCTGTCCGGCCATGGCGTCCTGAGTTCCCAGCTGTAGTGGCCGGGCCGAGTGGCGAGGCCATCCAGCCATGGCCTTCTGAGCTGCCTGCTCCGCCATGGCCTCCTGAACTGTATGCTCTGCCATGGTTTCCTAGTCTCCCTGCTCCGCCATGGCCCCCCGAGCTCCCTGTGCCACCATGGTACCCTGGACTGCCTGATCTGCCCTGGATGTATTCCCCGTGTCCCAGTCCTGCACCAGACTCCAGGGCGCCCACCCCCGGAGGGGGGAGTAATGTCAGCGAATCACCACAATCACCAGCTCTGGACTCCATGTCCCAGAATCCTCCCCGGCTCACACCTGTTCTCAGTCACGATCACCATCACCTGAGTTCTGATTCCCCGCACCTGTCATCTGCAATCAAGGCACCATTCATAAGCACGCTCCTTCCAGTCACTCACCGTCCGGTCTACCGTTTACTACCCTGAACTTACCAGACTCTCTGAATGTTAAATACCTGTTTCTACTTATCTCTAGATCCCCGAAGTTCTTCCTAAGTTGCTCTCCTCCGCTCCTGCATCCCGATCCCTCGGTGAACCTGCAAAGGACTCAAAAACCATCAGTACTCCGCTAAGATCCATTGAACTGTCATTTGTGTTGGATACTCACCAGTCATTGCTCCATTCGATCTGCCTCAGCTATTTCTATCAATAAACCTGCTATTCATTAACTTACCTGTTGTCTCCAGCTTGATCTGTGACACATAGTGATTTAGGCAAGGCAAGGCAAGGCAAGTTTATTTGTATAGCACATTTCATACACAATGGTAATTCAAAGTGCTTTACATAAAATAAAATAAAAACAATAATCACAACAATAAAAACAAGGAATTTAAAAACTTTGAAAAAAATAAATTAAAAATTGATTTAAACTGTTAACTATATTTGTCTGCATCTACATTCTGTATTTTGTGTACATGTAAATGACTGTCATTTCCAATGCCACAACAAACACATCTGGCCAATAAACTGATTCTGATTATTGGTGTTAATCAATCATTAAGGCTTGTTCTTTTTTTTTGTTATGTCCTTAGGTTAATAATTAAACAATATCATTTGTCACTTGATAAATAAGGCTCGTTCTTTGAATTATTCTCCATGTCAGACTGAAGTAGTGGAGGCAGGACTTGAAGATGCACAATCACTCATAAAGATCAAACGGTGAATTAAAGACCTCTGTTCCTCCTCATGACTCTTTCTGCTCAACCACTTCATCTCCTCCTCCACCAACTCCCTCATTTCCAGCGGCCTCAGAAAGCGCACGTTGACCTCTACTGAAGCGGGCCGCGGCACAGCAGGCTAGAGCACTGTGATAATTGTGTTTCTAGATTCTTTTTTTTTCTCTAAAGCTGCTGTTTTCGTCCCCGTTCGAGGAGTGCAGCAGTGAGAGATTGTGCTCAATCTTTGAACCCCAGCAAGACGGTAACAACAGTGCCACTTCTCTGCCATTAGCATTAATTAAAGCAGCATGCTGGTTATGTTTATGAATGACCTGGCTGATGATATAGCCACACTAACACAGTGCAGAACTGGAAAAAGCAAAGCGGCCAGTTACTATTTCCAAACATGCCCACAGAGAGGAAAAGAAAATCAATTAACACAGCAAAAGTCGAACAAAACAAACAGTGGTCCAGAAGTCCCAGAATAACCGTGAGAGATGTGAATGAAATGCTTTTCTCCTCAGACTAACCACTCTGTGAGCTTCAGTAACATTGATGTGAACATTAAGGTGCGATTAAGCTATTTGTAGAGCTGAAGTCAAGTCTCCAGTCATACTCATTTATGCCACCCACTCAGCTACTTAGTGCATATATTCCAGGCAGTGTCACAACATTCCCGCCATGCATAGAAAAACTGCATATTGATGCGTTCCGCCGAACTGTCAAGAAACAAGCACTCTGTAAACCACCAAGACGCCATACCGCCCACAGGGGATAACCACCTCTGACTGATATGAAACATAAGTATATATATCGCAAGTGTCATTTCAACCATAACTCTCAATAAAAGAAGCACATTCTTATTCATAATCCTGCTGACATGTTGCACATAGAAGCAGATAAAACAAACATTTGGCAAACACATCAGAGGCATCATACTTTTGGGAAAGTATGTCCAATGTTTTCAATTGACTGCTTAGATGGCTTCATATTTTCATGTTTTGGGTAAAGCATAAATTCCTTGATGATCTATATGAATTACTCCAAATTTTGATTGGCCAATATGTACATTTACATATTTTGTGTTGAAAAAAAATTCTATACTTGTTAAAGGATAAACATATTTTGTAGATTTAATCACTTGATTTAAGCGATTAAAGATTTAAACACTCCTTTCAAAATACCCTTTAAAAAGAATGTCTTATTGTTAAAAATCTATTAAAAAGTATATTATAAAACGGATAGTTCCGGTCCTTGATTCTGATTGGCTGAGCCACGTTCGAAGCTGTTGTAAATTACTCTACAAACATACAGCTTTGTTTACTTTGTGTGTTGATCGGCAACCACTTTGTTGCAACCACAACTGATTCCGAGGAACTACATTGTTTGGTGGAAGAATACTGTTTTTATTAATATTACTAAAAAAATCTTAGCACTTTATTTTGCTCTGTTTTATTTTGTGAAACCTTACTACGTATATGGAATAACCGTTTTATAAAAGCAATAAGCCCCGTGAAGCCGTGGTTTACAGTGAATTTCGCGGCGTGCCTAACAATGCCCCTTAGCTGTTATAAATTCACTGTAAACCACGGCTTCTTGGGGCTTATTGCTTTATTAATTACAGAGAGACACTTTTATGTTTCTTGACAACATTTAAAAAAAATGCACATTGAAATACTGTAAAATAAAAATTTCATGTTTAAACATTTAAGTTTATGTTTTAACAATCTTTTGCCATGCGTTTAAAAAGTAAACTTATTTTGATGTGTTGACTAACATACTAAAGCATTTTCTTGACTATAAGTTTAACTTCAGTGTGTTACGTGATATTACATTTAAAGTTAATATGTTTTAAATGTACTAAACTGCAACTTCATCATTAGGGTGTATTCACATGGGCATTGGCGTTAACGCTTCTCATTTACTTTGAATGGGTGACATCAACTGAATTGTGAGTCTGTTGCATCACGTCACTGGAACTGCTTGCAGCAGAAGTTGAACATTTTTCAACTTCTCAAGCACCAATAAGATCACTTTTATGCAAACACCCTAGTGCAGATGCTAGCCAATCACGTTCAGGCAACACCGGAAAAAATGTATGTGATTGGCTGTTGTGACTATGATGGTCGAGCGCTGACGCCGACACAATGTGTAATGCACCATCACAAATGTGTAATTATAAATATTTTAAGTACATGAAGTACAAGTTTCAATAAAAATGGCATTAAAGTGTATTTTAGTTTACTATAAATGCTTGTCAGTAAATCATATTTCAAAGACAATAGAAGTAATTCCTACTTAACACACTCTGAAGTTCAGCTAATTGTTTTAAATACAAATTAAGTGTCCCAAAATGTTACATTCACTTTGCATTTAAGTCTATTCTTAATATTTCCATAAGTATACTAATGTGTACTACTTTTTTAAAAGGGTCAAGTATCAGCCAAAAGATGCATCCAAAACAATGAATATTATTGAAACATTTGTGAATCAAGATTTTATTACACCAAAAATAAAGATATATTTCGTATATATATGTAGGGTTTAAATTTAGCGTCATGTCACTGACTGACAAGGCAGCAAGGAAACGAATCATCGCTCCATTCTAATTCTTCTCTGATGGGTGACCAGCAGCTCTGGGTTCGACTGACAGATTGTGTGATAGTGTGCAATCTGTGGTTGATCTCTGGGTAAAGCTCAGCCGCCTCAGCCACTGACTCATCCTGTCTGTTCATCCTCCGCCTTCTCATTGACCCTAAAACCAGCGCCGCTACCACATGCTGGGCAGACCATCTTGCTCTCAGCATCCCAGCTGCAGGTAATGCAGCTCTATGGGCCATACAAATGAGGGTCTTCACGTGAGAGAGCAATGCATCTTCTTCTTCGCATTTTTCATCTGCTGCTCACTGGAGCGGCGGCGCCAGCTGCGATCTGGATCTCTAATCATCGCCTCACCTCACATCCTACTGCGCCGTGAAATTCTCCATATAATTTCCTGGTAATCTCCCTAAAATAACGCTCACACACACACACCACAGCAATCCCACAAACAAATCACCACACTTTAAGGTCCTGCTCCTATACAGGAGCATTCTCGACTAGTCAACTAGCTACTAAGTTACTAGTAGCACTGCTATTTTTAGTTAGTAACTCCCCAACACTCTTGCAAGGAGGTCAAGTGAATGAACACGGATCCTGTTGGTGTTTAAATGGAGATGAGCTGTGAAGGGTGAGGCTGGAGTGCAGTAGAAGCAGGTGGAGGGTGAAGAGAATGAATTTTCTTCACTTTTCCGACACAATCAAAGCTCAGCGGCTGATTGAGACAGCTGAAGCGAAGGCGGACGGGTATAGTTGCTTGTGACAATCTCAGCATTGTGCAGGAGAGCCTCACGGAGCTGGAGGTTTGAGTGCACCACACACTCTCCTCAGCCCAACAAGTGATGCTTGATTGGCTGGGCTTTTGAACATGAGAGGGGCTTGGACAGCCAAAAACAGCCTTGGTGACTATGAGTCTGCCGGCAGCAGGGTTATTATAGTTTTAAATATTTTATCTTGTTTTGTGTTTTGGGTTTTAATTTCAGTTTAGTTTTAGTTAATTTTAATAGTGCATCAATATCTTGTATTTTGCTCGTATGCTTTATTTTTGTTTTCAGTACTGGTTTTAAAATCTTTTTAAATCGGCGTACAGTGACTTTATCAGAAATTACTGCTTTTTATTTAATCTAATCTGAATACATCTTATTTATATGGTGTCAGGCAAGAATAATCTTGCACTATTTAGACAAATAAGAGAAAAGAGGAACATAAGCCTTAAATTAAGCTGAATAGCCGCCATTTTTAAGTACTGACAATTAACATTTTGGGGACCAGGAAAGTAAAAAGCATTATCCACATTTCCACAACTGAAGAGGGATAGAAAGTGGGTTGAGTGTTGAAGGACACGGCTTCAGAGGGAAGGAGATTGGCTGATCGGCTGCCTCTCAACACAAAGAAGCGCATCGAATATCACACTATCTACACCTGCATCCCTGAGAGAAACACAATTTGCACGCTCACCTGCGAACTTGATGTGAAACTTGTTCTCGGGTTTGAGGATCTGCACGTAGAGAGGGCAGTTTGGGGCAAAGTCCTTCACGGCCCAGGCCCTAAGAATGGTCTGATGGTCCTGTGACAAAGAAAAACAGAGAAAGAGAAGCACATGAACAGAAGTATACCATTAGTCATAGTGTCTGCTCTTACGTACCAGCCATTACCCTCTTTGCAGAGAAATTAACATCTAAAGTGTCTGACAACTAGGTGAATCTCATTAAAACATGCAGAGATCACATTTCACCACAAAATCAGAAGAAAAAAATCAGGAAATTATATTAAGCAAAAAGAAAATAAAGTCTATTTTCTAAACCATTAAGATATTGTTTCAATGTAAAATTATTAAGCATATTTTCCACCACATTCCAGACATTTACTTTGGAGTTTTTCTTAATTACTCTCCAAAGATGCTTGTTTCAATGTTTTTTTTTTTTTTATAATTTAAATGAGAATTAAAATGAGCTATACTGTAGTTATAATTTAAAGGGGTCATGTGTGCTAAAATAACATTATTTTTGTGTATTTGGTGTAATGAAATTTGTTTATGTGGTTTAAGGTTCAAAAAATGATTTTCCACATACTGTACATTATTGTTTCTTCCCTATGCCCCGCCTTTCTGAAACGCATAAACTTTTACAAAGCTCATCGGTCTGAAAAACCAGGTGTACTCTGATTGGCCAGCTATCCATTGCGTTATGTGATTTGCCCAATACCTCATTTGTGCATTTGTGATCGGAGAAATGACAAACAACAAGCCCTACACTCGACCCTGCTCACAACTCGCTGTGAATCGGCCGGTTGCAAAATTCTTTAATCTAAACCGTATTACGTCTGTATAGTCATAACAGCCCCCATTGTAAGTCTACTCTACCAAGCGATCAGGAACCGTCCTCCATAGAATGCCTGAACACCTCGAATATTTGGGTGAACTGTTCTGGAACACGTGTTGCTAAAATACCAATATAACGCACTGATTTCTAGGTCGTTTCCGTCTTTTGGAAGAGCCAAAACAAGTTAAATTAAATAGGACTTTCACACCCGAAACACAGCGTCAACAGAGAAAAAGGCGGCTAGGTGAGGAACGGGCCGCGTAGTCTGAGTGAGTGGCACGGCCATGTTCTGTCTATGAGAACAGCTGACGTTGGACGACAGGTAACGGGGATTCGCACAAAGTGTTTGCGGCAACCTGAACATGTTGAGCCGGGCCGGGGGGTGGCTATGCCGTCTGTAGTAGCAATTACGAGTGACCACGGGTGTAGATCGAAAATCACAAAGACGATCCGACAAGCGTCGACATTTGATGATACTACCATCACGAAGCCACAAGGCAATCAGCTAACACAGGCAGGATGCAAGCGGCGCCAGAAGAGAAATTGTATCAGCGATATCTTTCTTAATTTCGTCGATAATATATACTTTCGGATACGATATGAAACCGACATTATCATGAAAATAGAAATCTTTTGTAACCTTAGAGAATGCCTTTAAGCTCACTTTTGATCAATTATGCATCCTTGCTAAATAAAAGTGTTTTAAATTTCTATAAGAGTTCTCTTTTGCCCCAAAAAAACTAATAAAATTATACTAGGAATTGAATAGTGGGTAAGATAGTGCTATAGTCCGCACTAAAGCTTTTTATTTCAGATAAATGCTGATCGTTACAGATGCGCTATCTATTCAGTGTAGCAAGATCAGCAGTGAAAAAAAAATGTACTCAGAGGCTGGTTTCATAAATATTCTATCCGCAAATCCGCAATATTAGTATGATTTCTGCAGAATAACATTTGTCGACGTGAAGACTGGGAGTATCACACATGAGGCTCGAAGTACCTATGTATGATCACGATGCATAAATTACTTTTAAATCTAGTCAGGGATAGAAAGCAAATTTTAAATAGTAAAAATAATTTCAACATTTGGTACTGTTTGTGGCTGTACTCTGTCTGATCAGAGGGAATGCATCCTTGGGGGGGGTAGGCGCAATCAGAATTTGATCTTAAAAAAAACACATTAAAAGTCTTATGACTGTGTAGTGTAAGGGTCTGAGTATGGTCAGATTATAGATGGAACAAATGTGCTGTCAGCAGAAAAGGTGGTTATGAAAGTGGCTCACGGGCGAGGTCCTGTGCGTCGCAAGCTCAAAAAAAATTGCACAACACGCAAAATAACTGGGGAGAATGTTCCTGTAGCCGGGGCTTATTTAAAATGAAAACTGCATTCCTCTGCCACGAGTAATAGGCTAGTGTTAGAGTGAGTGGGCGAACTAGCGGTTGTCCCCCATATGGCTTTAATCAAAGCATCTAGGCCATAAAATGGCACGTTATCCGTCACAGTCCAAATGCCATCGTGGGGGAAACGTGGTATTCTGAAGACATCCCTGTCGCTTCAGAGATAACAATTCATATAAAACACCCCACGTCCTCTGCCGGTTTTTAGGATGGAACGTGCCGGCTCAAGGATTGTATGCAACAAAGTCACACGGGCACCAATAAGTCAATGGTAGTGGGGAAGGCTGTGAAGTTCTTTCTGAGAAGTAGAGCTTAGAATGTGGTTTTAAAAAGCAGTAAGCGAGCCGTGTTTTGTAGAAAAAGACTATATGTCGCATTAGCATATTGTATATGGAGATTATTTGCCATGGGGGGAAGCCCCGAGCCAACCGAAGAGTAGTAATACTACAGCTGGGGATCCACCACAAACGAAACACGCGCCGAAAAAGCCCCTCGTACGGCGGCGGCGCAGCAACAAGCCTACCATGCAAGAATAAAATTACGCAGTATCTGTGCTTTGCGTACATTGGTGGCTTATGCAATCTTCCCACAGTTTCTGTCGACGTTTAGAACCCAAAAAATGTGAGGGGGTGCTAGTTATAATGACCTGTTTAAGGTACTGGTGGACGATCTTCACTTAGAATTTAGATATAAGAATTCATCTTTTCTCGGTTTGAGACTTTATCTTTTTGCTAAACTTTACAGCACTTCGGGTTTAGTGCCACAAGCGCGAGGAGCTTGTAACACTCCAAAGGAAAAAGGACATTTGAAATCGGATCAAATAAGGACCGGAGATAAAAACCCAAAACTTTAAATGGAGCGCAAGGAGAAAAAAACACATCAAATATCACTTTACTATGTCTTCATAAGACAGAAGTAAATAGATGCGTTTTTACTGTTATTAAACAGAAATCACATTGCAGTTATTGGAGAAGGGATTATGAAAGCGGATACCTGCAAATTAAGGAAAATGAGGAAGTAGGCCGGCCTTTTCCCATGGCTAAAGTGCGGTGAATTTAGAGTGTTTATTTCGGGTTTTGGAATTTGTTTAGGGAGTGTGACAATAATGACAGGAAAACCTACAAAGAACTCTGATGTTTTCTTCACAGGTTTCGTGAGAGGCATCCAAATACATTCTCAAACATCCCTTACAACTGCCTTCAGGATAAATCATTTCACATTGAACTGTCAAAATGTGAGATCAGTAGGTAGAATGTCAAAGAGTGAAAGAGAAATGGGCTAATACTGGAGATGTTTGAAATTGCTGCTTCCTATTTTATGGATAGAAATGAGAGGGTTGAAATGCAGAATGGAAAAAAAAGGTGAGGAAATTGAGTTGGAGGGGAACGTACAGCGGCAAAGCGGTCCACTTCAAATCGGTTGCTTAGGATAAAACAGGCCTCAGCATCATCCATCCTGCAGCCAATCACGATGAAAAGAGGCCAGAGAAACAGGGTCAGGTTCCATAACAGGGGAATAAGAGAGAAATACAGTTAACAGATGAGAAAAACCGAGGAAGTAAAAGATGAAAGTGAGTTTCCATCTAACATTTGTGGCATGCTACCTCAAAAATAACTTCAACTCATCAGAAAAAAGGGAAGTGTGAGTTCTAGCTAATCAAAAAAGGTTAACCTGTTAGCACTGCTATGCCAAGTTATCATGCTAAGCTGTTAGCTTGCTACCTGAAAAGATCATTAACATATTTCATTATTAGGACTAAATACACAATTTCCCATTAAGCAACGAGTAGAGTACAATTTAGTGGATACATTTATTAGCAAACTTTTTTCTTTTTTTTACTTAAATGCATTAGCAAAAATATTAGCTACACACTGCTTTTAAAACCTTTGTTGAACTTTGCAGTGACTGTGGAGTCCTGTAAATGAGTGAAACTTTATGATTTTGAGTTGATTATGAATTTAATGTACTTTAAATACATAATACATAGATTTTTCATCTTAAATATATTTAATCATGCATAGGTGCATTATAGTAAAACCTGTGATGTTCCTCTGCATAAACTACAGATTCCATTACAAAAAAGTAGTATATTTCATTCAATTTCATTTTAAGTAAAGTTATAAGTATACTTATTGCAGTAAGAATGGTAAAAAATAACGGCTATTAGTAGTATAGCTCAATACTTCTTGGAACTATATTGGCCCTTTTCAGTTTATGAAAATATACTTTTAGGTGTAATTTTAAGGGAAGGAAAGGGAAGGGAAGGAAAGGAAAGGAAAAGGAAAAGGAAAAGGAAAGGAAAGGAAAGGAAAGGAAAGGAAAGGAAAGGAAAGGAAAGGAAAGGAAAGGGAAAGAAAAGAGAGGGAAAAAAAAAAAAGGAAAAAAAAAAAAAAGGAAAGGAAAAGAGAACAAATAAAGGAAAGGAAGGAAGGAAAGGAAAAAGAAAGGAAAGGATTTTTTTCTTTCTCGAAAAAAGGGGAAAGGGGAAAGGGAAGGGAAAAAAAAGAAAAATGAAAAAAAAGAAATAAATAGGGAAAAAAAAAAGAATGCAAACAAGGGAACAAGAAAAAAAAAAAAAAAAAAAAAAAAAAAAAAAAGAAAAAAAAAAAAAAAAAAAAATAATAAAAGATAAAAAAAAAAAAAAAAAGAAAAATAAAAAGGGAAAAAGAAAAAAAATGAAAAAAAAAAAAAAAAAAAAAAAAATGAAAAAAAAAAAGAAAAAAGAAAAAAGAAAAAGGAAAAGAAAAAAAAAAAAAAAAAGAAAAGAAGAAAAAAAAAAAAAAAAAAAAAAAAAAAAAAAAAAAAGGAAAGGACAGGAAAGGAAATTAAAAGGAGATGGGAAAAAGGGACCGAAGGAACGGGAAACAGGGAAGGGACCGGCAAATAAAGGAAACCAATAACAAGGAAAAGGAAAAGGAAAATAAAGGAAAGGAAAGGAAAGGAAAGGAAAGGAAAGGAAAGGAAAGGAAAGGAGAGGGAAAGGGAAAGGGAAAAGGAAAGGAAAAGGAAAAGGAAAAGGAAAATAAAGGAAAGAAAGGATAAGGAAAAAAAAGGAACAGAAAGGAAAGGAACAGAAAGGAGGTGAATTGTGGTGAACAATAATCAGTGGTGCTCTGCAACAATAGTAGACGTTCAGTACACAACTAGCTGACATCTAACTTTTCTTTTCTATTGCAATATTGTGAACTACACTACAACAGAACTTATAGGACTAATAATAGTAATAGTGATTTAATCATTGCTTCTATTGTCATTGTAATATGGTTAAAGTGTACTGCTGAATGTAATGCCAAGCATTTATGGTAAACTAATATTTACCATAATATTTGTAACAACACATGATGTAATGATGAAGTTGCCATTTATTTCATTTAAAATATAAGTAACACTTTATTTTGATGGTCCCTTTTGAACATTTTGTTGACAATAAGTAATGTTGCACCTACATGTCTACTAACTCTCATCAGAGTATTAGTAGACGGTTTGCTTAATATCTGCTAACTCTTTATTGTCATGGTCTCCCAACAAACATTCTACTGACTATAAGTAACATTGCAAGTATATGTCAACTTATTCTAACCCTAACCCTACCAGTCTACTAATACTCTACTAATACGCTAATGAGAGTTAGTAGACATGTAGGTGCAATGTTACTTATAGTCAACAGAATGTGTTAAAGGGACCATCAAAATAAAGTGAAACCAAATATATTAACTTTAAATGTATTATCAAATAACACACCACAGTTACAGTTAATCAAGTATTTTACATGCGCTTCAGTATGTTAGTCAACACATCAAAATAGGTGTACTTCTTTAAAGCATGATAAAATGTTATAAAAACATAATGATTTTAAAAGTACTTTGAAGTAAATATTTTAATTTGACATTATTATTAAGTTATTTAATTAGTATTGTATTATCTGCAAGTACAGTTTTTAAAAATCCCCTTTTCGATTTGAAGTCATTTTTCACTTCAGATGACTAGCATTGTTTATACATTTACTCGGCAGGTCTTACTTCGCCCTCATTAGGTCCTGGTCTTTGAGAGCAGATCCCTGCAGGTAGATGACCCTCTGAGCCCATAGCGGGATATGCAGTATCCTTCGCACCTGGACATCCATCTCAGCGGGACATAAGATGACCACATAGTAGTCCTGGACATGGTGAGCTCAATTTAGTGAAAAATGGGGTCAGACAGACACTGCAAGCTAATGAAACCCGGATCATTTGCACATAAATAGCATGGTGAAATTAAATTGATGTTCGGTTAATCCTAGTACAAGAACCTCAGCTTCCAGCGCTCCTGAAGAGGATTAACCATCGCACAGCAGGCTGTCTGAGCTCAAATTAGCATGAACATGCATACATTGAGAGCGTTCATACACACACACATACCCACCTGCAGTCTGGGGTGTGCGAAGAACTCGTTGAGAAAGTCCATGAGTAGGTCTATCTTGAGACAGCTGACACACAACACCACGTGCTTCTCGGTCTGGGCACGATAGCGGCTGTAGTTCCCCCCAGACTTCTGTCGCTCCATCCACAAGAAAGCCAACTGCTCAAACTACGGGAAATCCAAGTGAACAAAGCTTCATTAAGACGGCTTTACAAAGAGGCATCAGACTACACATAGCTTCAGTTGGGATATCAGACCTTTCTGTGAAATTAAATTCAGTGGGCAAACTAAAAGGAGGCAGGGACTCCACAAGACCTCTGAACGTTCCTGTGGTCTCTGGCACCAAGACATTAGCAGCAGATCATTTAAGTCCTGCAAGGTGTGAGGTGGAGCCTCAATGGATTGCATTTGTTGGTCCAGCACACCCCATAGATGCTCAATTAGATTGAGATCTGGGAAATTTGAAGGCCAAGGCAACACCTTGAACTCTTTGTCATTCAGGGAACACCACTAGCATGTGAGGGTGAACGTGGTCTGCAACCATCTTTAGGTAGATGGTACGTGTCCAAATAACATCCACATGAATGCCAGAACATTGTCCAGAGCAGGGTGCGAACTACGGGGGAGCTAGGGGGAGCTCGGCTCCCCTTAATAAGACATGGGCTCCCCTGAAAACGTGATTTGTGAAATTTTGGGGGGTCTCAAAAATATTGACAATGTGTTATTTTGACGTGCAATTTCAGTTTTGTGTAATGTGATCATCGTGGATTATTATGTGTAAAATTGCAAAAATATAATTCATTCATGCATGACGGCGATTTAAACCCAATTCACTTCAATAAAGATAACTGTACATGCTATTCTTGTCATGAGCATCAATGTGTGGGGGCGCTGCGGTGCAAATTCCACTCACGTTTAGTACATGTTAACTCATGTTATAAAAAATATAAACGTTGGACTCTGTGGTCGATTCTGTGTTAAGGTAAGGCATGTTATTTGCAATTATGTGTTGTGGCTGGGTTGTTATAGGTCTGCGTGACTCTCGATGTCTTAGGCCTAACTGAACGGAGGAATAATGGTATTCTTCTGTAGTCTGACGACGAGTAACTTTAACCGTTGCTCATGTGAACTCAAAGACAGCCTGATGCTTTGTTTATAGACTATTTGTGGGTGGCTGTTTGTTGTTTCACCTATCAATTCGTGTCGATAAAGTATAATAGGGTAAATCCTGTATAGTGATTTATCCTATATAGTGCTTGCATAAAGCAAGTAGTGCATACACTTGTAGCTGTTATGTAGCTTTGTAAGGCATTATTGTGAGGCAAGCGCACGAATATAAAAAAAAAAGTGGGCTCCCCCAAAGTCCAGAGCAAACACTGCATATGTCAGCCTGCCTTTTTCCTATAGTTCATCTGCTGCAATCTCTTCCACCACTGCATAGACTTGCTGTTTTGAAGATGCTCTGATCCAGTCGTCTAGCCATCACTGTTTGGCCCTTGTCAGAGCCCCTCAGATCTTTTCACTTGCCCATTTTCCTGCTTCCAACACATGAAATTCAAGAACTCATTATTCACTTGCTGTCTAATATATCCCCCCTCCCCCTTTGCCATTGTAACAATATAATCATTATATAAAGTCATTATTTTAGTTTCTTTGCACACAAGAAGTATTCTCGTAGCTTCATAAAATTAAGGTTGAACCACTGATGTCACATGGACTATTCTAATGATGTCCTTACTATCTTTCTGGGTCTTGAATGTGTCAGTTGCATTGCTGTCTATGGGAGGGTCAGAAAGCTCTCTCTTTTTTTTTAGGATGTCATCAAAAAATATCTTGATTTGTGTTCCGAAAATGAATGAAGGTCTTACAGGTTTGGAACGAGTTTGAGTAATTAATGATAGCATTTCATTTTTGGGTGAACTATCCCTTTAATTTTGTGGCTGATCAGTGTATATTATTATTATTTGTCACCCCACATTTACACACAACATTTACTAGTGTATATGTACCTTTACTCAAGTACTTGATTTGTTTACTTCGTTCACCACTGGCGTGTAGATATTGGTGGTGATGTGGATCATGTTGGTTGTCTTGTGGATTGTGTGGGTGATATTGGCAGTGAGGTTCTTTTATGTGTTTCTGTGCAAAAGTGCTCAGACGCATGTGTAATCGGGGGCGTAAATGTCTAACAAAAGTCATTTTCTCCTGGTATTGAGTACATAAAGGGATTCTCAGCTAAGATTCGAGGTGTTTTATTGCGAGTCTTGGGTAATGTCTGCGATTCAGTGGCTTTCAAGCTAAAGGTATCTGGGAATTGAGATTTGGCACTGTTTAATTGCAATAGGAAAGCTTTGAATAAAAAATAAAACTAATTGCAATGTGTGCACAGGGAGCGATGGGATACGGCGGCTGCTGTCAGTCTGTGTGTTGAAATGGCTCTCTGCGGGCCATGAGCCATACTGGAGATTTCCCCTGTCAGGCCAGAAACAAACACAGCCTCGGACGTAATGCTCGCGCGCCAGCTGCGTGTGGGGGGCAGCAGTAAATGTCAGCTGGTATTTGTGGATGAAAAGAGTAGGAGGACCTCGCTGGAGCCACTGCCATTTCCTGTGTGACGGAAACATATCAGCCTCCCAAAGAGGAAACTGGCCGGGAAGCCCTCACATCACACATGAAAGACAAGCTCGCTCTCATCTCATTCTCTCCTCAGCCCCGCGGGAGGCTCGCGCTCGTGAGCGAGTGTGTGCGAGACTTGTTTGGGTGAGTGTGTGTCAATAATACAAGGTATATGTTGAAGTGGGATGTGAAACATGTATCATTAAAGTGATGTGTACATAGAAGTGCATCTCAGCGTATGTCTGTGCGCTTGTGTGTGTCAGACTGTGAAAATCACCAGCTGTGACGCATCTCATGGGGCCTTATACACAAAAGTGATTCGACTCAGTGCCTTTGTCATCATAACCACATAATATTTGCATATAATGTCTGACAGTTGTTTGAAAGAACAAAGCAGAACTACTGTTGAGGAAACTGAGTGAAGTCAAGATAAAATACTTTCTTTCATTCACTAGGTTCTCTGTAAATGTTTTAGAGTAATTCACAAAATATACCTAAACTATGCACAGTTTCAAAACTCTTCATAGGAATTTGCAGAAATCTTGATGTGAATATCAATTGGGACAGATTTATTGTATTAAGATGACTTAAGGTTTGTCACTAGTTTATAAATTTACAGTTTGATGTGAATTACTGAATTTGTAAAATATATACAGTATAAATAATGTTTGCTGTATAAAATAGTATAAGTTGGTTTTGGACCAATCAGTAAATTCCAGGACAGAGACGAGAGTCTGAAATGAAAAGGAGCTTGGGGCAAAAATAGAACCAAAATGAATTAAAAGTGCCTACAAAATTGAAAATGTGGCAGCAAAATAGCTCTTTTATGAGTTTTTGTTTTTAATATTTATACCATTTCACACAAGTAATAGTGTTGTTTTTCCCAAATATCAGTACGATTGCAATCTGATAGTGATTTTATACAACATTTTAATAAAAAAACGTATGTTAACAACTTAAATGAATCTGTGTTTTTTATGAATCAGGTGAGTGAATGATTCAATGACCCATTCATAAAAAAAACCCCGCTTCATTCGCCGACTGACTCAAAGACTCATTAAAGGGGTCATATGATGCTGCTAAAAAGAACATTATTTTGTGTATTTGGTGTAATGAAATGTGTTTATGTGGTTTAAGGTTAAAAAAACACATTATTTTCCATATAAATGTAACCTTTATTGTTTCCCTCTATGCCCCGCTTTTGAACTACGTAAAATTTTTACAAAGAACTCATCGTTTCTAAACAAAGGAGGTGTGCTCTGATTGGCCAGTTATCTAGTGTGTTGTGATTGGCCGAATAACTCAAGCGTGTGACGGAAATGTTACGCCCCTTAGCATACTATGATGCCGTCTCCCAGCAGTACGAGACTCAGTTCAGCTGCTCTGCTCGTGCACATCCCATCATCAGTTCTCTTTTAGCAGTTCAGTCAATGTACAGGAGTAACTGAATAACTCGGGATATTGGTTATTCGTGTCAGAGGAGTGTCAGGCACGGTAAACCGATTAACTTAAGTGATTTTGTTGGATCAGTGCATACGGGAGACGCGAACTGTTTCAAACGATTCAGTTCGATTTGGTGAACTGTCTTCTTTATGCACCAAGAGCTTGTAACACTCCAAAGAGAAAGGAAAAATTGAAATCGCATCATATGACCCCTTACGCTTTTGGCTGCCTACTGTTTTAGTTTCATTTTTTAAATATAATTTCAAATTTCCATACTCCTAATATTATATTTTAAAACATCATATATAGATAGTTAGCAAGATAAATGCAGTGTAAATCCATTTAGCCATTCTGGTTAATTAATTCTGCATAACTCTGCTGAAGAAAACAGTAAAGACAGTAAGATGGATTTTGTTGATGCTGATTTCATTTGATTGGTAACAGCCATATAGTGTCTATTTGAATTTATTGATTAAATGTAAGAATAATATGCATTTATGCATTAATTAATTAATTATACATTACTTTTGCCCCTATAAAAGGAAAAAATGCGCCTGGAAATGTAAAAGTTAATTTCTATCACTGACAGTGACATAAAAGGAAGAGAGGAAAAGTGACCGTCTGTGCTCATTATTAAATGTGACCCTGGACCACAAAACAATAATAAGGGTAATTTTTCTAAAATTGAGATTTATACATCATCTGAAAAGCTGAATAAATAATCTTTCCATTAATGTACGGTTTGTTATGATAGAACAATATTTGGCAGAGATACAACTATTGAAAATCTGGAATCTGAGGGTGCAAAAGAATCTAAATATTGAGAAAATTGCCTTTAAACTTGTCCAAATGAAGTTCTTAGCAATGCATATTACTAATCAAAAATTAAGTTTTGATATATCTACAGTAGGAAATTTACAAAATATCTTCATGGAACATGATCTTTACTTAATATCCTAATGATTTTTGGCATAAAAGAAAAATCAATAATTTTGACCCATACAATGTATTTTTTACTATTGCTACAAATATACCCCAGCGACTTAAGACTAGTTTTGTGCTCCAGGGTCACAAATGTTTACTCCAGTATTTCTCACTCGACCACAGTTGCTAATAACATCAGTTGCTCCCTTTGTCAACATTGGTTGGCTAAAAATATCCAAATGGGTAAACTGCTGTCTTCCATGGGCTGCAAGATGCCAAAATATTGCTATGATTATTACTGCCTGGCAGCCATTGCAGGTTATTTTACACACAGAAAATGATAACTTAGGGAATTCAGCGATACATTAATTGTGGATGTCACTCTCAAAACTGTCACTCTCATATAACACACTTACTTATCTGCACATACTGTATGTACACTAAATTTGCTGATATTCAGACAAAGAAGAGGCAGCAAGTGTGATATAGAACTAATCAAACAGTTCAATAAACAATAAGTTAATAATAAGTAACTTTTACACACATTATAGCCAGGCACTTTGTCTGGTTTTGATCCACAAATGAAAATAGTTTCAAACTAAGCCTAGCAGAAGCATTGCGCATTACAAGCAAAACACAGTGGAGGTGGGCTGTTCTTGAATGAATCAGTGTTTTAAAATAAATTGGTTGAGTGAATAATTCAATGACTGACTCGTAAGTACACAGTAGTGACTTGTTTCATTCCTGAGTCAGTTGCATTAATTATTCAGTGACATATATGTATATACAGTGGTGTGAAAAAGTGTTGGCCCCCTTCCTGATTTCTTATTTTTTTGCATGTTTGTCACACTTTAATGTTTCAGATCATCAAACAAATTAAATATTAGTAAAAGATAACACAAAACGCAGTTTTTAAAATGAAGGTTTTTATTATAAAGGGAAAACAAAATCCAAAACTACAAGACCCTGTGTGAAGAAGTGTTTGCCCCCAAACCTAATAACTGGTTGGGCCACCCTTAGCAGCAACAACTGCAATCAAGCGTGTGCGATAACTTGCAATGAGTCTGTTACAGCGCTGTGGAGGAATTTTGGTCCACTCATCTATGCAGAATTGTTGTAATTCAGCCACATTGGAGGGTTTTCGAGCATGAAAACCGCCTTTTTAAGGTCATGCCACAACATCTCAATATGATTAAGGTCAGGACTTTGACTAGGCCACTCAAAAGTCTTAATTTTGTTTTTCTTCAGCCATTCAAAGGTGGACTTGCTGGTGTTTTGGATCATTGTCCTGCTGCAGAACCCAAGTTTGCTTCAGCTTGAGGTCACGAACAGATGACCGGACATTCTCCTTCAGGATTCTTTGGTAAACAGCAGAATTCATGGTTCAATTTAATCACAGCAAGTCTTCCAGGTCCTGAAGCAGCAAAAAAGCCCCAGACCATCACACTACCACCACAATATTTTACTGTTGGTATGATGTTCTTTTTATGAAATGCAGTGTTACTTTTACGCCAGACGTGATGGGACACACACCTTCCAAAAAGTTTTTTGTCTCGTCAGTCCACAGAGTATTTTTTCAAAAGTCTTGGGGATCATCAAGATGGTTTCTGGCAAAACTGAGACGAGCCTTTGTTTTTTTTTGCTCAGCAGCGGTTTTCGTCTTTGATCTCTGCCATGCAGACCATTTTTGCCCTGTCTCTTTTTTATGGTGGAGTCATGAACACTGACCATAACTGAGGCAAGTGAGGCCTGCAGTACTTTGGATGTTGTTGTGGGGTCTTTTATGACCTCTTGGATGAGTCGTCGCTGTGTTTTTGGGGTAATTTTGGTCGGCCGGCCACTCATGGGAAGGTTTTCCACTGTTCCATGTTTTTGCCATTTGAGAATAATGGCTCTCACTGTGGTTTGCCGGAGTCCCAAAGCTTTAGAAATGGCTATACAACCTTTTCCAGACTGATAGATCTCAATTACTTTCTTTCTCATTTGTTTCTGAATTTCTTTGGATCTCGGCATGATGTCTAGCTTTTGAGGATCTTTTGGTCTACTTCACTTTGTCAGGCAGGTTCAATTTAAGAGATTTCTTGATTGCGAACAAGTGTGGCACTAATCAGGCCTGGGTGTGGCTAGATAAATTTAAATCAGGTGTGATAAACCACAGTTTTAACAGGGGGGCAAACACTTCTTCACACAGGGCCATGTAGTTTTGGATTTTGTTTTCCCTTAATAATAAAAACCTTCATTTAAAAACTGCATGTTGTGTTTACTTGTGTTATCTTTGACTAATATTTAAATTTGTTTGATGATCTGAAACATTAAAGTGTGACAAACATGCAAAAAAATAAGAAATCAGGAAGGGGGCCAACACTTTTTCACACCACTGTATATACAGTACGATGAATAGTGTGATTGTCTGAGTGTGCTTTATTTACCTGTATTGGTAGAACTATAAGAGCCACACAGATCATGATGACCACCAGCAGCTGAGAGGGCCATATCTGAGGTGTAACATCACCAAATCCCACCGTAGAGAAGGTGACAACACAGAAATACAGAGAGTCAAAGAGCGTCAGGTTGTTCCCTGCTCGTTCCAAGTGCTGAATACCACAAATACTGGAAAAGAGAGAGAAAAGGGACTAAGAACAGCTCATATATGGATTTAAAGGCATAGTTCACCCAGACATGAAAAGTCTGTCATTATTTACTCACCTTCATGTAGTTCCAAACCTGTATGATGCTATTTTAAATGCTTTTTAAGAGCCTGACAGATGTGGTCACTAAGAACCATTGTATTCTTAATACCTTCTAATTGTGTCCCATAAAAAATGAATACAGTCCATTCGGGAATGGAGATGGTGGTGAGTAAATAATCTGTAAATAAACTATTCTTTGAAAGACTTTTCAGGTGGACAGGTTTGCAGGGATTTGCATGTGTATGGAAAGCCAGAGGGCTTATATCATCACTGGATGGTTTGGAGCAAACTGTGATAAACACGAGCCAAAACACAATAACTGTGTGGTGAGCCACGCGCACAACGACATGATGCGAACCCTGTTTGTGTGTCTGTGTGTGGGTTATCTTTCAGTACAGCCAGTGTGTGTGTGTGTGTATTTGCTTGGTGTTTAAAGGCCGGTTGAGTCAACATGCAGCTGTCAGTGGTGAAAAGGTCATTCATTTCTCTCCCTTCTGTTTTACAAATGCACCGCTACCCTGCACATTCAGCACCTCCCTGCTATTTACCTCACACAACAAGAGAACATACACAACGTGGTGTTTAATTAATCAGCACTTTCGAAACATCCTATCAACTACTGACCAGCCGCACTGTCGCACCGTCGCACTAGCTCCCATTCTGCAATGTACAATGCAAAAAGGCCTTGTTCTACATTTTATGCCTACTTTTAACATTTCTTGCACCAAAAGCACAATTTAGTTTTATGCAATCATTTTATGATCTCTCACTGACCTATTGTTGTAAATGGTCTTTTTTTGATACTGTATCAAAAGTAAAATTCAGTCAATATTTTTCACCCTCATTTTATTCCAAATCCGCATGCAATTCTTTGTTCTGCAGAACACAAAAGAAGTTATTTGAAGAAGTGTTTTTTTTCATATAATGAAAGTCAATGGGGACAAAAAGGAATCAAATATGCCTTCTTTTATGATCCAAAACCAATAAAAAAAAAGAAAGTCATACATGGTTTAAAATAACTTGAGACATATGAGTACAATTTAAACATATAAAATGTAAAATATTCAAAAATATCAAATAATAAACATTTATATAAAATATTTATAAAATACAGTTCGTTTTTTTTTTTATAAGAAATAATACTACATATGTTTCAGCAAGTAAAGTTATTTCTATTTCAACAAATAAATCTATTTCTATATCAAATAAATGCTATCCTTTTTAACTTTCTATTTACAGTTTTTTTTTCAGCTGCTTTTCAAAACTTTGCCTCTTTTTTGTTTTTTTTAAACTTTACACACAAATCCAAGAATTGAACACACAAAATGCAGAATGCCTCACATCTCTTGCAAAATGAAGCACTACATTCAAAATATCACAAACACGTCTCAAAAGCAAATATTTGCAAACACCTTTGCCATAATATTAATTCCTGTTAGATTTTAGTGTGCTACATAGAGAATTGTGTGTTGTGTTTTGCAAAAAGTCAAAGTCAAAGACCGAGAATTAGTGTATGGTTTTGAAGATTTGGTGTGTGGTTCTGGTGTTTGAGTGTCAGGTTTCAAAAACTGTGACAAGTAAAGATTTTGTGTGTAAGCAGTTGAAAAAAAAACTGTAACAAAGAATCCTGTCAAAATGTATCATGGGTTTTACAACAATATGACAGAAATAAATTACATTTTAAAATTAATAAACCATTAACTATGACTTTTAACCTCAATAAACTCCTAATTTGCTGTTTATTAATAGATAGTAAGGCAGTTGTTAAGTTTAGATATTGGGTAGGGTTAGGGATGTAGAATATGGTCATGCACAATATGTGCTTTATAAGTACTAATAAACAGCCAATATGTCGATAATATATATGCTAATAAGCAACTAGTTAATAGTGAGAATTGGTCCCTAAACTAAAGTGTTACCTTAAATATCAATTCACAATATGAGGGAGGAATATTCTTATTGTCAGAAATGAATGTAAGGCCCTGTTTTAGTTTTTCTCTCACCAGGTAAAGATGAGGCAGAGCAGGGTGCTGATGAGGATGAGCACCTGGTTGAACATGGCCGAGTGTGTTCGCTGAATCGCTCTGTGCAAGTCATTCTGAAAACAACATGAAGGAGGAGAGAAACAGAGAGATAAAAGAAGGCAGAGATGAGAGACAGTGAGACGTTTAATAACACAGTGCCATTGTGCTTGTACTTATGATAAAAATCCAAAAACAAACATTCAGAGCTCTGGCAAATTCGATAACCAGCAAGCTTTCAGCAGCAGAGGGACAGATACAATCAGAAAAATTTGGCATAAGGAGGAAGTGACATAGAGAAGGAGAGGAAAATAAGAGCTTTGTGATGAAAATGGAACACACTGACACAACTGCTCTGGAAGAAAGGATAGAAGATAGGCTTCATTTCTTACAATCATGTTCTCGAGAGCGTGTTTGGCCAGCCAGCAGTTCAGGAAAACAGGAATGAACAAGTTTCTGAGGGAGGGCAAAATCACCTGATTGGAAAGAAAAAAACTTAATTCTTTTCAATTCGAAGAGTTTTGTGGTACAGCTATAACACACAATACAGTAATTTAGGAGCACTGCTGCGCCATTGATGAATCTTTAGCATCATGGCAAAAAATATACACATTTTAGTTATTTCTAGCATACTGTATGTAAATTATGAAACATGGCAGCTTTCTATTGCATTGTTCTCACTGAATTCAAGCCACAATAAACATACAGCACAACGTGCAGTTCAGTTCACTATGAATCGCTCCATTGGTGCAGTTCTTTTAATGAATCAGTAGAAGCAGACTATTCAAACAAGAGTTGTCAATCTGAATCATGAACTGAATCAGTCACACATCTTAATTTCTCACTAATACAGCTTAGATTGCTAACTCATAAGCACAGGTTAAGGCTGTTATGAAAATGTTATATAAATAAACTTTATATCAGTTTCAGGGTTTGTTGTAATAATGGAAAATAATAAAAATAAACATATAATAATACAAATAATAAGCACAATACATTTATTATTCTTATTTTTACTACTATTATTATAGTTTAATAAAATTAAGTAATAACAGAAAAATAGTTTTTAACTGTTTTTGTTTACTACTATTACTACTAACACTAATAAAATAATGTCAGACTCCAAATATTTTTTACTGGTTGTAAAATAAAATGACTTATTTACATTACGGTATGATATGATGTGATGTGATGTGATGTGATGTGATGTGATGGTGGATGTGAAGTGATGTGATGGTGGATGTGATGTGATGTGATGTGATGTGCGGTTATGTGATATGATGTGATGAGTTGTGTTGTTATGTGTTGAGTTGAGTTGAGTTGTGATGTTGTGTTGTGATGTGATGTGATGTGATATGATATGATATGATGTTATGTTATGTGATATGATGTGATATGTGATGTTATGTGATATGATGTGATGTGTTATGTGATATGATGTGATATGATGTTATATGTTATGTTATGTGATATGATGTGATGTTATGTTATGTAATATGATGTGATGTTATGTGATATGATGTGATATGTGATGTTGTGATTATGTGAAGTGACATGTGGCCAAGTTATGGTGACCCAACTGGAATTAGTGCTCTGCATTCCCATCCAAAGTGCACACACACAGCAGTGAAACACACACAAAACCGTGAACACACAACCAGAGCAGTGGGCAGCCATTTATGCTGCGGTGCCAGGGGAGCAGTTGGGGGTTCGGTGCCTTGCTCAAGGGCACCTCAGTCGTGGTATTGAAGGTGGAGAGAGCGCTGTACATTCACTCCCCCCACCTACAATCCCTGCCGGTACGAGACTCGAATCCACAACCTTTGGGTTACGAGTCCGACTCTCTAACCATTAGGCCACAGAGGACCCACTGTTATGTGAATGGGATATGATTGTGATGTTATGTTATGTGATATGATGTGATGTTATGTGATATGATGTGATGTGTTATGTGATATGATGTTATGTTATGTTATGTGATATGATGTGATGTTATGTGATATGATGTTATGTTATGTTATGTGATATGATGTGATGTTATGTTATGTGATATGATGTGATGTTATGTTATGTGATATGATGTTATGTGATATGATGTGATATGTGATGTGAAATTGTGGCAAAGTATGGTGACCCATACTTGGAAATAGTGCTCTGCATTTACCCATCCAAAGTGCACGCACACAGCAGTGAACACACACACGGAGCCGTGGGCAGCCATTTATGCTGCGGCGCCGGAGAGCATTTGGGGGTTCGGTGCCTTGCTCAAGAACACCTCAGTCATGTTATTGAAGGTGGAAGAGAGCGCTGTAAATTCACTCCCCCCACCTACAATCCCTACCGGTACGAGACTCGAATCCACAACCTTTGGGTTACGAGTCGACTCTCTAACCATTAGACCACGACTTCCCCTCATATTATGTGATAGGATATGATGTGATGTGTGTTATGTGATATGATGTTATGTTATGTGATATGATGTGATGTTATGTTATGTGATATGATGTGATGTGATATGATGTGATATGTGATGTTATGTGATATGATATGATGTGATGTGTGTTATGTGATATGATGTTATGTGATGTTATGTGATATGATGTGATATGTGATGTTATGTGATATGATATGATGTGATGTGTGTTATGTGATATGATGTTATGTTATGTGATATGATGTGATGTGATGTGATATGATGTGATGTTATGTGATATGTGATGTTATGTGATATGATGTGATATGATGTTATGTGATATGATGTGATATGTGATGTGATGTTATGTGATATGATGTTATGTTATGTTATCTGATATGATGTGATATGATGTGATATGTGATGTTATGTGATATGTGATGTGATATGATGTTATATGTTATGTTATGTGATATGATGTGATATGATGTTATATGTTATGTTATGTGATATGATGTGATATGATGTTGTTATGTGATATGATGTGATGTGATATGTGATGTGTGATATATGATGTGTGATGTGTGATATGTGATGTGATGTTCTGGAGGTGGAGTGGTTCATGCAGTGAAAATCCCATTGGCTTGTTGTACTCACAGTGATCACGAAAGGAACGGCGCTGATCATCTCCAGAACGAACGGAATGCGCAACACTTGCTCCCAAACGTTCCCCTGGAAACAAGAACACTCTTGTCAGAGACAAGAAACACTGTTGTCTGTGTGACCTCTTGGATTAAAGGATAAAATGCTGCTTCGATTGGGTTTGATCCATTGAAAAAAAGCAGGGTCACTCTACTCGCCCCCCCTCGGAAATATTTTTCATTTATCGGTTGCAGTTGAGCCTGTGGCTGAATTAAGGTGTTAAACGTCTGCCACATTTCACAAGCTGGATGTATGTTTAGGTCTCACCCATGTGGGCCCTGCGTGGGTGAAGAGGCCTAGATGGTTTGGCAAGAAATCAATGCAGAACAAAGAGCATGAGAGATGTGCTGATGCAGGTTGTGCTCCTCGCATGGGGATCAAGACTCTAAGAGATCCCTTCACTATCGGCGTCTGCAGGACAAACATGCCTCGTGTTTTCTCTACCCACTTAGTCCCTTCAAAACAGATTGATTGTCACTGGCAAACTCTTCCTCTATCAGTCGCTCTCTATCACTGTTGGGAAAAAACAGGTCAAAACAGCTTATGGTGGTTAAGCTTGTTTTTGTAGCTTGCTTGTTGCTGATCTAAGATGGTCTAAGACCAGCCTTTGCCAGCTAAAACAAAGATGATGAACCAGTCAGGACCAGCTAATGACCAGCTTTGAACATCTCAGAACCACATGGAACCAGCTTTTGATGGTTGTCTGATGTTTTAGATGGATAGTCCAACAGGTTTCTACACCTTTTCTCCATCTCATTTCGTTTGATCTTCTCAAATACACTTTGAGGACTGCAGATCTATTATAATCAGGGTGAAGGAACAATCTAAAAAGTCGACAGAACATGATATTAAACATATCAGCTCTTTTCATGAATATTTATTACATGAGGTAACGTAGTCTGAATTGATTTGCCGAAAAGCAAATGTTAGTAAATGAGTGCTAAAACAGCATTCATGCTCACACATTGGTTCAGTCTTTTGTGTGGTGAGCTAGTTATTTTATTTTTCTTTGGACTAAGCAATATAAATATCATGGTTGTCTCATTATCGGTTTGGTATTACAACATACAAGATAAATATCACTCAGAACAGAATGTTATTGAGTGTAATTTCTAATAGTGCTACGATTCTGAAAAGTGTCAAGGTATTATTTTGATTGTTTATATTAAAGATGTAAAATGCTAGCAATGAAATAAACAACAATTTAATTATCCATTTTATTATAAAAAAAATTTAAATCTTGTGTGCTTTTGTATTAAATGTGACCTTGTAGTGTACTTCAAGTCTTAAAAGTATACATTTTATAAACTGTACTTGCAGATAATATAATGTTAATGAAATTAAAAGGCCACTTAAGTGTACTTAGAGTGTTTATTAACACACTAAAGTTCATTTTTTTAAGTTCAAAATTGTAACTATTATTACAATAATTATTACCCCAGGAGAAAGAAAAGTATACTTCCACTATGTATTTAAAGTGCTCTATTTTCATGCACTAATTTAGTACTTAACATACTAAAAATTATTATTTAGTAAGATAGCACATTTGAGTACTCTTAGATGTTCTTAAGATTATCTTAAGAAGAGCTAAAGAATAATTTTAGTACATTAAGTACAAAATTAGTGCGCGAAAAATAGAACACTTTAAGTACATTATGGAAGTGCACTTTTTTTAACCTGGAGCTATTTATATAATAATATAATCATATAAACTATTTTAATCTATTCTATTCAGTATTATATTTAAAGTAAAAAATACATTTAAGGGTATTAAATTGCAACTAATTACAAATATATTTAAATACATGACATTCAAGTTTGTAATAGAAATAAAATACATTTTAGTTTAGCATAAATGCTTGGTAGTACATTCATCATTATTTTAAACCATATTTCAGAGACAACAGAAGCAATTATGAAATTACATATTAAAATATTAAATGGGTCAAAAAAGCACTCTAAAGTTCAAATCACCGTATACAAAGTTATATAAATTATCCTGCAATATGTTACATTCAGTGTATACTTAAGTATATTCTTTTAAAGTAGACTTTTTTTTATTTCCTTAATAACTAATCTTTGTTAAAGTATGCTAAAATGTAGGGATTTCATTTCCACTGCTGTCACTGCATGACAAAAAGGAATGGATTTGGTGACAAATGACTGGTTAGCGTTAGTTAGCTCCTGCTGGTAGAAGTTGTAACTAACAAAGCCTGTTTCTTCTCTGACGTTCATTCAAAAGCAGATGTGTTTTCTGACTAAATGAAAGTAAGGCAGGGCTCTTTAAAGCTAAAATGGGCTTGTAGCTAGCATTGTAATGAACAGAAATGCTAACAGATACAGATAGCTCTCTATAGGTATTACAGACCTCTTTGAAGCCAAGAGGGTCTCATAGTGTACTAGTGATAAAACCATGGGCAGATGTGTTGTTTGACTCACCTTATAGCTGAGGTACACCAACAACATGGTCTCTGAAAAACTGATGAATGCAACAAGCACCTGGAGAGAGGCAAAAATAGACAAACAGAGACAAAAAGGGACAGAGATGAGAGAGAAACAGAGGTTGTGTAGGAAGAAACAGCAGGGGCAGCGTGTTTCACACTGTCTGAGAATAAATGGCCAAACCGAGGGAAACACAACAATGGCAAATGTGTCTGTGTGTGTCTTTCAAACACAGGCACTTTTATGTACCATGGGTTGATTTTTAATAAAGCTAACAGGTTTTTGTTACATGAAGGTCACAAAAATTGTCCTGGAAAATGTCTTGAAAATGTTTAATCGTTTATTTCAGTTACTTTTATTTACAGACTTAATTTTTTACCCAATCATGACCCTTTTAAGTTTCAATCTTAAAATCTAAAATGTGACCACAGTCCAAACGTGACCAACAATTATGAACAAAATTTTAATCATAAAGAAAGAAAGAATGAGTAGTAACACTTGAATAGTACATAACACTACAATATGATTCCAATTGTTAACATTAGTTAACTGCATTAGTTATATCATGAACTAAAAATGAAAAATATTTTAACGCATTTATTAATTATTCATGTTAGTTTCAACATTTACTAATACATTATTAAAATGTATCATTTATAACTTTATACAATTATTAAAGTTGTATGTGTTAACATTATTTAATGGAACTGAGCTAACATCAATGAATTAAATTAAATTATTTATTTAATTATTATGTTATTATTATTTTATTAAATTATGAATGAATTAACGTTAATAAAAATGAATAATTAACAACAAATATGTTGCTCATTGTGTCACGAATCCTGTCCATGGACTTCAGTCCGATCGCCACCAGAGGGGCACCCTTCCGTACATTGACTCTCAAATTACACAAACGGTGCATGTATCACGGACTACATGCCCATGCTCCCTGCATTAACACAAGTCACCTGAACCCAATCAAACCAGCGGAAACCAATAAAACACACTATAGAAATCAGTCTACACCACCATTCAACCAGAGTTATTGTTAGGGTTTATCACTGTGAGGGCGACTTTACGTAGCCTGCTCTAGTTTCCATAGTCTAGTATAGTTCTTGCCGTGCGGGTTTCCTGGTTCCTGATTCATTGACTGTGTCCTAGGATTATCCCTCTAGTATTGCAATGTTCAGACACTGTTTGATCCTCTGCCTGGAACGTTGACTTGTACCTGGTGATCCCTCTAGTCTCGCCCTGTTGGATGCGTTCCGACGGAGGACGGACCCGCGCTTGTCTTGATGCTATTGCAGTGTCGTATACACCCAATTGCCTGTATGCCAATGAATGTTTTCTGACAATTTGTAGCGTCTGGACCAATCAATCACACAATATATATTTTGTTAGCTAGTTTTCACAAATACTTTGTAACACCCCAGTACGCCGAACAAGACCCTGGTTTCATGTTAACCCGATACATTTACAACCTTGTGGGATGCGAGCCGGCTCTCATTCTGCTTTCTTCAGAAACAAGGGGTACAAATGCACAGGAGCAATGGACTGTTCTACTAATTAATTCATAAGAAAACCTTCTTTGAATGAACACCCATTTTCTTCAGGCCATTGTGTGTATTATTGCGGTTTTGTATTAATCTGTTGTATTATAGAATATTTCATTCATGCTTACGATAAACCACTCATACATATAACCTTACATATATAGTTGTTAGTATCTATGAATTGCTTCTGATGATCTAAACAACGATGTATATTATTTGTTGGTACGTAGGCAATATATTAGTGTCCTGAGAATCTTTAGTATTTTCGAATCAAGTTCCAGATACTAAGTACCATGTTTCCACACAAAGAGCAATAAACTCCACAGGATCTCAAAACGCCCTCTTGGGATTCCGGCTTTTCTCATTGGGTAAGCCCATCTTGAGAGGCGGGGATCATCTCTGACCTTAAAGCTGACACACCATGTGACCCGCAGTCGGTGGTTCGGTCAGAAGCAAAGATGAAGGTGTGAGAAAAACGCTTCAGGATACCAAAGCATCTGTGCCCGGCCTTTTCTTCGGCCTAGTCCTTTCAATTCATCAAGTGACACTGACTCAAACTGGTTATTTTCATCGACCCGAATTCAGCAAAGATCTACGGGAAGCCGTAAGATCGCATCAGGAATCTCTTTCAGACCGCCGAGATTCGCTAAGTATCAAACTTAGTCTTATTTATTGATGCATTAAGTATCAGTTACACCTTTCTACAAGGTGTGTTTGAACTCAGAATCTGACGTATCCCTGAAGGCCTTGATCTGTTGAATATACATGCAAAGTGTTCCATAAAATACATTCTTTATGCCTCTTTCTATGCTGAATTAAACTTTAACCCTTTCCTATACCAAATGTATGCGCGTGTGTGTATGTGTGCGTTTGGGTGGTAGCCGGGTATGTGTTTATGTAGTATGTTAGACTTTATGTGGTTAATAAAACCTTACTTGTATCACATTTGACGTGTTCATTGTTTACTCATAATCGGAGTCAATAATCATGCAGATTTACTTTACAAGCTTATAGAATTGTACAGTAGAAAGTTATTTCCCTTAACCAGGAAAAATAACGTTCTTAGAATTGACAAGACAGATGACCCTGAGTGGTCAGCTAAATATCTCCAGTGGATCTAAAATATGAATAGTTAAATATAACTAGTTATGGTTAATTATTCAAATTTCCCATGAGCTGATTCGCTACAGATTTTGTTGGAGAATGCGGGCATGATAAAACGAAAGTTATGAGTTTAAACATTGGCAACTTAAAAGTGTGTGCTTGATTGCCCAGGTTAAAATAGGACGTGACTTCTGATGCCCGGTGGTGTCCCTATTTGCTTGCTTGTTTAGATGCAGATAAAGTGGGGGTTTGATTTGGTACTGCTATTATAATTGTGAGAGTTTTTATGTATTTCATGCTTAATGGTATTGGTGTAAGGTTAATCTGATTTTAGCATAGAAACCCTAATTTCAGTATTAAAGCCTAAATCTGTCTTGACAAAGCGTAAGTATGAATCTCAGCTCAGCGGCATGTCCAAAACTGTACCATAATGTAATATGCTTAGTGAAGAAATCAC